>CM067498.1:18426686-18511936 GCA_034552555.1 Semaprochilodus insignis
CAGCAGCGCTCACGATCCAGGTGCTGTATGTTAAGTTTTGTAATGCCGTCACTCGTCCTTGAGTGGCAGGCACGTTCCCTCCCCAGCACCCCAAAAATACATTTTCCAGGGTGTTCGGAGCTTGTTGAGTTTGAGGAGGGGTTTTCAATGCAGAAGTGTGGCTTTGCCTAATGGCCTCTGAGCTGGAGCCCTAATGCTGTTAGGAAGTTATGGTATAAGTAGATTGCTGGTGTTTTGGAACAGACTGCAGTGCTGACCTAGTTTTTTCCCCTCCCTTTTCTCACACTTTTATCTCCAACCAGACTTCCGAAAGCAGAACGCCGCACACAGCTCATTAAAGCCGTGGTGTTAGAAGTTCAAAATAAAACACTATTCCACCCCCCCATCCCCCCCCCACCACCACCACCCCTTTTCTTTCTTTTTCTTTTTCCTTTTTTTTTAGAACTACAGACTTTGGACCAGAGAACCTCAAATGGGCTCAGCTGTACAGACTCCAAAGGGTAGGATCGGGAAAAAAATGCCTCTAAAATCTCTAGAAGGGCCAAAAGACAACACAGAAATCTCCCAGTATTGAAATGTGGGCTTTTAAAAAAAAATTTATTTTTAAAACTCAAGCCAAAATATTTCTCAGCCTATAATCTTGGTTATAGGCTACATAGGCTATGTGGAATAGAAGTTTGTTTTCTTTCGTCAGCCCATTTGTCACCCCTTCAATTAACGGCATTGCTGAGGCAAGTCCACAGATTCCTGTTACTGTAAATCCGATGTGTTCACAGGTGTCCTGACTGTCTCTTGCCTGAACACAACTCTGAATGTTCTTTATTGCAGTAACAACTCGAACAAGGTCTTGTTTAATGTTGCTTTGTAATGGCATGGATTCTTTCTCAGCTCAGCCACATGAGTGCCTTTGTCAACCATTCCTTATTTTGGCACCCCATGGTCACTGCTATAATAAGCCCTGCATTCTGTTTAGAAGGAAATATGACCTTGTGTGCTGCCAGATAAAGTGAACTTTAGAAGTAAAGTACTGCCTTTTTCTCTATTGCTCTCTCTCTCCCTCTTTCTCTCTCTCTCTCTCTCTCTCTCTCTCTCTCTCTCTCTCTCTCTGCTTTACTCTTTTCCCCTGAGGCTCTGTTAGGAGTCCATGAAGGCACTCAGGAGATGTACTCCATCCTCAATGTTTTAATTAACGGAAATATTACATATTAAGATGTGAGTGAAGAGCTTTAACCCTCAGCATGCAAGTCTGCTAGTCTCTGATGTGGCTCTATTTCCTTCTCTATCTCTCTCTCTTTCTCCTTTCTCTCTTTTAATTTGAGCTCTCTGTTCCCCATCTTCTCTCTTCCTCTTCCCTTCCTCACCACCTTTTCCTCTCTTGATTTTTGCTCTCTCCCCTGCTCTCTCTCCTTTTTCTCATGCTCTCCATCTCTCTCTCTCTCTCTCTCTCTCTCCATTCTCCCTCACTCTCCCTGAGCTCCAGAATTTCCTATAGAACCCAGGCGTTTGCTAATCTCCTTTAAGCAGTGCAGTGTTAATTGCTGCGGGCTAAGCCGGTTCGAAATGCAAGTGGCGGGTCAACCCCCCCTCTGTGGCGGAGTGGGGGAAGGTCATCGGCCCCATCAGCCGCTTGTGGCCCCTTCGCTTGACTGCGGCCCCGTGCCACACACACAGACACAAGCACACACACACAAGAAAGAAAAAAAAATGTCATTAGCTGAGGGAAGGCTCGTACCCCAGCGAGCGTTAAATGTGTTATTTCTTAATTTGCTTCTGCTGCACAGGTTCTAAAGCAGCTCGCCAAGTGACTGGGCGCCACATTAAACAAGGGGAAAACAAACAGGGATGCTGATTGAAAAGCTCTGCATGGATGAGGCCTAATGGAGGTGAAGAATAAACAGGGGGCGGACAGGGCTGGAGGTGGTGGGGCGGGAGGGGTGATGGGGGCAAGACAGGCTGGAATGGTCGGGGGGCCTGCCTGTCCAAATCCTTGCAGCAGCTCGTCCTGTTCATGCTTCTTGTTCACTGTAATAATGGAGACTGTCTGGTAGCTGTTGGTTTTTGTAGCATCCAGTTGGGAGCCAGTTGGTGAAGCAATTTTCTGGTGAATGATGAGTGAGCAGCTTCTTTGCATTCTAATTCAGTCTTACTTGTTTGGTCCAAATGGCCTACAAGTCTGGTCATTAAATTGGCCTTTTAGTTATAGACTATGCTAATTTTAAAGCAGGTATGTGGAATTTGGAAATGGGTAAATTTGCCATTTTGGGCAACCAAATGAAATCAAATCAGGGTTACTGTCATGACACATTGACACAGGTGTAAAAGTGAGTGGAAATCTTAGGTGTATGGTGCCACAGATATACACATTGGACAATGAATATACAGAAACTGAAACACCAGAATAGCTTCATGTTATCCAAATATACAGACTTATATAACAGTAATCAACAGTGATGAAGAGAAGCTATGATTTATACAGATGTAGGAAGATAAATGTAGGAAGAATTTATACAGAAGTCTGAGGAAGATAAACGAGAGGCAGGGTATATATATATACAGTGGGGGAAATAAGTATTTGATACACTGCCGATTTTGCAAGTTTTCCCACCTACAAAGAATGGAGAGGTCTGTAATTTTTATCAATGGTACACTTCAACTGTGTGAGACAGAATCTAAGAAAAAATACAGAAAATCACATGTATGATTTTTAAATAATTAATTTGTATTTTTTTAGAAAAATAGAAAAACAGAACTTAATATTTGGTACAGAAACCTTTGTTTGCAGTTGCAGAGGTCAGACGTTTCCTGTAGTTCTTGGCCCAGTTTGCACACACTGAAGCAGGGATTTTGGCCCACTCCTCCATACAGATCTTCTCCAGATCTTTCAGGTTTTGGGGCTGTCGCTGGGCAACATTGAGTTTCAGCTCCCTCCAAAGATTTTCTACTGGGTTCAGGTCTGGAGACTGGCTAGGCCACTCCAGGACCTTGAAATGCTTCTAACGGAGCCGCTCCTTAGTTGCCCTGGCTGTGTGTTTCGGGTCATTGTCATGCTGGAAGACCTAGCCACGATCCATCTTCAATGCTCTTACTGAGAGAAGGAGGCTGTTGGCCAAAATCTTGCGATACATGACCCCATCCATCCTCCCTTCAATACGGTGCAGTCGTCCTGTCCCCTTTGCAGAAAAGCACCCCCAAAGTATGATGTTTCCACCCTCATGTTTCACGGTTGGGACGGTGTTCTTCTTCTTCTTCCTCCAACACGGCGAGTGTAGTTGATACCAAAAAGCTCTATTTTGGTCTCATCTGACCACATGACCTTCTCCCATGCCTCCTCTGGATCATCCAGATGGTCATTGGCGAACTTCAAACGGGCCTGGACATGTGCTGGCGTGAGCAGGGGGACCTTGCTTGCCCTGCAGGATTTCAAACCATGACGGCGTAGTGTGTTACTAATGGTCCTCTTTGAGACTGTGGTCCCAGCTCTCTTCAGGTCATTGACCAGGTCCTCCCGTGTAGTTTGGGGCTGATTCCTGACCCCACTGTATATATGTATGATAGGATAAATTTATGTATACAGTATATATACTCGTTCAAAAGCATAGCTGCACCAGAAGGAAGTGTCAAACTGCTATTGGGAGGGAAGACAAGTGTATTTACTGAGCTACACATACAGAAGTACTGTCTCTCAGTATGGCATCGGGTCGCCATGTTCGGCATGAAGTTGTAGAGGTTCCTAATGGTGTCCTGCGATAATCCATCCCATGCAGCTTGAATATTCTCACACAGTTCCTGCAGATTTTGTAGTAGAGGTGGAGGTGGAGTGACACCAGGCCTTCTGTACGTGTGATGGATGACAGCAAACGGTTCATCTTGGCGCTCACCACAGTGCCTGTCACACACAAAAGCGGGACTCATCACTGAAGATGACCCGCTGCCATTCCGAGTCACTCCATGACAGTCCGCCACGACACCATAGCAGTCTTTGTCGACACTGACGTGGTATTAAGGGCAATTGTCATAATGGTCTGCGTGCATGTAGTCCTGAGTCTGCCAATGGTGCTGACAGGATGACGTATAAAGGCATTACTGCTCGCTAAATGTCTACAATCACGGCCGATATATATACTATATAGATTATACAATATATGGAGAGAAGGTGAACAAGATGTCTATATCTATGTGTGCAGGTATAGAAGACATGCTAGATTCAGAGTGATGTATGGGTGTGGTGTGGATTGTCCATGAAGATCATCGTGATGATGATTTTGTTGAGACGTGTAGTGACAGTCCCAATGACTAATACACCAGCACTCCTGGCTGTTCAGCAGCCTGATGGCCCAGGGTAAGAAACAATCTCAGAACCAGCTGGTTCTGGACTTTATGCTTCTGAACCTCCTCCTGCTCGGCAGCTGTGAGACCAGACGTGCACTTGCAAGCAAGTATTATTTAAATTTCCCAAGGAAAGATTTTAAATTGTTTGTTTGTTTGTTCATCATGTGCAGCTAGCATAAAGAGTACCTGATAATTTGTTTGGGTTTAGTGATAATCTTGGTGCAATTATAAACACTACCCACCTGACCTATGTATTTATATATACATTGCATTTCCAGGTCCCACTGAGATTTTGGTAGTGATTTTGGTCTTTCTGAAGTATTTCTATATTTAGTTCAGCCTTTCAAATATCTGATTAACCTAATAATTAACGCCAGTTAGGCAGCTTTCATCAGTGTTCCAGTTGGTTTAGATTGATGGAAAAGACTGGGAGAGACCTGTGCTCCTACATGACCTGTTCCAGGGAATGGAGGACGCAGCCAGGCCACTAGACCCCTGCTGCTGAATTCACCTACGCAGCTGCACTCCGGCTTGAGCATAGCTCTCAGGCAACCAGCAGGCTTTATTGACTCTCTGCTGGAGGCCCAGAGTGGAGCTTTGAGTTCAGGTTCTACAGCCTCCACGGTCATCAAGAATAGGGAACAGTCACATTAGAGCCCTGCAGTGCATGTGCAGAAACAGGGAAAAATAAGGAGAAAACAGCAGGGAGAGAGAGAGAGAGTTAGAGACAGAGAGGGAATGTTTATTTTCAGAAAATGCTGTTCTATAAGAAGTAGCACCCCAAGTTACACTTTCTTAGAAAGTAAGTACAAGGCATGATGGGCTGTGCAAAAGTCTTAGGTGACCAAGTATTTGCCAGTAAATAATGCATAGAAATAAACAATAAATAAATTCTAAACATAAATACAGTAAAATATTTTCCAAGCTTTTGCAGAGAGTAATGAAACTGGTGGGTAGGTCTGACATTGTGAGACATGCCAGTGATTCAAGTTTCACCTTCAGCCGCACATGTGATGTAAGCAAGGGTGGGCCTTATCACTGTACGTGACTCACCCAAAAGCCACGATTGGGGACATGAATAGTAATGCCCTGCATGAGTCATCCTGTTAGTGTCAGCGCCATTGGCAGACGGGTGCATGATGCAGGACTACATGCATGGAGACCATTAGCACGACTGCCCTTAACACCACGTCAACGTCGCCAAAGACTTCAGTGGTGTCGTGCCAGACTGTCACGGAGTGACTCAGAATGGCAGCGGGTCATCTTCAGTGACAAATTCCACTTTTGTCTTGGCGGAGACAACCAATGAATCAGTGTGTGGAGGCACCGTGGTCAGCGCCAAGATGAATGGTCAGTTGTCACGCATCACCCATCCAGAAGGTCTGATGTCACTTCACCTCCACCCCTATGGCAAAATCTGTAGAAACTGCATGAGAATTTTGTCCCGCTTCTAGGTTCATCCCCTGTCTCCAACACTCCTCCGAACTCCAACTCCCAGAATGAACCGCTCTGTGACATCACGGCCACATGCTCCCAACTGTGCATTTGCATTCCACATTCCCACTCGTCATCCACTGAGTTCTAACTACACACACCTGCACCTCATCAGTTCAGTTTGTCTTTGTATTATATTTCTCCACTTGCCTCATTTTGAGGTATTGCCAACATTGTTGCTTACTGAGCGCTTTATCTGTTGTTGTTCTGTTTTTGCTCCTTTTGCCTCTTCCCTTTGGTTTTGTTTGCCTGATCGAACTGCTCTTTTAGTTTACCTGGACTGTCTTATGGCTTTGGCCTTGTCTCTTCCCATTGGTATGTTCGCCCTGTCTACTATTTACCTGTTGCTGTCTACTTGTACTGCCCTGTGCTACAGCATTCTTAATAATCCATTCTGCCTTTTAACTCTGGTCAGTCCCTCTGCCGTTAAAATATTCAAGCTGGATGGGATGGATGGGATGGGAATGCAGGATACCATTAGGAACCTCTACAACTCCATGCTGAGACGTCTGGCATGTTGCATTAGCAAACATGGCGGCTCATGCCATACTGAGAGCACTACTTCTGTATGCATACCTCAATAAATATTGCCCATATCAGTCTAAATATATCATCATTTATTGTTCCTGGTAACCTTTACCTTCCTTCCCAATAGCATTGCAATCTCACACTTCCTTCTGAGTGCAACTATTGCTTTTGATGATGAGAGTTTTTGTGTGAATCATGTGTCTGAGATTATTAAAGTGCATACAATTCCAGGATGAAAAAAAATAACTAAACAGTATTAGAGTTATGTAAAATCATAACTTTTCAGGATTCTGCCCTGCTTGGTTCCATCTGAGAGAAACGTGACCATTAGAACATCTGATGGGCAGGTACATGTGTTCAAACAATGTTTTGTCTATCAACAGAGGCTACCAGAAAGTGAATAGACGGTTAGCCCTTCACTTAAGCTTTTACAGGTCAATACAGAATGTAGTGTTAGGAATCTTTCTCTTTTTGCTCCAGCAGTGGCATTCCAGCCTGGAGAAAGGAATTTCTATGCTTAAATTGAGTGTGAAAAATTGTGAGGCAGTAAATAATGGTGCTCATTGCTGTGCAGTTCTCTGTTGATATGGAAACCCCAATTCAGTCTGTGGAACTCAGTTGACTACAATGCATGTTTCCACTATGGTGATGGTCCATCCCAGAAGCCTCAAAGAAGTCGATGGCAACTGTTTTTGGAATGTGTTTCAGGCCGGAAATGCAGGAATGGGTGTATGTTAACAAATGAAACTTAGCTGACCAGACAAAACATGACATGTTTTGGGTTTATACTGTCTGCAATGAAATAAAAGTCCAAGTAAATGTATGAGACACTGTGTTTTGTCTATATTGCATTTTTCATACCGTCCCAACTGTTTTCTGATTTGGGATTGTAATCAGGCTAGTAGTTTCTTGGTCTGCTGTAGTCACCTCTGTACATGAACGCTCAGCTAGTGAACAGACAAATAGATGACTTCACTACAAACTCACTCTGTTGACTTTTCGGAAGTGCTTCCTTCGGAAGTAATTCCAGTCATTTTCTTTCACTTTCATCCCATCAGTCTGAAGGTGATCCAACTTTGACACTAATCACTACTTTCAAAACTTTCCTCTTTCCTTATGGTGTAGGTAATGGGAGGAAAACATGCTTTTTCTTCCTCCTCAAAGCCCTGGCCCCTCTTTAAAGGTAATTCCTGCTCATCTCAGTTGAATGTAAATTGTTTTTTTTGTGGCAATCATGGCTGCTTTGAATAGTTCACCTCGTTTCTAACATGTAATTAAAACAATATATAGCACCGTGTTCCTCACAATCCTCTTTACCAGCTGTGCCATGATTCTTCTCTCTTCTGCTAACTGAATGACTAAAACAATCAGGGAGCTGATTGAGTCTCTTTCCAAATCAAAGTGTAGACAGCTTTTGGAAAATATTGGACATTGAGTGATAAAGCAGGGTTTAGGGTATGGAACACATGTACACAAACTTCATATTCCTATCTTTGCAGGGCATTACCATGAATTGGTTTTTAGAGTATAGTGCTCCCCTAGGTGAGATGATGTTGGACTTGGGCAGGGTCCTGTGGTTATTTACTTGAGTAAAATGAAACATTTTTGATCAAAATAATGCCCTCATGCAAGGTCTTCTTTTCTTTGGCTTTACACTAGATTCCTGAACTCGCTCAGCCCTAATTTGTTACGTAGGCCTACAGTCTAGTTCACAGAGTTGCATCACTGTGCTTAAACATTGAGGAAGTTCCAGTGCATCTCAAACAGCTGAGAAACTTTAGATATTTCTGACTTCAGCAGCAGCTGCAGAACACAGAAGAAAGGCATTTGATCAGCAGCCATGCCATAAACTAACATATATATATATATATATATCAGTGTGTGACAGACCCAGACCTTTACTTCTGTCTTTATGGAGCATATCCACTGACTTGTACTGTATTATGGTGACTGAATACTGCTATTCTTACACCCAGCCCACACCTAACCTTAACCTCAAAACGAAGTCTTTTCGTGGCTCTTTTACTTCCCCCTTTCTCTCTCTCTCTCTCTCTCTCCCTCTCTACCTGAAATAGGTTTATGGAACAATGACAAGTGACTAAAGGGAGAATGCACAGTGTGGCTCCATAAGAGGCTGAACCCAGACTAGAGAGGTTGACGGGTGGGTGGGCAGATGGGTAAGCCCTCAGAGCCGGGGTGGGTAGGGGAGTGGGGTGCTAAGACTTCCCCTGTGTTATACTATCTTGATCCACAGCAAGGCTGCTTTGGGCTGCCAGTGCTCTTCAGCCCTTCACCAAATTACCTTCCACATGCCACGCTTTGAGATGTAAGTGGAAATGCCAATCACTGTCACTAGCCCCCACCTCTCTCGTTCTGTCCCTCTCCTTTCTCTCTCTCTGTTTTTTTACCTGCAGCTTCATAAATATTATCCACTGAGGAGGTGCGCTTGTGTACTCCTACATGACTGGCTCTTGTAATTTCGACTAAACGTTCATTAATCCACACTGCTTTCTTATCTATATTAATGGCTTTAGTCTAGATTGTCCACTGATGATGATAATAGTAATGTATCTGAAATGAAGCTCGAAACTTGGGGTGTTTTCTAGGAACTACTACTCTCTTGGTTTAGGATCAATTATGTCCGCTGATTACCTTGACCGTCCTGTACGGCCGGTGAAAAATGACTTGAGCAAGCACTGGATTTGCGTTTGCTAATTACATTTGTTATTGTCTATGATTCAGGCGAGATGGATGTCTTTGTATCTCTTCCAAAACAAATCTTTTTTTTTTTTTATTGTGTGATCATCGTTCTTTTTATCTCGATGAATGTGCGACTCACCTAATGAGTGCACTAATTACCAGTGTGCCAGTCTTTCTAGATCTAATTAGAGGGGTGGCAGCATTACCGTGATGACATGCCACACAGAGGCCTAAATATCTGGAACTATGTTGTCTTTTGTTTGTTTTTTAGCTTCTCTTTATAGGGTAGTATCTAAGTGTCTGTGTGTGTGTGTGTGTGTGTGTGTGCATGTGTGTGTGTGTGAGAGAGAGAGAGAGAGAAAGGAAGCAAGTGAGAAAGAGAACAATGCCAGCAACCAGTAATAATGAAGTCCTAATCTAATGCATGTAAATAACAGTCTCACAAACATACGCCCTTGCGCACACACACACACTGAGTAAACGATGTGCGCTTGCTTCTCTTGAGTTAATCATCTCTCTTTATGTTGTTCATTTGTCAGCGGTTATTGTTTGTAGAGGTGGTGGGCTGCACGGTGCCGTCTCAAGTGGAAGGCAAATCCGTTTTCGACCTGTCTTGCCTTGCCACAGACGATTGTCATCCAGATTTACGCTCATAACAGCTACAGCGATGGAATCTCTAGCCGATGTAATTTGTGTGATTGCGATGTCACCGGTCGTGATGAACGTACTGTTTTACTCACTAAGCTCTGGGCGCAGTTCCTTCCCCATTCCTTTATATGCTGCTTAAAAATGAACACCAGGAAATCAAACAGTTCTGAATTCCCATTGTTACGTGGTTCTTTCGGAACGTGGTTGAAAATGTTTAAGCTATATAACAATGTGCCGTGATAGGCCACCTTCGTGGCTGTTCGGAGCTATAATTTCATTCCATGATTGAGGTTATTTCATTTTAACGGTCAATGTCAAAATGTAAATTAAAGCTGGCTTGTGACATTTAGCTCTCTCCCTTGGTCGATGGTGTGCTACAGCTACATGCACCTTTGCTCTGCTGTTTGATAGTCCTGGTCAAATTTGAAAACCGCATACATCAGATGCCCTTAACATTACACTTACACAAGAAAACACTTTTCACCTGAAAGACAGCATAGAAGTATACTTTTACCAGGACACAATGATGTCCTAGACGTTCCTCCTTGGCAACATGGTACTGACAAAGCATAGTAGAAGGTCTATTTTCTATTTTGTTGATTTTTACTTTTTTGCATCATTTGAACTCAGCAGCTGCTGTTTATATTGTGTGATTTCATGATCAATGGATCAGCAGAAATGGCCCAAACTGGCTTGGAAAAAAGTTTGGTTCCACTGACTTGCATTAAAACCCTCTCCTGTAAAGTTGCCATTTTGGAGATGCTCGTTTTTCTTTGCCTCTGCCGTTTGATAGGATTCCTTTGAAAACCACATACAGGGGTTGGACAATGAAACTGAAACACCTGGTTTTAGACCACAATCATTTATTAGTATGATGTAGGGCCTCCTTTTGCGGCCAATACAGCGTCAGTTCGTCTTGGGAATGACATATACAAGTCCTGCACAGTGGTCAGAGGGATTTTAAGCCATTCTTCTTGTAGGATAGTGGCCAGGTCACTACGTGATGCTGGTGGAGGAAAACGTCCTTCTTGGTGGTATGCTGACATTACCCTGGATACCGTGGCTCTTGATACATCACAAAGACTTGCTGTCTTGGTCACAGATGCGCCAGCAAGACGTGCACCAACAATTTGTCCTCTTTTGAACTCTGGTATGTCACCCATAATGTTGTGTGCATTGTAATATTTTGAGCAAAACTGTAAAACTGTGCTCTTACCTGCTAATTGAACCTTCACACTCTGCTCTTACTGGTGCAATGTGCAATTAATGAAGATTGGCCACCAGGCTGGTCCAATTTAGCCATGAAACCTCCCACACTAAAATGACAGGTGTTTCAGTTTCATTGTCCAACCCCTGTACATCATTTGCCCTTAACATTACACTCACACAAGTAAACGCGTTTCAATGTCTGAAAGATGGCATAGAAGTGTTCTTTGGTCAGGACACCCTGATGTCCTAAATGTTCCTCCTTGATGTAGTACTAACAAAGCAGATTGAATATCATCGCTGTCCAATGAAAAACTTCTATCTTCACTTTTGTTGATTTTTATTTTTAGGCATCATTTAAACACAGGAGCTGCCGTTTACGTTGTGTGATTTCATGATTGATCGATCAACAGAAATGGCCCAAAATCACTTTAAAATAAGTCTATAGGTTCTATAGACTTGCAATTCTTCCTTGGCATAGTACTGTCAAAGCATAGTAGAAGGTCTCGTATGAGAATAGGAAGCAGAGCCATAATGTTACAGCCTAACAGTGGGCAACAAGGCAGACATCAGATATCACAATAATGTTCTTAACTGAGAGAGGAAAGATGGACTAATTACTGATTTACCGGAGCTTGATTTTCTTCTGTCTCTCGAAGATGAAAGCTTTAAATACTGTTTATCTGATGGTGAAGGTTTTGGTGTTCTTGCATGGCTGTTAGGAGTCCCATTTGTTTCACCTTTCAATATCTTTTTTAACAGTTTTGGAAGCAGCTCCTGGATTATCTTATATCTAATCTCCTCAGCAAATATTTCCTGAAAGACAGTAGAAACTGTTGAAAAACTGGAAATGAAATGCTCACTCAATACACACATCTTCTAAACCGCTTTATCCTTCTCAGCCATGGGGGATGCTGGAACCTATCCCAGCATTATGTAGGCACAAGGTATTAAACACCATGGACAAGCTGTTAGTCCTTTACAGGTCAGACATACACAGTAACACACACACACTCACATGTCCTCTCCAATTCACCTAGCTTTATGTCTTTATACAATGGAAGGAAACCCACGCAGACACGGGGAGAACATGCAAACTCTACATAGAAAGGACCCCGGACGCCCTGCCTGGAATCAACCCCAGGCCATTCTTGCTGTGAGGCGACAACGCTACCCACTGTGCTGCTGGAAATTAAAATCATAATGTGATTTCACTGTGCATACTATAACTGTATGGATTATCATCTTTCACTCACTGGCCACTTCATTAGACCTTATTGGCGTGCAACTGTAGCACACCTCTGTCATTGCACAGTTGTGTTAGATTCGGTGAGGCCAATCATTCTCTGAGTAGAGAGTTTTTGAGCCATTTTTGTGCCATTTGTGATTTTCACACAGAGGAATTTGTATTCCGCATTTAACCCATTCGTGAAGTGAGACACTCACATACACACACACACACTAGTGAATACACACACACTAGGGGGCAGTGAGCACACTTGCCCGGAGCAGTGGGCAGCCCTATCCACATCGCCTGGGGAGCAGTTGGGGGTTAGGTGCCTTGCTCAAGGGCACCTCAGTCGTTACTGTCGGTTCAGGGAATTGAACCGGCAACCCTCCTGTTGTAAGGCTGGTTCCCTAACCTCCAGCCCACGACTGCCCCGTTTTTGGTGGTCTTGCATGTCAGGAGTCCCATTTAGATGTGCTCTAATCCTTTTAGACCACTGAATATTTTAGCTGACAGACTATTCTCAAACTTGTAGCTACTCTGTGCTAAGTTTCTAGCAAGACTGCTACACTTGTACCAGCACACACATACTGTGCCCCTGCCATGTAAGTCTCACTAATGTGCTCACCCCAAAGTGTGCTCAGTGTCGGTCCTGTTGTGGTCCAATGAATAAAAGGGACAGGGGTGGAAAATGTTCTTAGCAGCAGACTACAATCAGTAATTGTGTACCTACAATGTATGAGTGTAGGTACAAGCAAGGTGCCTTATAAACTGACTACTTCCTCTGAAAACAGAACAAGGCATGCTAACAATGGCGCTACTTCACACCCACCCCCATCAGCTGATAAATCAATAAAGCCGTGAGCTCGATCACCTGTTTAAAATCCTATTTCAGCCTGCCACTGTGCCCTTAGAGTGACGAGGGGGACAAGATACTCTAGGGATAAGTAGCAAGTATGTTTGTTTCTGAATTTATGGAACGGTCTATTGGAGTAATGAATTATCCACCTTGTGCCTTTCAGGTAATACATTTCCCTTTACTGCCTCAATTATCTTTCCCATAAAAGAGTCCTGTGCAGCTGGCACAGTAAGGAGAACGCACTTTACCTGCTTGGGAGTGCAAGGAGTGCTGCTATATATACTCAATTCAGGCTACAGAATGGGGTTTATGTGCTCAATTCAGGCTACAGAATGGACTTTAATGGTCTAACGGTGTCTGGAGAGATGTGTGGAGTCTCGCAGTAGGACTGGGGGAATGGGATGAATTGCTTATAGGTTTCAGGGTGACGTTTCACCGTGGGCCAGTATTCATAAGGCTACATGACACCTGCATAATGGGGTGTCATTGTGACAAAGAACTTAAACCTAGATAAACAACTTACATTAAGTGACATCACAGTGACATAATGCTGATGATGTGACAGCTTAAATTTATAAATGGTAAAATGAAACTCAAGCTAAGGGCCACAGAAAATGCTCACTTTTGTTCAAGGGGCCTAACATGGCAGGCCATGTCATATTATCAGGATTATGCCACAGTGACATACACTAAACTGCAGTATCTATTTCATCCCAGGAAGTGTCACAATAGAACCTAATGTTGGAAAAAATTCAGTGTCACCTGAGTTGACGCCAAATGGTAACCTTTTTGGCAAACGATGCCTATCACACTCAGACACGGATGTGACACAAGCAAGCACGGGCCTAATCTGTGTACCTGACTGACCCAGCATCCGCAATTGCAGACATTCAGTGAGCAGTGATGCCCTCTGTGAGTCATCCTGTTAGTGGCAGCACCATTGGCAGACGGCTGCACGAGCCAGGACTTCATGCACGCAGACCGTTACTTAACACCACGTCAATGTCACCAAAGACTGCAATGGTGTCGTGCCAGACTGTCATGGAGTGACTCAGAATGGCAGCGGGTCATCTTCAGTGACGAGTCCCGCTTTTGTCTTGGTGGAGACGACCAACAAATCCGTGTGTTGAGGTGTGGTCAGCGCCAAGATGAACAATTTGTTGTCATGCGTCACATGTCCAGAATGCCTGGTGTCAGTCGACCTCCACCCCTACGACACAATCTGCAGGAACTGGGTAAGAATATTCAAGCTGCATGGGATGGATTATCGCAGGTCACCATTAGGAACCTCTACAACTCCATGCCGAGACATCTGGCATGTTATGTTTAACATGGCAGCCCTACACCATACTGTGAGACACTACTTCTGTATGTGCAGCTCAATAAATATTGTCCAAATCAGTCTAAATATATCATCATTTATTGCTCCTGGTAACCTTTATCTTCCTGCTCTTTCTGGGTGCAGTTATCCTTTTGGTGATGAGTGTGTATATGTAGGCCAGACACTTACAGTCATTAAGGGCTTAGGTAGGATTCTAGTAGCCTTATGAACACTCCACTACAGTGCGGTTACTGATCTTAGTTGGTAGCTAATAGAAATTTGTCTGCGTATTAGGCCTCTTAGCCTCATTTTCAGTGTTTATGGTACATCAAGTTCTTGTCGAGTCTTGGAGTTGTCATATTACAGTGTGTGCGCGTGGATGTGTGTGTTTTGTTAGCCTATATATTTTCTTACCAGGAATAAGTGAAGGCAGTGTTTTGCCAAAAGTCAGATGGCAACGAGCAGGTATGAAACTTTTCATAAAGTGCCATGGAAACATTTACATACATAACTCACATGTTTATACAGCAGCAACATGAAGTAGGAATAAATCAATTAGGACACAGCTAGCAAGTTTCCCACATGGAAAGGGACTCCTTGCATGCGTTTTTAGTATTCCGGCTTAAGCATCAAATTACTTTTGCGTTTCTCTGTCAAATGCATTAACCGGTGTGATAGTGGGACTGTGAAAAAGCTTTTCAAATACACTTGTACACGTTTGCTTTCAGCAAAAGGAATAATGAGTATTGCCCCAATAGATCTTATCTCAAAGATATAGCACAACCCAGGAGGAAGGCACTTTATTTTAATGTGACAGGTATTGGATTTGCTGAAGAGAGTATATTTAAATATGCTCGAACGTGGCACATTTAAATGCTCTCTCTCTCTCTCTCTCTCTCTCTCTCTCTCTCTCTCTGTGTCTCTCTCTGCTTTCTGCTTGTGGAGCAGATCCACAGTTAAAATGAATTTTTCTGTCCACCTGCAGACTCTCGCCTTCAAGACCGCTTCTCACGAAGCCACTATCCCTGGCTAAACCGTCGCCGCATTTCGGAGACGCTAGCTGCTTTTTGTGCCGACGTGAGCAGGCTTGACTCCGGCTAGTAGCGTTACTTAGCAGACAGGGTGTCCAGGCATCACAGGACATATCAAGGGCCAATTACACGCTGCTGGAAAAAGCCTTTGAGTGAAGCCAAATGGCGCTTTAGACTCCCCCTGTTCCCCCAAAGACTCATTAGAGCAACGCCTGCTGCTGAAAGAGTTCGCAGGTATAGCTTTTTTTATGTGTGTGTGTGTGCACTGTCTCACCCTCCTCACAACAGATTTCAGGTTGTATCTTCCTGTTATTGCGATTGTTGCCATTGATGTGTCATTTGGGTGCATATACCACTATGGGCTCCAAGAGCTACAAAAGTGATGGTGTAATCGATTGGCCATTTTTGCGCCTACTCCTGGCCTTCCCCATTTGCATTAAACAGCACAGTAACCCTTTGTAGCTATTAGAACCAAATCCTCAATAGCTGCCCCCTGTTAAATATGATACTCATCTTTCATGCTGGATGCAATATTAGATGTTTCCAAGCCCCTGGTGGCCAGCCCAAGAATAGATTGCATGCAAATTCATTAACTAGATTGAAATCTGATCCTGAACTGTGTCGGAGGCCTTGCATGCTATCCGGCCTTGCCTCCACGGACCTGTACCAAATACCACGACACATGGCGCAGCAAATGGGTAATTACCAGCTCTCGGCAGGAGTCAGCCGGAGCCTCTTCCGGGCTGAGGCCTCAGCCCAGGGTCCCCCCAGAGCTCCTTCCACTGGAAAATGATCAGCACGTTTTTACAAATACCAAGGGAGGCCATCAGGCCCTGTTAGTGAGTAAACAACACATTTATTCCCCCTGCTTCGGTGCATTCTACTAGCAGACCCTATTGTTAAGCCTAATTAATTTGTTTACCTTCAACTTGATGTATCTGGAGTTTAGTATTCTCGTGTCCCGGGTGAGGGAGGTTTAAATTATCTTCTTCCTCCTTCAGATGGCGGTTGGGGTGCACATGGAATAATAGAAAATAATAAATAAGAGAAAGAAAAGAAAGCTGAATAGGAAGCAGTGGGGGGGTTGGTGTAGAAGGAGACCAAAAAAGAATTGCGATGGGATGTTCCCTTGAAGGGACCATATCCTACGGGGACCATCTTATATTTTTGTGTCCACTTAAGACATTTGTGTAGGTTGATGCCTCAAAAACAGTCATAAATCATTTGAAATTATTGTTTTTCAGTGACTATTATTCCATTACAATTAAACGGGCTGTATGAAGAACGATTAATGTAAATAATTTCTCTCTTCTGATCTGTATTGAACCTCATTAAAACAGCAGTCCGAGCTGAAACATCCCATATGAATGGCCAGGGTTACATTCCTATAGGCAGAATGGAAGAATATAAGTGAATGCATTGGTAGTTATGACATAGTCACAATAAAAATGCATACTAAAGAGGCTGTGGTGCTGCTTAGTTGCCATGTGGACTGGTAGAGTGACTGGTACATTTTGAAACCACTGTTTATGTACCACCTAGAAAATAGTTGTGTGTTGTATATTGGTTGAAATTCTTCCTTAGGTATGAGGCTGGCAGTTTCATATTCATGCAGTTTCATAATTGGCGTAATTGTTCAAATTTCCCATTCCACCCTACCAAAAATGGAAACCTTGTTCACTGGGCCTGTGCAGCTAGTGGAAGAAAGCAAAGCTGACTCCTATATATACATACTTTAATTATTTATCTATATATACTTCATATAATATACTGTATATTGCATATTTTACATTTCCTTGTTACATTGCTGTTAGCTGAAAAAATGTTTTTATTTATCTATTTCTTTTAGAGTGTAGTTGAATCCATGATTTGATCTGCTGGCCCACATTTTCATATCATTACCAAAACATTACTTTAGTGCATACCCCAACATTTTAGACCAGGAGATGAGGCTATATCCCTAGGTTTTTGATTTATGCCCAAAATTAGGTACAAATTGTCACAATTGAAACAGCTTTTATGCATTACTGTTTTGGTAGTGAGAAAATAGATTTTTCAGTCATTATTTTAATTAAAAAACAAATTGTCACTGTCCAAAGAAAAACAATCTCCAAAATGACAACTTTACAGGAGAAGGTAAAAACCAAACTTAGTTTTAATGTAAGTCAATGGGACCAGACTATTTTTCCAAACAATTTTGGGTCATGTGGGCCGTTTCTGTTAGTCCATTTATCATGAAATTTTCACACAATGTAAACAGCAGCTGCTGTGTTCAAATGATGCATAAAAGTCAAGATTGACAAAAATGGAGATTCATGTTTTTCATTGGACAGTGCCAATATGCAAGGCATAGGATCAGTCAAAGAAATTTGAGTCTAAAGTCCAAGTCAGTTTGTTCAAAGCGTGTGACATTGAACCGGTCCTTTAGAATGATCCATATATAGTAGGGATGGATAATGATATCGTAATCATATCTGTATTAGCTAATGATTGCTTTTTTTAAAAGTAAGTGGTGTGGGCACATTTTCCATACCAATTTGGACTATATTTTATAGAGGTATTACTATCTGAACGTCTAAAGGTGATGGAATTTGCTGGTCTGTGGAGTATGCTGGGTTTCGACAGCTGTTTGAACATCTTGAGCCAAGTTACAACATACCAAGTCATCATTATTTTTCCACTGTAGCCCTACTGGAGCTGGAAACAACATGATAGCGACTCATGTTCACAAGCTCATTGACGATAATTTGATATCCATTAGCCTTGCCACAGATATGTGGGTTATGATGTTTAACCATGCAAAGCATAGACGACAAGTTTTGCAGGCCTAAGAACAGTTTTGTAACTGGAAGGAGATAGTAAGCCATTTCAAACACTTGCATTTAGCCAGCTCTCAAAACCACCGATGGGATGGAACTGTAGGTTGAATACGGTGCAACACTTGCTACAGCAGAACAGAGCAATTGGTGCTTGTGGCACTTATTTTGAGCTGTGGAATAATATTGTGGAATAACACATTTGGTTATAATTTTAGTCCAGGCGTATCTACTCTTTCTACATTTTATAAATGTGTATATATACACCGGCATATATGTACATGTAAAATATCCGATATCGGTGTTCCCAGAATTCCCATATCGGTGCATCCCCAATAGAGAGACAGAAACCATCAGAAATATTTATGCTATTATATACATTTTGTGGCCTTACTACCAACTACTATGTTTTGTTTTTCCAGACGGAAAATTGGAATTTCCATGATATGAACCCTTTAATAGAAGGCAAAAAAAGACCTGAACAAGGTGTAGAACCACATTCTCCAACATATTCCATCTCACAACAAAATGATTTAAAAAAGGAATTTTTTCCCTCTACTCTCTCTCGGCCAAAATCATCAGCTGCCCCAATCTGTGCTGTGCAGCCAGCAAGACTTTCTCCTTGGCCTATTAGCGTCCCGGGTCTGAGGGTATCCTCCTGGGGATGATAAGACTTGCGCTCTTTCAGTGGGCCCTCAGCAGCCGGCTGAACCCTAATCAGCTGCGGCTGCATTAGCGCTCAGATTAGCTTTGTATCGTGGAGGACCCTACACACCCTCGGCATTGGCTGCCTTCAACAGCAGAGGTAGCACCGCCGCAGGGGCAGGCATGGCCCATCAGAGATAAGATGGAGAAAGCGTTCGTGGGGAGGAGAGGAGGAGGTGTCAAAGAGGAACTGGATAGTATGTGTGCCGAGGGAGCCGGGGTGGGTGGGGTGTTCTAAGGTGTGCTACGGTTTAAAGTTCTGATACCTCTTCTTATGGAGAGGCGACGGGGTGTGTGCATTGTGGGGACTTAGATTGGGCTTTTGAGAAAATGGTGTCGAGTTTAAAGGGCAGATAAGTCTGCAAAGGCCACAAGGTCTCAAATTGGGACAAGGCGTGCTGGAGAAAGGATGGAGTTTGTCAAAGGGAGATGGAGAGATACTGAGAGCAAGTAGGAGGAGCGGGAAGGATTGGTTTGGGTGTGTACTGACTCCTTGCAGTGCTAAGTTAAGCTTTCTAAACAGCCACCATGCCCCGCGTAATTACATTATGAGTCAGAGTCTCTGCTTGAGTCACTTCAGAGGCAGAGTGCACTCTGTTCGCTTTAATTGATGCAGAATCGGTGGGAGCAGACTGTTTGTTATGTAATTACCCGATTCAGCGCGATAAAAGATTTCTTACCTTTGAACCATGAGCCTTGTTCGCTTTTTCCACCTTTCATTTCCATTTTAATCGCAGTTAGAAGGAGAAAAAAAACGCTACCTGACAATCTGTGGTAATTATCACTACTCTAATAGCAGACGGATAATGGTTGTCTCTCTTTTTTTTTTGGTCCTATTGAAAATGCTGAATAAATTCTCCTCTTTTTCATCCTCAACAATACAGATGGAGTTCCCTGGCTTTAAAAAAAAACTGGCTATAAAAACGGTGGAGGAGATAAAATGGAAATAGCATTTTAATCAGACTTGGTTGACTCCTCTTTTTGGAGGGGGAAAGCTGCTACAATTTGCAGATATTTAAAGAAGATTTGTGAAGGTACATTGCATTCAATTCCACTGTAGAGCGCCTTAGCCTGTAGTAAGGTGATTCCAGCGCAAACGAAACCCTTTTTCTGCTGCCTCTTATCCTTGGAAGACGTTTTAGGCTGTGCTATTTCAAGCCCAGTGAACACTCCCATATCTGCCTGTTGTTACAAACAGAGCGATTATGGCCCATTGCCTCTTTAACATACCATGTCTCTTTCTCAACTCACGTCTGTGCAGAGCTGTTTACGCCACCTGGCAGTTTATTAGCACTTGGCGTAGGAGCTTTTCGTTTAGAATGAGGGAGCAAGCGAGGGAGTGAGTGAAGGAATGAGGGTGGAAGCAAGTGAGCGAGACAAGGAGGTGGCGAGTGAAGAAGTGAATGATCCAGTAAGCGGGCTTAAATTAGTGTTTGCTGTCTGAAAATCCGGAGAGCGTCATCTTTCCACAACCGCATTCTGTCCATGAGTGAAATGGTCTGCTACACGAATATGCTCTTACTTATACATGCATAATATGCATTTTTAATTGCGGGATGCAGCTACACTTTGGGCGCTATGTCAGACCCCACAATGTATCAGATTTATTCCAGGACAACCATCGTTCCAGTGAGTATACTGTTTTGTAGTATGTGCTGTTGATTGTCAGAAATTTCTTCTATGGCTATGGTCGGAGATGTTCACACATCATTTCAGTTCAAGCAATTCAAAAAGTCAGGTCTCAGGGGCAGCGTCAATGTTACAGTGTTGCACTGATGTGGACACCATTGGTTTCAGCACTGACATTGGCACTTAAATACTGTATTGATACTGGCAGTAGAGAATACTTGTCAGCAGCGGGCCACAAATAAGCACAGATAATGCAATGTACAAACTAACGATGCAAAACAAGCTAACGATGAGTTAGGCATCTCCTGCTGTGTAGTCCTCCAAAGTCCACATTACTATTAGTCCAAGCTGTTATTGGGGAAGAGTACATTAGAGAGATATACAGAAGCAACAGTTGTTTTCCTGGACTAACAGTGACCTTTGGTTTGCAGTTAGCCTTCAGCAGGAAGCACCGCCGTGTTTACTTTAACAGCACATCTGACAATGATATGGTTTGGGGCCTGGCCTTGCATCAAGCTGAGAATCTGCATCTCAACAGTTGGTACTGATATTGTGAATATCTAGCAGTGTCTAATGTAGAGTAGATGTAGGCACAAGTGGACGCAAATACAAGACAAATGAGTTGGGAAAATTACAGATATCAACATTTAGCCCTATTTTTTTAAGTCCAGAGAAGCCACTGCTTGCTTAAATTAATCAGATTAGATTAGATTCAACTTTATTGTCATTGTGCAAAGTACAGGTACAGAGCCAAAAAATAAATGCAGTTAGCATCTAACTAGAAGTGCAAAACACAGTATTATTTACTTATAAAGTGCAATAAAGTAACCATGGCAAGCGATGTAGAGGTTACAATATGTACACCTTTGGACAGCTGTAATAAAAAATATACAAATACATACAGAGTGATTGGAGAGAATACAATGTAGGTTGGATGTACTGTGGGAGCACATATATAAAAAAATTGTAAGTATGCACAGTAAAAAAAAAAATAACATGACTTGAGTTTTTATACAGTAAATAGTGCATAAAGGCATAGAGGTTTCTAATGGTGTCCTGTGATAATCCATCCCATGCAGCTTGAATATTCTCACACAGTTCCTGCACATGTTGAGGTAGAGGTGGAGGTGGAGTGAAACCAGGCCTTCTGGACATGTGACAACAAACCGTTCATCCTGGCGCTGACCACGGTGCCTCAACACATAGATTCGTTGGTCATCTCCATCAAGACAAAAGCAGGACTCTGAAAACCACCCGCTGCCCGCTGTCACTTCATGACATTCTGGCACAACACCATAGCAGTCTTTAACAACGTTGACGTTGTGTTAAGGGCAGTTGCCGTAAAAGTCTGCGTGCACGTAGTCCTGTGTCATGCAGCTGTCTGCCAACGATGTTGGCACTAACAGGATGGCTCCTTAAGGGTGTCACTGTTTGCTAAATGTCCGCAGTTGTGACTGTTTGTTCACTCTGCGGATCCCGGCCAATTTGTTGGTTCTCTCTCTCCTTGGTTCGCGTAGGTCTCCCAGATCCTTCATATTGCTGGTGCGTGCTTTCTTCTATCCACTTCCGCCAGCAGAGTGCTATGGGAGTATCCACATGACCAGTGTGGCACGCAATACGTTGATAAAACCATCCAGCTTCCCTGAGTCCTACAATGCAACCCCTCTTCAACCCTTCCAGCCTCTCTGAGGCATATTTCACTTACATTAGCCATCTGCTAATGGTGCTGGCACTAACAGGACGAGTCATGAAGGGCATCACTGCTCGCTGAATATCCGCAATTGTGGCTGTTGGGTCAGACAGGTACAGCAATAAGGCCCGTCCTTGCTTACATCGCAAATCTGACTGAGCCTCAAACTTGAATCATTCGCATGTCTCACAATGTCAAACCTACCCACCAATTTTTTTTTATGATGAGTGTAAAATGAAGAAATAAATAAAAATTGGAATAATCAGTATATAAATAATAGGATTTACAGGCACCGGTTAAGTGCAAAGTGTTACTATATGTACACTGTGGCCTGTAAGAGGAAAAGGTGCTATTAGAATCCAGTAGCTTATACAATTAATGTTTTGTGACTCCCGTTATTTTATACAACACTTGTTGGTGATGTCCATCTGATGATTAATGATTATGTGCGTGTTAAGGGTCACACTATTAAGGTAGATCAGATGTAGTTCACCTAGGCTTATGGTTCTCTCTTCAGCACTGTTCCTGCGTAGCTTGGCCTTCCAATCTAGCTAGAGGATGAAGAGTATGGAGAGTAAAGTATTGTCAGTAAATCCCTTGGAGTACATTCCGACATGCAGTAGCTAGTGGCGTAGGCTACATTAAGTTAGCTGGCTAGCGACAGCAAAACAGACTCTCAGTCCATGCATGAAGATGAGAGAGCATGGCAGGGTTCAAGGTCATTGTTGTTGGTGCGAGTGTGGACTATAGTGTTTGACACAGACCCTGGCTGTGAGTGTGTGGTCAGGGACGTGTGGGGGGGTGACGCGCTGGTTACTGTGTCGGAGCCGCAGGCATGGCAACACAAGGTCATTATGACAACATTTGTCATCACGCTCTCAAAAACCTCCAAATTAAATGGTCACTAGCCCCGAGTTATGTGTGTGAAATTCTCTTTCTCTCTCTCTCTCTCTCTCTCTCTCGTTCACCCCTGTTCTTCTCCTCCTCCTATTTTTTCTCTAGCTCCCTTGTTCCAGACTTCTCCAGCTCCTTATTTTATTTATTTATTTATTTTTATTCAGCTGTTCCAGGCTGAGCAGCCACACTCAGCTGAGGGTGATTTGTCTTTGCACTTGGGAAAATGGTAAAAAAAAGAATTGAGTATTAAGAAAGGATTTGCATCCACATTTGACATGAATTCATTTTCTTGTGTGACTAAGTGGAGAATGGCGACGAGAGATTGTTTACAACAAGCACAGGACCTTGGCGACTGGCGTTGGAAAAATCATTATTTTCTTTGGTCTACCAGGGAAAGAATGGAAAGCATGGAGACAGACTGACTTTGACAGAACATCTCAAGCTGTTTGTGCTGCCCCCCTTTTTTGTCCAGACTTTACTTTGACGCTGTTGCACTGATGATTATAAAAACTGTCTCTGAAAGCTTTGGGCAGATGTGGTTTCGATATACTGACAGAAAGAGAGTTTCCATTTATTTTGGAACCAACAGCTGTGCGTTTGAAACGAAATCGCTGTGGCTTTTATCCCAAACCTGGTGAATGGAGTTCAGCACCTGAGGTGTGTGGGATCAGAACGCGAGTACGCGTTTGCTGCGCTAATGCTTCTCTATCTTGATTCGATTAGCAAGGCCCTGTTGAGAGGCCAGCGATGATATGGTGTGACGTTGTTTAGGGTAACAGAGGGTGCTTTTGTCAGGACAGCCATGCTGAGAGCAGGCGCAGCAGAAACATTTGTCTTTACCTCCTTGCTTCTCTACAGGCCTCATCCCTCTCCTGTGCTTTGTCTGGCAAGCCTTGTAGAACCTTGTATCAGCAGGAAGCGGCTAGTTCTCCTAGCAATCCATCACAGTGGCTAGTGGGCCCCGGGGGGTAGTAGTCATAGACAGCCGGTTCTGTTTGTTTTGCCCAGTCGCTGCCATCCAAATTGCCTAGGCGACACATTTCCGGCACAACAGGCGTCATTAGCCAGGGACGCAGGTGTTCTTCTACTTCCTGACCCCGGATGCAGGCGGGTTCCATCCCAGGGCATTGTGGGATAGCGTCTGGAGGACCACGGGGAAAGATGTAGTGCAGAGTAGCTTTACAAATGATGCACAAGCAATTATCTTTAGCGCCACACAGAGTATGCCACCGCAGCTTGGTTCTGCCCTACATGGCAGAAAGAGAGCAGCATCTCTTGTTCATGATACAAAATAGCAACACAATCCACATGATTCCGAGTACTCGTCATTTCACTTAAAGAGGCTAAAGAGGAGTGAGCCATATTACACCAGAACTTGGAATATTTGTCCATGTCTAGTTTCAAACGGGCTCGGATGTCATTCTCCAAATATGTGATGGACTCAGCTCTGATTAAAATTTCACATTCAGGTTCTCACAGCCAGCTTTTTCCCTTTTAGTTTTTCTCTTTACTTCATTCTTTCCACCCTACTTTAATTACCATTCTTAATCTTGCATGCTAGAGGCATCACTCACACAATTGACAGAATTCAGCGTAGAGGTTCACCAGGCCGAGGCCCTGAGAAAATGGATGTGAGGTAAGTTACAGGGCAGTCAAAAGGACTTAAGGTGGTACCATGTTCATAACGCTGTATGGTGTGTGTATTAGTCACCCTGTAAAGTGATTTAATGGAGACATCAGGTTGGACTTCATCATATATTTTCAAATATTTACATCATACTAACAGGCTCTAAAAGAAGGTCTAGATTCAAGTCTTGAATCTAAAATCAACATTATCGTGAGAATTTATCATGACAATTATACATCCATCCAGTCACATCTTAGTGATTAATCTTAGCGAATGACGAACCAACTAAAAAAAAAAAAAAAAAAAGAATCAGTCAGTTCAGCGACGGTTTTCCAAAGAGCTTTGCAAAGTAAAATTTAATGAATGAATCATTGTTGACTCCTCCCCCCAAACAGCATGCTCAGTAGAACCTCAAACATTGATTCAACTCAGTAAAGTATTTATTTAGGATTCAAAATCATAGAAATGCATTAAAATCAATGTCATTGCACAAATTCTGAATGTTGAATGAGTGGTGTCCAGTGTGTTTCAGTTATGTAACAATTAACAGAACTAATACAGTCAACTAAGACACATACTAGGACACATAACTAAGACACAACTAAGACACATATAGTCAACTAAAACACGCTACAAATAAAAAAGATCAAGAAAACACATTTCTAATAATAATATTTCAGGCATTCAAACCAGCCTCTCTCCTTTCTCCAGGCAGTTCTATGACACAGTCTTTCTCTGTCAATTCCCCCTATATCATCAGGAGTGTGAATGCCAGCCTGCTCTGCAATGCCATGTAGCATAGCGGATTCAACAATGACAGCACAGCAGTGATCAGGTTTAAATCTGAGCCCCCCGATGATTTGTGAAGGCATCAAAAGCCCATCTTCAGGACGCCTAGAGCGCTCCACAGCACTCTCAATAACAGTATACTTTGAATAGCCACCACCTTCACTGAGGTTCGCTGAGATCTGAGTTATCACAATCGCCATTCTTCCCAAGGGCTATTTATGGATTTGACTGATTTATATGTGAGTTTGATTGGTCAAGTCATAATGTGCCTGATTAGACTACAAACTACTGTCATTTGAACTGTGATGAGGGCTGAGTAAACTGATGATAATGTAATATAATATAATATAATATAATTATTATTGCCATTATTCTTTTTCTTCTTTTTCTTTTTTTTCTTATTATTATTACCAAACATTATTATTCTAGAACATGCAAATCCCTTTCCCCACCGTCAGAATTGGCGCCCTCTTTTTTAGGTGCTAAAGCATGGGTAAAGTCTACTTTAAGAAGCACTTAGTTAAAAACAAATAGGTTGGATTACTCATTAATTTGTGACCAAGTTCATGTAGTACTTCACATAAAGCTTAATGTGAATTCATTAATTAGCAGACTAAAGTTAATAGTTAACAAAGTGCTTAGCCCTGCAAAGCTTTTGGTCAGTCACCTCTGGTCAGTTTCTCACAGTATCTTGCTTAACTCAGGTCAGCTAGGCAACTAAGTCAGATTCGGACTATATTTTAGTGGGTTAGGATCAGATTCAAACTGACTTAGGGTGTTTTAGGCCAGATCGGACTCAAACAGGAATTTCTTGGGCTTTCCTCGGGTTCAGGCCTCTTTGAAGCTTTGTATAACATGCGTCCTCTGTTATACCTGTACAGAATACTTAGTTGAGCTTTTGTTGGGCAGACTTTTTGTTGGGCAAATTATCATCCACATGAACAAGGCCGTGCTGATGACAGCGCAAGACATTAGCTCCGCTGTAGTATCGGTCCTTTGTGACACTCAGATAAGCTGTGAATGGCAGTCTGAGTTTGACACATGGTTATGTCGTTTTTTGCAGTCACAGATGCCGTAAGGGAATGAGATGGGTATTAATGCCTGTGTGTGTGTGTGTGTGTGTGTGTGCATGCATGTGCACTGCTCTCTCTACCGTGATTGAAAAGGCCATTACAGGCACAGCTTCCCCTCATTGTGACTACAGAGAGTGGAGAGAAAATAGCAATTACCACCATGAAACTCCTGAAGCACAGCAACGCAAAAGAGTGCTCCAGTCTAGGATGATGCACACATAGACACACGCTTACAGAGATACAGTACAAGCGTACAGTTTTACACACAGAAACCTAAGCACATGTGCAACCACACACACACAGACAGGTCTTTTTCTGTGGCTGCTCTCAAAACGGCCTAGTTGCTAATCTGTTGATGATTTGCAGAAAGTGTCCAGTGGCTGTGCTAAAGCCCCGTTTAGGAAAGTTTTTATGACTGTTTTCATTGCTCCGGACGAAAGTCAGCCATGGCTAGAATGCTAAACAGGCATCGCTCCATCTGTCCCTCCTTTTTTCTCTCCTTTTGCTCACATTTTCTTTAGTGTGAACAGTGGTAATAATGAATCTCTGTATGGGAAATAAAAGATGACAACTGGCTTTTTGTTTTTCTGGTGTCTCCCGTCCTCTTGACATGACCTGTGCAGGGTTACCAAGGCAACCTTTGCGGTAATGTTGGCTGTGCCCCGGTGGAGAAAGAAAGGCAGAGGAGTTTAGAGGTGTTGCATCTGTAGTGTGCAACAACATCACTCATGCTGTGCTGCCCCAGAAAAGTGGAGCAGTGTTTTAATGCTTTACTACTACTGTTCCCTGTATCCATCTGAGTGGTTGTGAAAAAAATCACTGGTGTAATTCCAGCACTGTATTATATACCTCTTTCTCTCTCTCTTTTTTTTTTGACACGGACGTGAGACAATGGCACACATAATATTGTTCACGACTGAACATTTTAAATAGTTCATCCTGAAAAGAGGACTGATATCCAGGTATTGTGCCGGATGGAGGACTGGGAGTTGAAAAACCAGACTGTTCGGCCTAAAACCGCCACCCTAGCCGCACCTCAGCCAAAACTACGGAACTCTGCTGTATCTGTGTCAGAAGTGGATCAGATCTGCTTGGGAATGGTGGATCAAATGCATGCTGTAAATATGTGGGCCATATGTGGGCTCACAGCAGACTGCCAGTGCTGACAATGGGCCTCATTGCCATATCTTTGCCAGATGTGGCCCACATCCACTTGCTATCTGGGTAGTTTTTTTTCACCTCGCCACTTTACATTGCATAAGTGGTCACTCACGAGACAAGGGGATGAGGGGACAGTGCTGGGACAGATTTTTCAGCTGGAATGTTCTTGTCCTCAGCTACGCTAGTCTCAGAGAGCTAATTAGCCGGCTAAGCCAGACTGTTTTTAAATACCAAGCACATCCTACATGAACTAATAGCTGTCTTAATCTTCAGGATTCAACTTGGAGTCAGGGTCAACTCTTTGCCAAATGTTCGGAGTCGACATGCTGTTTTTATAATGATCATCTGGAGGGACATTCTGATCGAGGCCAACATAAGGCTAAATTACCAGTTTAAAAACGTTTTCTGTATGACAAGCACTTTTTATGATTTGGGATGCAATGAACAATTATTAAAAATGGAACATGGAATGAAAACCTAAAACTTTTTACAGAACGTTGTACACAGTCAAGTCGCATTATTATGACCTTATATCCATAGAACCGCCATGTGAAGCACGGACAGCAGCAAGACAGGCTGGGAGTGGCTCAGTAAGGTCCTGGTAGGTTGTCACAGTTGGACCAGAAACCTCAAATAAGAGGCTGGTGAATATGAAGCCAACATCAGCCTCCAAAAACGAGGAACTAAGATTACAAGATTATAACCTAGCTACTCCAAAGTGGGTAATCTAACCTTAATGTGGTTTAAACTCTGCTTTATTCCTTTATGATTGGATCAGGGGCTGCCTCCGCCTCCGAGTTAACGCTATCGATTCCAGCGGCATGAGTCAAGAGAAAAAGCAGATTCATGAATCACTACTGTTTTTTTTTTTTTTCTGAGCACCCTGACACTTGCTATGATCACACATCAAGCTCTACTCTTCCAGATCTGTCCGTGAAAAGCTGAGCATACCGAATCCTAACATTCCCTATGAACTAAACCGATATTAACACAGTTCTTTGTTTTCAAACCAACAGAACCAGGCGTACTGTTCCCACAGTATATCATTATTGATCTTAGTTAAACAGCTTTGTTCCCCCTTTTTTTAGGTTGTTGAAATTTCTATCTTTATTGTCTCCTTTTTTTTCTCTCTCTGTCTCTCTCTCTCTGTCTCAGTTTCAGTACTGGTTTTAACACACCCTCACTGACATTGCCTCACAGCTGCAAGTACATAGCAGCATAGCACCTATGTTTCACAAATGACCACTTGTAAGGCAAGAGAAGTAGTTGGACAATGAGGAGCAGATTTTTTCCCACTCAGCTAGGTGAATCGCTAATTATCTAGCTAAGCCAGCTTTGTGCATACTGTTTTGGAGACATCCAAGCATATCATACATAGACTGTGCAAATGATAGCTTTCTCTACCTTAGCCTTCCTGGTTAGAGAGAGAACCATGGTGTGCTGGCCTTGTTATTTATTATTAGCTTTATTGGCTTTTGCAGTAGTTGTGTACAACACAAATGGTGTGATTAGCTATGTGAAACCCAATACAGAACATAGGAAAAAGAACCACAGCAAATAACACGTTTGAGTAGTTAGGTGTTTGATAATAGTTTTTACTCTTTTAGGTTTGATAATAAAATTTCATAAGATCCTAAATCATTTGTGGAATCCTGATTTCAAAATCTGCATCTCTTGCCCTTCCTAGAGGTAGCAAACTTTGGATGTGCTACAGAAAGATGCCATTAGAAATGCTGCCAAGGAAAAACATAAAGGGCAGGTCAATGAGGGCATGCCAAAGGCTTATTGAAACCAGCACTTGACCCTTTAACGTCCTCAAAGAAAAAGAAACAGAATTTTTTGTTTGTTTGGGGCAATAATAATAATAAAGCACATAATTAATTTGAAATACATTAGCTTAGCGTAGAAAGCTTTAGCATAAAAAACGATTAGACCGTTTGGAAATGCATGCCTTAATTGTTCTACCCTTATTTTGCCTCTTTTTATTGTGTAAAGTTAAGATTATTCTGTTCTTGTAACGTCTGAAACTGTAATCTGCTGACAAAATAAGCTAACCTTTAAAGATTCCACCAAAAACAATCCACATGTGTTGAGAGATTTTGGTTGAGAACAGTATAAGCATATTTATTAAAAGCCTCTAATGACCTCTAATGGAATAACGTACCTCTGCTGATTGGTAGAGATGGCACAATCAGGTTAAGTTCTTCTTTATTAAGATGTAGTGGCTCCAAATGTGCTCTACCAAAAAGTTGAGCAGGAAGTTAANATATTTATTAAAAGCCTCTAATGACCTCTAATGGAATAACGTACCTCTGCTGATTGGTAGAGATGGCACAATCAGGTTAAGTTCTTCTTTATTAAGATGTAGTGGCTCCAAATGTGCTCTACCAAAAAGTTGAGCAGGAAGTTAAAGGGTAAAAGACAGTATTTAAACAAAAGTTCTTTTTCTCTCTTTCTTTACTTTGGCAATGAATATTACAAACTGCATTGTTGCCAAAGCAATTAACACATACACACACACATACTGTATATTAGAAAGGAGAAACAAAATGAAATACAAATGTCGCATTAGAAAATAAGTTACAGGACGATTAATCATCAGCAAACAAAAAACAGGTTGAGAGTACATGTTATACATATTACAACAATACATTTGTCGTGCCTCACTGGTCGTCCTGAATGCTACCAATTTTTGTTTCCTGTATCATCTTACTCCTCACCACAGTACTTGTTTATTATAGTACTATATGTTATATATTTATTATATGGTACTATATATTTATTATATATACTATATATATATTATATACAGTATTTATAATTGAATCATACCCGGAGTAGTCTTAGAGAAAGTGCAGTGCAGTAAGGTCACAGCTCATATTCTCCAGGCAGTCACATTTACCTGTGATGACCAGATTTGAGACAGCTTGTGCTCACTAAGACAGTACATTCTCAGCATTTTCTTTTTTCTTTTTTTCTTTTTCTCATTTTTTTATTTTTGATTCAGGTTTAAGAGAGCACATTCCATGTGTCTCAATTTAGGGATGAGGAGGAACAAGGTGATATGACAAAAACACCATATATGATATTGAGGTTTGAGACCAGCAGTATCTTCTTTGTTTGGTTTGATTTGCGCAGCTTTCCTTCTTTTTCTCAGAAACAACATCTTGACAGCTACAAATCCCTTTTTTCAGATTTGAAGTGAATGGAGCTTGATGCATTTCCTCTTTCTCAAAAATGAAAGCTTTAATTACCATCAGTCTGACAGTGTTGGACGTTTACCTGGTCATTCAACTCTGAAGCAGTTTCGGAAGCACTTATTTTCCTCTGACTTGCCCATTGCATCTAATCTCCCTAAAAAATGAATTAAGTGTACTAAACAGGCACTTTGACTGTGAAAGGTAAAAGTAAAGGGTGGTCTTTAAATTTGTTGTAAGGTTGTTTAATGTATGTAAGTTACCGAAGCTACATGCAGTATAGAACCTTTAGTCTTGATTCTTGAATAGTACCCACCTTTACCTTTGCGTCATCTCCACCAAGACAAAAGGAGGACTCGTCACTGAAAATGTCATGCCATTATAGATTTTCTCTCTCTCTTTCTCTCTCTCTCTCTCTCTCTCTCTCTTTCTCTCTCTCTCTCTCTCTCTCTCTCTTCCAAACTTAGTGTTGCTCCATTGGCTGTGTTCTACAATCCCAAGACTACAATCCTAGGCTTCAGTGATTGTGGTTCTAATGGTTTAATATTAAATGCTTTATTAGTGTTCTGTTACTCCGCAGCCAGGGTTCTAGTCCCCTGAGAGCACTTCATAATGAGTACAATAAAGCCCAGTCTGTGAGCACTCTGCATGATACAGATGCAAATGTTAATAGGCCCAGAGTGCCAACAGAATAATGTAGCGTGTGTGTGTGTGTGTATTAGCCATTAGCCTGAGATGACAGATAAGCGTTATAAGTGAGGAATATGGCAGTATATGAGTGATTATAACACGCTGGGAGGGTTTGTGTTCTGTGGAGGAGAGGGACGCATAGTTCAAAAGGCAGCATCCGTGATGGTATGGGGGGTCATTTTGTGCAGGCACCATTAATGGTAGCTCTGAAGGGCAATTCTTTGCGTCAGAACTTGTTTAATCCATATAACTACAGTATATACAGCTCACTGTGTTTTGCACAGATGGTAGTTACTGCCACACTACACACTTATGCTTACGATTACCGTAATGCCCTTATTAGTGGGGTTCCTAAGAAAACAACTCATCCCCTACAACTCGTGCTAAACAGAGAGCTCACACCACTCCTGTTCTGAGGGAACGGCATGGGCTACCTGTATCCCTTAGGATAGACTAAAGCTCTGCCCCTAGTCTATAAAGCTCTAAATAATCTAGCACCATCTTATATGACAGAACGTTTGTGTTTATGTTCCAACTCGTGATCTTAGATCTGCTGATACTGGCCTTCTGCACATGCCTTCCATTTTTATCATATTTCCAATCTCACTGCTCACTTTTAGGAAACATTACAACAGGATCTCTTTAACTTTAATTCTGCATCGTATTATTATTATTANGTTTGTGTTTATGTTTAATTCTGCATCGTATTATTATTATTATTATTATTATTATTATTATTATTATTATTATTATTGTTATTATTATGCTGTGGGAAACTTCATCTAAAAGTGGAGAGAAACACCTCCGGATTTTGTCCAGATCTAAAGCAAAAGTGGGGCATGATTTTCTCCTCTCTCTCAACGATGAAAGCTCTAAGCACTGTTTATCTCATAGTGACATTTTTGGTGGATTATTTTCTGTCTAATCTCCTGAGACGTATCTCCTTTAGCAGTTTGAAACACATATGTGTGTGTGTGTGTTGCCTATCTGAATGGTAGTGTCACTTTGAATGGTATCCACAGCAGTCTACTGTTTCCCACTGTAAGACTGAAAGGATGACAGGAGATAAAGTGACAGTGAAAGAATGGGGAAATTAAATATACACTGCTCAAAAAAATTAAAGGAACACTTTGAAAACACATCAGATCTCAATGGGAAAAAAAAACATGCAGAATATCTTTCCTCATATGGGCTGGGTAATGTGTTAGGAACGAAAGGATGCCACATCGTTTGATGGAGATGAAAATGATCACCCTATGGAGGGTTGAATTCAAAGACGCCCTGAAAATCAAAGCGAAACAATGATGCAGCAGGCTAGTCCATTTAACCAACATTCCATTGCAGCAACTCAAAATGGTACTCAGTAGTTTGTATGGCCTCCACGTGCTTGTATGCATGCCTGACAACGTCGGGGCATGCTCCTTATGAGACGACAGATGGTGTCCTGGGGGATCTCCTCCCAGATCTGGACCAGAGCATCACTGAGCTCCTGGACAGTCTGAAGTGCAACCTGGTGGCGTCGGATGGACCGAAACATAATGTCCCAGAGGTGTTCTATTGGATTTAGGTCAGGCGAGCGGGGGGGCCAGTCAGTTGTATCAATTAGCAATCCTCCAAGAACTGCCTGCATACTCTCGCCACATGAGGTCAGGCATTGTCGTGCACCAGGAGGAACCCAGGACCCACTGCACCAGCGTAGGGTCTGACAATGGGTCCTGATACCTAATAGCAGTCAGGGTGCCGTTGTCTAGCCTGTAGAGGTCTGTGCGTCCTTCCAGGGATATACCTCCCCAGACCATCACTGACCCACCTCCAAACCGGTCATGCTGAATGATGTTGCAGGCAGCATAACATTCCCCACGGCGTCTCCAGACCCTGTCACGTCTGTCACATGTGCTCAGGTGAAACCTGCTCTCATCTGTGAAAAGCACAGGGCGCCAGTGGCGGATCTGCCAATTCCGGCGTTCTATGGCAAGTGCCAATCGAGCTCTATGGTGCTGGGCAGTGAGCACAGGGCCCACTAGAGAACGTCGGGCCCTCAGGCCACCCTCATGAAGCCTGATTCTGATTGTTTGGTCAGATACATTCACAGCAGTGGCCTGCTGGAGTTCATTGTGTAGGGCTCTGGCAGTGTTCATCCTGTTCTTCCTTACACAAAGAGCAAATACCAGTCCGGCTGAGGGGTTAAACCATTCCTGTTTTGGGGGGCGTCTCATTGTTGCTCCTCTAGTGCACCTGTTGTTAATTTCATTAACACCAAAGCAGTTGAAACTGATTAACAACCCCCCTACTACTTAACTGACCAGATCAATATCCCAGAATTTGACTGAGTTGATGCTATACTCTGATTAAAAAGTGTTCCCTTTATTTTTTTCAGCAGTGTATATATGTTTGAAGCTATATTTAGTGTATAGTCGTCTGTATACATTTCTGTTATCTTTCCTTCTGTTGTTGTTGTTATAATTATTATTATTATTATTATTATTATTATTATTATTATTTTCAACCTGAGCTATCAGCATAACAGCATAACGTTAATACTTGTCATCTCAGCAGAAAGCATCCAGTGTTTGCATTTACTTCACAGAGCACACCTGATGCAAGGTGGCATTAACATGAGCAGTTTTTATGATAAACCAATATGCTTGCTAAATGAGATCAATTAGTTTAGAGACCTGTCTTATTTTCTCTTTTGCATGCTCTTATTCCTCTTATTATCTTTAATAAAACCAATATATAACTTATCTGAAACTCAAATAATTGCTAGAACACTTTCTAACTAATATAATAGATTGCTGCAGCCCTACCAGTCGTAACTGAGGCGTGAAGCATACTGCCCAGGGCCTTTCAACTGATCTCTTCTCAAACACACATCTTTCTTGAAGGTAAAATGTCGTTGTGGTTTCTGCCATTTGAAGTGGCTTACATTAGAGGAATGATTGATGACTCAGGGGGCGTAGAAAGATCTGCTTTTGTAGACCTTAGCATGGACAGCTATTGGCTGAGTCAAAACACTGAGTGATTTATAAACCAATAAGAGCACGGGAGAAAATGGGCACTCTGCGGCTAAGGCCTCCTTGGCTGTACAGAATTGCTCAGGATGATTGATGGCAAAGGCACTGCCATATTGGTAGAAATGGACCAGCCACATAGTAATTGGTTTTCTAAACATTTATACATGAAGCAAGTAAGGCTAATCTCCTGAGGGTTCGGCTCAATGGGAGGTATCTAAAGAATAAGGGACACTGATATGGCACTGTGAAAACAGCCCATTTGCATTCTGATACTGTTCCAGTCTGAACCCAAGGTTAATGAGTGTAAATAGCACATTCAATTCTCACAGCCTGCGCAACTTTGTGTGGATGCCTTTGTGACACATAGAGACACACAAGCACACAGAGTGCACATAGATTTACTGATACATGCACACACACGCATACACATACATATAGGCAGAGTGACTTTGTGACTGGGGAGCTGCATCTGCATATACCATACTGAGACGCATCCATTCTTTGCTCCACACACACACACTCACACACATGCACACACACACATACACATACACATAGGCAGAGTGACTTTGTGACTGGGGAGCTGCATCTGCATATACCATACTGAGACGCATCCATTCTTTGCTCCACGCACACACACACACACACACACACACACACACACGCACAAACAAATAAAAAGAAATCGTCCCCCTTCTTGTGCGGTGCTGTCCTCTTCACACACCCTCTCTATAGAGCCTCAGAAGTTTGTTTGAAATTCAGCAGCCTTTCTTCTCCCTGCTTCCAATCTAATGGAGCGTCTCTCCTGCAGTGCACACTCTGAAGCCTTCTGGAGGTGGGACGGCAGCATGGCTGAGGGCTACACGCCAACAACAGCTACTCATTAAAAGGTGTCCTTGTTTTTAGCTTAATTATTGGCTTTAGAATAAACATGAAGACATCAAACTATAATAGCACTCATGGAATTATGCAGTCCATCTTAAAACCTCCAAAATGGAACTTTACAGGAGGACAAAACAGTTTTCTTAATTTGCAATGAAATTTTGAACCAAAGCAAATTTGGACCAATTCTAATGGTCTGTCCATCATGAATATTCACTAAATTGAAAGAGTAACTAGAGCTGTGCAAAAAAAAAGAGATAATCTTTTTGCACACCAAATTATACAGTAGATTAGAGGCGGCATTATGGCAAAAATATAATACTGTGATACTTCAAGATTATATGTGGTATATCATGACATCTTAACAGTTGGAACTGTTAAGTATAAGCCTGTAGAGTCTTTAAGATAACAGACAACATCCACTTAGTTTTAGGTTTCATCATTGAGAGAAAGGAGAAAATCATGTTCAATAATTGCTTTAGATCTAGGAAAATTCCACAGGTGTTTCGATCCATCCTTCTACTTTGAGAAGAATTCCCTGGGTCGAAATGAATATATAGTTGTCCTGAGAAAAGGAAGAACAACAACATTAATTCTACTACACTAAAACTGGACATCCGAGACATGGAATATTTAATTTTTTGACTTATTTATTTGTTTTATTTATTTATTTATTTATTTATTTATTTATTTATTTTGTACACCACCCCCTTTTCAGGTCTAATTACTCATTATTAACGGCAAAACAAAATTCTTTGCAGAACTGCAGAGATTGTGTAGAGGGAGGACATACATTATAAACAAACCAAATAGTGAACAAACCAGAACATCAACATTGGAGAAAGAAAAAAAAATATTTGCTCTATTTTAGATAGAAAGTTATACATTTTAGATAAGAGTTTGTTTGAGGAGGAAATATTGAGAAATTCTGAAATTGACTGAGTGAGGTCTAATATGCTATTTCTTTGTCATTTTTAGATTTAAAATAGATCTGAGTTAAAGCTATTCACAAAACTGGTTACTCTTTATGCCATATATCTGAGCTAGATGTGACATAGTATCAAAACTATTGTTCTGCAAGATGTGATGTATGTGTTATACCTTTTTCTTTCCACTTGTGTAGAGCTAGTGTTCTTTGGTGACAGGGGGATCAGGGTTGTGCTATATAGGTGAGTATTTAGTAGGTAAAAGTTTGGTACTTCTAATCTTGTGCAGTTCCCACCAGGCTGTCAGAGTTGCTGCTATTATTGGGATTTTAAAAGAGGGGTGGCATTTAAGGATTGTATTTCATTACTTACACTTTGTTCTGTTTTTCTGTGATTAGTTATTTAATTATGTATTGTAGCTGATGTGCTAGAAGATACTGTTTAAATTTGGGAGTCATTTTGAAATATACTCATGAGTGTAAATTATGTGAAGAATATGAAACATATAGACTGAACTTTGATGGTCTTTACAAGTAGGGTTGTCACAATGGTTGACCCCTTTTTTNTATATATATATATATATATATATATATATATATATATATATATATGTGTGTACTAATATAATCACTATATGTACTAATCTGATTTGATTACATTTGGCTAATTTAAGGTCCAAGCTAGGACCATAGCCAAGAGAGTGCAGCAGAGACGAAACTGAACCTGCTGCAGACCCTGATGATCCAGTTCTGCACAGCGATCTGTATTCGATAACTATCTGGATCCTTCGCTTCACAAAACTAAGTCGCACTCCAGCTAGAATCACAACAGCAGAGAGGATCATCAGACGTAGTGTGCCAACACTTCAAGGCATCTTCTACAGCAAGGTTATGAAGCGCGTTGGGAAGAATGCAGCTGACCCCTCTCATTTCGGGCATCACTTCTTCCAGCCACTTCCCACTGGAGGAAGACTCAAAGCTATCAAAGCCTGCACAACATTACTTGCTTTTTTCCCCCAAGAGCTGTAGCACTTAATAACGGCAGTGGTTACCTTGCACTTTAAACTGAACATAACAAACCCCCCTTTCTTTGGCCCAAAGTATTTGCACAGCTATATAATGTTCATAACATTCTGTTTGAATGTTCACAACATTGTGCTGCAGTGATTTAGTCACAGGTAACAGGTAAAATCACTGTATGGCCTTAAGGGGCTTATTGCTGTTGTGATGATATGCAATTTCTGAAGTAAATTTAGATTGTCTTGGGATAAAATAAATGATTCTGGCAAAATGTAGTTTCTTTGGAACACACTTCCAGTTTAGACACTAAATGGATGTTGCGGGTTGTCTTAAAGACTCTACAGGCACTTAACAGTTTCAGCTGATGGGATAAATACCCCGATATACCACATATACTCTGTTTACAAGCCGTCTTTTGCTCACCAAACATCATTATGATGTCAGTGCTAATTTCCCTTAGCACCTGTGCAATTTCCAGTATTTAGCTAACTGTGTTGTATGTTCCTTTTGCCATGCTGGGGCTGAATCTCAAATGACTCTCTACATGTGTACTAAATAAGAATTTAAATACTGGCTCCTGCATCCAAAAAGTGCATAATATGTCTAACAAATACAGTTGCAAGAAAAAGTATGTGAACCCTTTGGGATTACTTGGATTTCTGAATGAACTGGTTATTCAGTGTGTTCTGATCTTCAACAATAGACAAACACAGTCTGCTTAAACTAATACCGCACAAAAAAATTATATGTTTTCATGTTTTTATTGAACACAACATGTAAACATTCACAGTGCAGGGTGGAAAAAGTAGGTGAACCCCTAGGCTAATGACTTCTCCAAGAGCTAATTGGAGCCAGGAGTCAGCCAACCTGGAATCCAATCAATGTGATGAGATTGGATGTGTTGGTTAAAGCTGCCCTGCCCTATAAAAAACACACACCAGTTTTGAGTTTGTTGTTCTCAAGAAGCATTGCCTGATGTGAACCATGCCTCGCACAAAAGAGCTCTCAGAAGACCTACGTTCAATAATTGTTGACGTACATGAAGCTGGAAAGGGTTACAAAAGTATCTCTAAAAGCCTTGATGTTCATGTGTCCACAGTAAGACAGACTGTCTACAAATGGAGAAAGTTCAGCACTGTTGCTACTCTCCCTAGGCGTGGTCGTCCTGTAAAGATGACTGCAAGAGCACAGCGCAGAATGGTCAGTGAGGTGAAGAAGAATCCTAGAGTGTCAGCTAAAGACTTATAGAAATCTCTGGCACATGGAGTTCATGGGAGGACACCACGGAGGAAGCCACTGCTGTCCAAAAAAAACATTGCTGCACGTTTGAAGTTTGCAAAAGAGCACCAGGAAGCAAAATATTCTATGGACAGAGGAAAACAAAATTGAGTTGTTTGGAAGGAACACACAACGCTAGGTGTGGAGAGAAAAAGGCACAGCACACCAACATCAAAACCTCATCCCAACTGTGAAATATGGTGGAGGGAGCATCATGGTTTGGGGCTGCTTTGCTGCTGTCATCAACGGAAAAATGAATTCCCAAGTTTATCAAGACATTTTGCAGGAAAACTTAAGACCATCTGTCCGTCAACTTAAGCTCAACAGAGGATGGGTGATGAAACAGGACAACGACCCAAAACAGAAGTAAATCAACAACAGAATGGCTTCAACAGAAGAAGTACTCCTTTTGGAGTGGCCCAGTCAGAGTCCTGACCTCAACCCGATTGAGATGCTGTGGCATAACCTCAAGACAGCAATTCACACCAGAAATCCCAAGAATATTGCTGAACTGAAACTGCTTTGTAAAGAGGAATGGTCCAAAATTCCTCATGACCGTTGTGCAGGTCTGATCTGCAACTACAGGAAACGTTTGGTTGAGGTTATTGCTGCCAAAGAAGATCAGAACACATTGAATGACCAATTTATGCAGAAATCCAAATAATCCCAAAGGGTTCGCATTCTTTTTTTTTGCAACTGTAGTCATTCAGCCATGTGTGCATAATTCTATACTGGACAAATTAAATAGCCCCTGGCCAGGTCAGTCGGGAGACAGGTCTGCCAGCTCCACTGAAGCAAACTCAGGACATGTTGGAGGTGGCGGAAGGGTGAGCTGTTTTCTTCACTGTTTATTATAGCCTTCAAGCACAAGTGTTGCTAGTTAAGGAGCTGGACCCAGCTACCATTGCACTCACCACTCTGCACAGTAGTGTGTATATTAGAGCTAATTTTTTAACCAATCCTGGCCAGTCCTGCTCTACAGCATATGTATATTAATTTAAGGAGTCAATTTGATCTTAGTCCCAGTTCATAATGAACTGTAAACAGTGGGTTGTTTTATGTCTCCTCAGACCCTGTGCATGTGTACATATTCACATGCTCATCTCTTTTGGCCCCTTTCATATTGGCTCAATTATACTGTACATATACCTTCTCATATATATTCTTTATTCTGTTTATTCGGTTTTTGTTTGTGCCTTGGTTAAATGTCTTTATTCTCTATATTTCTCAGTCTTTGGTGTAGTCTGTGTACTCGTCTGGTCTTTTTTGTATATTAGTATGTCATACATGTGTGGAAAACTGGGAAAGTCTGCTTTTACCTACAGTGCACCGGAGAACTGGAATTCACTACAGGAGTCTCTAATTCAGCTCACTGGTGTCACTAAATCATTTTAGCCACAGCCTGTAACTGTTTAATTTTTATTCATTTTAGTCTTTTATTATTCTTGCTTTATTTTTATTGTCATTTTTATTATTTTAGTTTAGTTTATCTAACCTTTATTACTCTATTTTTTATTTTTAATTAGTTTTTATTTTGACTTATTTTAAATTTTGAGTAAATTATTTTTCCCTTCTTAATTAAATCTTATTTGTTTCATTTCTCTTCTTTGATTCTGTGGTCAAGTTGTTTATGTAGCCTTTTTTCCTTTTAGTTTAACCAGATTAAATTCCATTTTTCTTTCTTTTTCTTCAGTCTCTCTAAGATGTAAAAGCTTGGTGGCACTGAAAATAAGGGGGTCAACCTCAATGTAGTTTTGAGTGAAAATAAAGGTTGATTGATTGATGTGGGCATGCACCAGGGCAAATTTCTCATACACTACCAGTCAAAAGTTTAGGCACGGCTACACATAAAACGTTTTCCTTATGTTGATCTTAATGCTTTACTTTAGAAATAAAGTGAAGACATCAAACTGTAAAATAGCACTCATGAAATTTAGAACTTTACAGGAGGATAAAAAAAGCTTTATTAACCTGCAATTGAGGTTGATATTAATGTATCTGATTAATGTATATACATACTTTATAGTACATATCTAGTACCCTGCTCACTGTTACTGTTTATATAATAATATTTTTTTTCTATGCAATATTGCATTAATTCTATTGGTCTGTCCATCATGAATATTCGCTAAATTGAAAGGGTAACTAAAGCAACAAAATATATATTAGAGGTGGATAATATGGCAAAAATATAATATTGTGATGCATCAAGAGTAAATGCAGTATGCATCTGGTGGAACTGTTACGTGTAAGTTATGTGTAAGAGTCTTTAAGATAACCAAACACATCCATTTAGTTGGGTGTGTCTAAACCTTTGACTGGTAGTGTATGTGTAACATACTTGGTGCAATACATTTCTTATTCAGAATCCTGAGGCCATAATCTGAGATCTCAGTGTGCGGCGTAGTGCAGTGCCATCATTTCATTTGCATAATGCTGACTGACCCATGTTAAGTTTCATTCGTTATTATTAGCGTTAATTATTATTAATTACTGTTGTTAGCCTTTTGGCTAAAATATTTTTTTAGACGCATTTAAAATTCAGCTCACATCCAAGTCAGTGGGGCAGGAACTAGGCTTTGTTAAGTGGCTCTGTTGTATTTCTGGATTGGCTCACATATTGCTGAGCTTTTCTGTGAATCAGAGTTCATACCTGGCTGGTGCTGAAAAGAGTGCCAAAAATAATAATTGATAAAACACATGTGCACACACTTTCTCAGACAGATACACACAAATGAATCCCATAATAGAGTCTTTTATGTGCTGCGCCTTTTCCTTATGCTTCATAGCCACGGTGCTTGTGGGAAGTTTTGGACCAGCAAGGCTAACCAAGGACACAGAAGGAATTAGCATCTTCTCACAGGTGGACTGGAGAGATATGGCTTTCTCTCCCTCTCCCCTTCTCTCTCTCTCTCTCTCCCTTTCTGTGTCACACCCATAAGCAATTGCTTTTATCTGTTTCCATCAGCGGGCTAGCATTAGCGACATTTAGCACAAGTGTCCACCTTGGGCATTGTGCCACAGCACAGCCAGTAGACAAATGTCTGTGTGTGTGTGTGTGTGTGTGTGTGTGTGTTCTGCTTGGTTATTAAGCTCCTATATTACCAAGTGTCTTGTTAGCAGCCTGAGCTGATAGTGGCTGAGGTAACTTCCAGGGCCTGATCTCAGGTCAGTGGCTTCTGCGCCATGTGGGCTGAGTGTTTGCCTTGATCCAGGTTCTGATAACTTCCAGGGCCAGGAAGTTTCCTCATGCTGACCCGAGCTCAGTAGCCTCTGGCCAGGTCAGTCAGGTGACGGGTCTGCCAGCTCCACTGAAGCAAGCCCAGACCATGGTGGAGGTGTTGGCGGGGGAGTGAGCTGTTTTCTTCACTGTTTATTACAAGCTTCAGGCACAAGTGTTGCTAGTTGAGGGGCTGAGCCCAGCTGTCATTGCACACACCACCCTGCGCAGCTGTGTGTATATTAGAGATTTAACCAGGTTTGAAATTCTCAACCAGTGTTGAATATCCAACCTATCCTGCCTCACAGCACCAGGGTTTGAATACATACAAACTGTTTATAGCCTGACAAAATTCCTGTCACCACCAACTGGAGGCTGAATGAAATTCTGCATTACTAATGACAGCATGGGTTAGCGGAATATGCCACCGTTTTTCCAATTTAATCTCGGTCTGCCATATCTGTAGCCTACAGTTGATTACCATGGATAATACAATCATCATCAAAAGAATAGCTGCACAAATAGTTGCACCCAGAAGGAATCAACCAACAGGAATGAAACTTGGTGGGTAGGTTTGACACTGTGAGACATGCGAATGAGTGAAGTTTCACGCTTGGCCACCACGTATGTGACGTAAGCAAGGACGGGCTTTATCGTTTTACCTGACTGATCCAGCAGCCACAATTGCGGACATTCAGCGTGGAGTGATGCCCCCCAAGAGTCATCCTGTTAGTGCCAGCAGACGGCTGCATGATGCAGGACTACCTGCGCACAGACCGTTACGACGACTACCCTTAACACCACATGATGCCAGACTGTCATGGAGTGACTCAGAATGGCAGCAGGTCTTCAGTGGCGAGTCCCGCTTTTGTCTTGGTGGAGATAAGCAACAAATCCGTGTGTGGTACCATGGTCAGTGCCAAGATGAAGGGATTATTGTCACATGTCACATATCCAGGGGTGGTGTCACTCCACCTCCACCTCCACCCCTACCGCAAAATCCGCAGGGACTTTGTGAGAATATTCAAGCTACATTGGATGGATTATCACGGGACACCATTAGGAACCTCCATGCTGAGACATATGGTATGTTGCTTTAGCAAAGATGGCGGCCTGATGCCATACTGAGAGACACTACTTCTGTATAGTGTAGCTCAATAAATATTGCCCATATCAGTCTTATTGACTTATTGTCCTCTGTACTAGACATGACTATCTTGTTGGTCCACTTTTTAGATGGCGTGTTATATACAAGCTTATCTGTTGCTGTGCAGTTTGTGTTAGTCATTCGCTTCTTCTGTGGTCAGCTACTGTCCACAGAACTACTGTTGCCTGAGGGTTTACGCTTGCTGGACTTTTCTGAGCTCAGCAATGACACTTAATGACCCTAAACTCCATCAGCATGACTGTGTCTGATCCACTTTCACACCAGTGCATAGGGATATAGCACGCCATCACAGTGTCCGTATCACTGCGATGCTAAGAATAGCCCACCTCCCAAATAATACCTAATCTGTAGTTCTAGAACTACAAAATGCACCTAAATGATAAACAAATAAAATGGTCAAAGAGTGTAGAAACAAGGTACCTAATAAGGTCCCTGTACATTGCACTGTCTATTGCATTGTCTCTCTTTGTGTATGGCTCCAGTTGAGTATGTTGTACACTGTATGTTGACGCAGAGGCGAATTGTGCTGTGTCTGGGGCACTAGCTGAGTTCAGGCTTATCTGACCATAGAATCACTGCTCTGTCAGCTCGAGAGATTGCAGGTGTTTATGTGTGCGCCTGTGTGTGTGTGTGTGCGCGCGCATGCGTCTGTGTTTCTGTGTGCGTGTGGATCCTTGAGAAGGCTCTTATAGCTCACTTACGCTTGAGCTGGAGAGTCTCGAGATCTGACTTTCTCCTCAGTGCTGCTCTGCAGGCCGGGCGCGATGTTAAAAAGGAAAGCGTTCTAAGCATCTCTTAAACAGCACCAATTATCCAAATGATGGGATATCCCAGCTTCATAAATAGACTTCATTTAACCTACCCACCGGTTTAGGCATTTCAACCACAGTCTTCCTCGAGGCAACCAGTAGCAAACAACTACTCTATGGCCACCCCAGGGACCAAATGATACCATATATAATACGGAGGGTGAAACAAGCAAATACATTAATAATGTAGCAATGCAGTCCTGATCTTTCGGATAGACAAACTGACGCAGGCGCCAGATACGGACATGTTTTAAAGATCAGGTGTTTGTGTTTGTGTAGTGTAGTGTATTTAATGTGTTGGGAGTGTTTACTGCAGACAGTAATGCGCATTAAGCACTGAATGTATAATATATGACTGAGCTTAGGGCAGCAGTTGTTTAGAACGGTGTTCTTTTGGCTTTAACAGCATTCTTTAGTTAGAGTCTCATTATTCTACACACCATTAGACCAAGCCCTGGAGCTAGCACCTCTCTCTCTCTCTCTTTCTCTCTTTCTTTCGTTCTCTCTTTTTTCTCACACCCCCCCCCCCACACACACACCTGTTTTTTTTCCTCCTCCTGAATCCACCCTCCTTTCTTTCTCACTATTTAAAGCTGTGACAACACCCTGCCATCATTCTGAAGTTAGTTTTTCAGGCAGTTTACATCACACTTCAATTTTCCCAAGGTCATTTAATGTGAAATGGCATTCAGCACTGAATATATTAACTTTTGCTTCAGCCCATCCTGTAAAAGATACACAGTCTCTACCTCTCTCGCTCTCCCTCTCTCTGGGCATCTCCAAGGTGCCATTGATCCATTCTGCTTGGCTCGAGGGGCTTCAGAAATGACCCATGTCCATGTGCCCAGTGCCCGGGTCTCTGGCAGGCTGTTCCTGTTGCTCCATGTCTGTGTGATGTGTGCTGTGTGATGTCGGGCCAGGCGCACTGGCTGTAGTCCCAGCCTGAGTCTGTGCCCTGTGGTCCACCACGGTGGCCACTTCTCTGGCCTCAGTCCCTCAGTCTGGCCTACTATTGTGTTTAGCGCCTCTCATCTGCTCCTCTCATCTCTCCTACTCTTGTTTTCTCATCATTTCTCTACTTTCCTCTGTCCTTTCCTCTTCTTTTCTATCCACTACTCTTTTTTGTCTGATTCTCTTCTCTCTCTTTTTTCTCTTCTCTCTCTTTTTTCTATCCTCTTTCTCTCATTTCTTGTGACAATTTCTATCCTCTTCCTCTCCTTTCTTCTTTCCCTCTCCTCTCATAATCTGTTGTCTTCTGAGATATTTCTGTCTTCTCTTCACCTTTTTTCTCTTATTTCTCTTATAATCTCCTTTCCTGTCATCTCCTCTTTGATCCTTTTCTCCCCTATTTTCTATCCTCTCCCCACCTTTTCTATTTTTGTGTTTCCTCTTTTAATCTTTCACTCATATTCTCTCCTTTTCTGTTTTCTCCTGACCTTTCCTATCTTCTCATTTCTCTCTTCTCTTTTCTACCCTCTTCTTTTCATCCTCTCCTGTGCCCGCATCTCCTCCTGTATCAGACCTCCTCTCTATCCACCCATAGACAAAGCACTGGATGCAAGCCTTTGTTACCCCCTCTGCCCCACCTCGCATCTTTTCTTTTTCCCTCTCTCTCTCTCTCTCTCGTCCCGGTGTGAATAGGCTTAGGTGAATTTCCATTCTCTTTCAGAGAGGCTCGGCTGCTAATGAGCTGGAAATGCATGCTGTAATGGAGAGCATTGTATATTGCTGTTGTTTATCAGAGGCCTGTCTAATGGGGCACTGGTGCAGGTATGGGAGGGGAACTCCCTATCTGCAGTATACGCAACACACAGACACAATTGATATCTTTTTATATTCACACACACACACCCACACACACTATGTCTGTTTGTATCTCTCTCTGTATTGTTCTCACTCTCTCTGTCTCTCACTATGTCACTGTAACTCTCTTGCATCCCCTAACTCTCAAACAGACCATGGATGAGAGCCAGAAACACAGACATCAGGCAAGATTTTAGAGAATGGCAGTAAATAAGCTGGTGTCAGCATTGTGTGTTTATAATTTTGCTTGTTTCCTGAGATCTGGGATAGTGGATCATGGAACGAATTTGACGGCATCTACTGTATGATACTGAGATCAAATACAGAAGCATACATTCATATACATTTGTATACTAGAGCTGCACAATGAATCATTTTTAATGGCTGAATGATGCAAAAAAACATGGCTATTTATGGCATTTGATTGCTGTTCTACTGGTCTACTAGAATAGATGCACCTGGTTCAGTGTTCCAAAAGCATTTTTTCCCCATTCTGTGTATCTGTATTCATCCTCTGTCTGTAACGTTATGTCAGAGCTCCTGTGTCTTTAAGCATCCCCTCCCAGTGAGCCTAGTGTGCTTTGATTGGTCAGCTCACCCACTCTCTTGGGACTGGTCATCCACCAGAGTGCTTGAAGGAGTGGTGGCGTCTAGTTAATACAGACAAGTACCTCCCCTACACATTTCATCCTGTCTTTTGCTGTGTATTGTATGGAAAGCTTGCTGGTAGGCGGGCAATAAGGATTGTGTTACAAGATGATGTCATTGTGTGACAATGGAAGAGGACTGAATTTCCAGTGAGGCGTTTCAGGCAGCTGAGAAAAGTGGTTTCTTAGGGACAGAGTTCCTCCCTCTGATGCATACTTTGGATTTTGATGATTTTGATGGATACTTTGGAAGTTACAAGCAGACAATTTACATGCACAAAAAGTTAGGAATGTGATTTTTCTGTAGTGGCATTTGCTGTAATGTTATGGTAATTATTACCATTTAAATTCTTATTATCATATTTCAGTTGTGTTCTTTGTGTTTTTCAAGAGGGTAAAATAAATGACATGTGATGCATTTAAATCATCAGCTGACTGTCACTCTGATTGTGAATTTGACCAGCACACGCAGAGAAGGCACCGTAAAGTCAATGAGCAATCTGCTGAAGCATCTATTCACATGTAGGCCTTTGGTCGACACCAGTATCTATCCATCTATCTATCTAGTAATAGACTGTAGGCCGTCTGTTGCTGTACAATATGTTAGCTCTCCTCCATCAGTGGAAAGGAACCACTATAAGCCCACTACTGACCAAATATAAAGTGATTGATGGACCCTTTGTAGCAGTGTAGCAATGCTGACATGGTTGTGGCATGCTGATTTGTGTTGCACTGCTACAAGTGTATCAGTTGGTAAGACTTTACAGTAAGAAAGCATTTATAAGGCTACATGACACATACATAAGCTTGTCATAAAGGCATGTTAGAACAACAGACTTTGTAGCCTGGTGAACATCATAGTTGATGGCTAAAATCTCATAAATGGTCAAATGAAACAAAGCAGGGTCACTGCTGTGCTTGATACAGTTAGGCAACATAACACTACCACTACCACTACCTCTAGTATCACTGCTGTACTTTGAGTGGTCCACCTCCCAGATAATATCTGGTCAGCAGTGGTTCCATGGTGGTCCCTTTATGTTGATGGACAGGGTAAAGGAAGGCTGACAAACTGTGCATCAGCACATGGACTACCACAGCAACTAACTATGTAACTAAACCTACACACTGTAAAGCTACCTGATGATAAAATGACTGAGCATTTCAGGTGGTGTTTCGATTTATTTTGTGAACCCCCTGTAGTGCAAGCAAAGACATACATGCATGGCTCTCTAATGCTGTTGTTTTTTGTATTGTTCCATGCAGAGGGGTTTGAGCCCTTGGAGATGAAGAATGCAGAGCTCAGCTAGAGAGCTATTAAGCATGAAGAGACCCTCACCTGCCTTTTGCATTAAATACACCCTAGAGAAATACACACAAACTCAGCTAGTACATACAGCACATACTCACAGAGGTGTACACAAATTAAAGTAATTGATATCTCTAGGTTCAGGTGGGTAATAACCACGCACTAAATGAATGCACATACACTAGAATATATGCTCATTGTTTATTCTGCTGTATATGGAAGCCCGCAGGCTGTCCTTAGAGTCTCTTTCCAGGTGATTCTGCTCCGGGCAACATTGCCTGGAAACAAAGAAACGTGGGCTTAGCATGTCATCCCTTTAGTTTTGTCTTCCAGTGCATAAAAGCTTTAAGACGGTCAGTCTTTCAACGTCAGTTGCCGCTATAGAGATTGGCCACACTGGCAAACATAGGCCCTCATCGTGGCCTGCTGACCATTTGCCAAAACAAGATTCACTCAAGGACATCCAAAGAACAAAGAAAAGCAAGACGGAAAAAAAAGGTTAAGGTTTCTTACATTAATCCCCTAATCAGGCGGGGAAGCCAGCACTCTAAATCCATGGGGCTTGTACAGAAGGAGGTGAGCCGTTAGCCTGTCACGGTAAGGGCGCCCACGTCATGGCTAATAACAGAACAGGGAAATTGCTGCGAGCAACTATTCACAAAAGGCCCAGTAATTCCTCAGAAGGCATAGCCCGCCACTGCGACCGCTGCAAGATTAACCCCAAAACGATGAGTCAGACCCCCTCCAACCCCTTCTAATCCCTGACAACACCGTTGTTGTAGGGTTTTTGTTTATCTGCATTATTGTTCCTTGTAGTGTTTCCAAATAAGTAACCGTCTGTACCACGGCTGCAATGTTTTGTGTGTTTTTACATATTGTAAGCATGCAGGTTTCGTTATCGCGTATGTGTGGGCGAAGCTTAACAGTTGTTAGTTGCCACAGTAGTTTTGAATGAGGTACTTAGCAAAGCTGCATTTTTCATGGACAACTTCAAAAATGGCTTATTATAATTAAAAAGTATTCAAGATCTACTGTGTAATGCTGTGTTATTCTGCAGTGCAGTGGGTATGAATAAATAGCATTTCAGTCCTTGTGCTTAGAGTTGTTTGCTTGCAGTTGTTCCAAACCCAGTGTAGTGTCGCAGATGAGGCATAAAGCACAGGGAGCTGTGAGGAAATTAGGGGACATAGACTGGTGACTCATGCACCAACTAGGCTATACATTGCAATGCATGAATAGGATCCAAACTATTAGACTCCGGAATAGGTAGAGGCCAGAATCTGTTTCAATATACTTTGGTAGTGTAATACTGACTGACTCCTGTGTGGGTTAGCTTGTATGTATGTGTGTCTATAAGAAAAAGATACAGCAATTTGTTCAGCTTGTACTATATGGACAAAAGTACTGGGACACCTACACATTACATCTACAGGAGCATCAATATAGAGTTGCACCCCCACCCCCTTCTTCCAGTTATAACGGCTGCCTTTGTTCTGGGAGGGCTTCCTTCAAGATTCTGAAGTGTGTCTTTGGGATTTATTGCCCTTTCATCCAGAAGAGCATTTGTGAGGTCAGACACTAACGCTGGGTGAGAAGGTCTGGCTCACAATCTCTGTTCTAGTTCATCCCAAAGGTGTTCAGTAATGTTAAGGTTAAAGTTCTTCCACACCAAACTCACCCAAGCATGCCTTTATGGAGCTTTGTGCACTGGGGCACAGTCATGCTGGAACAGAAAAGGGCCTTTCCACAACGTTAAAGGCATGCATGTACTGAAGCATTAAGATTTCCCTTCACTGGAACTAAGAGGCTCTAAGCCAGCCCCTCATATCAACCACATAGCATTATCCCTCCTCCACCAAACTTTACAGTCAGCACAGTGCAGTCAGGCAGTGCATTCTTGCATTCTTGCATTCACTGAACTAGAGTGAATTGAAACTCCAAAGAACACGTTTCCACTGCTCCAGAGTCCAATGGCCTCGTGCTTTACTCCACTCCATCCAACGCTTGCCATTGTACTTGGTGATGTAATTCATGTATGCAGCTGCATAGTTTCTGTGCTGATATTAATCCCAGACGAGGTTGGGAGCTTAGTAGAGGGTTGACGATGCACCTCTGCAGTTAGTGAGCCCACTCTGTAAGTTTGCATGGTCTGCCACTTTATGGCTAAGTTGCTTTGGTTCCTAAATACTTCCGCTTTTCAGTAATAATCTAGGCGGGTAGAATTTTCCCAAACTTGCAATGGTGGCATCTTATTAGAGTACCATGCTGGAATTATCAGAGCTCTTTAGAACGATCCATTCTTTCACAAATGCTTGTAAAAGCAAACAGCATGGCTAGGGGCTTGATTTTATACACATCTGAATTCAATGATAAATTGCGTCCCAATTTTTTTTGCCCATATAGTGTATGTTTGTGTGTGAGCAAGAGTGAAAGCCAGAGATAGTGTAGGTGTGTACACAGTGTTGGACTGATGCCATATTTTAACAGCAGCACCTGCTTTGGGACCTCAGTATTGATAATCAAAGTGATGTCTTGACTTCCAAAGACTGACAAAATGAAACAGAAAGCATTTATTAATGAAACTGAATAAAACTTTGTTCTAACCGCTAAATAGTGCTTCTTCACAACTTCTGTCTGATGCAGCTTTGAAGAGCAGCGTTTGAGTATACGAGCTATCTGAGTATCTTAGTTGTCACACTTATGGAAACACAGCTTAGCTCATTCTTTACTGTTCCAAGAGAAGAACAATAATACATGTTCATTAAGACCACCAGAATGTAAACTCTGTAGCGGATCCTGGAGGCAGCTTGCCAGGGATGGCCCTGGCACATGCAAAAGCGAGTAGTTTATAAGCACCCACTACTCTCAATTCAACCACGGTGCTTATCGGTTGATGTCTGCCGCCCCCACTTTTCACTGGCATGTGTTCTAAAAACCACAGAACTGATTAGGCTGATTACTCAGAATTGTATTTCAGGCATACACTGATCGTGACCATTTGAAGGTTGTTGGTTTAATGCTTTAGATGCTGGAAATGTTTAATTAAAGGGCCACATATGGGCAACCACATCCATAATTCAATGTGATAAAAAACATTTTCTAGCAGGAACCCTTATTCTACTTAGATGTGTAAATAAATATGTTTTTTTTGTTTGTTTGTTTGTTTGTTTTTTTTACCAGCTTACATGATGAAGTGGTGAGATCAACTGGGCTGAGCATCTCGCCAGCGATCCAGTCTAAGAATTTGGTGATGGACGCATGAGCTCATTTAAATCTGCCCCAGAATCACCACAACACAAGTCTATGGGCGTCAGTCACAGCGAAATGCTGTTTTCTATCACTTTATAAAAGATCCCCAAAAATCTTGGATGCAATGGACATGCCATTCTGTGCACTGCATTTCACTGATTTGCTTTGGGTTTTAGGTTAGCTTTAACATTTGGAGTCAGCCTCTATCACTCCAAGCCTCATGCACCTCATAACGTAGAGTGACTAAAATTAGAGTTAGTTTAGAATCATTCTGTTTAGGGTGGCAAATAAATGTTCCAAATTGATCGCAACTGTGTAAAGTAGAATCCAATGATGTGTTGGTTATGCTCACAATAGTTACTTTGTAATAATGCGTTTTCTGTCAAGTTAAGGTCATTAGCTAAGACAGCTTTTCTTAATCTTGGTCCTGTTGGTCCACAGCACTGCACCGTTTCAGCTGTTCCCTGCCCATATGTTAGCACCATTTTTAATCATAAATGAACAATTATTTCATGCCCAAAAGTTTGTAGAAAAGCAAGGCATGGGTATTAACTGGGAGGTTTTCCCGTCTTTGCTGTAATAACAGCCTCTATGCTTCTTTACACTAGATGTTTAAGTGCTTGCTGTTTGATTGCATTCAGCCAGACGGTATTATTACTGCACAACAAGTTCTGAAGAGCAAACTCTACTCCTGATGGTGCTCCATCACTCTCTATGGCCTAATTCCAGGGGATTTTATACCCCTTTACCTATTCGCTATTGGGTGTGGTGTATTGGGTTCATGTGCAGCTGCTCTTATAGAGGTTTTGCAGTGGAACGTCTTAGTACATACAGCATCTGCCGGAGCAGGAACCCAGCTGTAACTGGACATTGCTGAGCTGCCCTTTCACAAACACAACTAGGCACATGAATGCCAGTGCAAGGCTTTTTGTTATTGGGGCTTAAAATAAGCCAACTGCCCGCAGAGAGGGTGAAAGAAAAGAAATGAAAAAAATAATAAGGTAAGGAAAGAATGAATGAAGTAAAAACATGAAAAAAAAGTAACTGAAAATTGAAAGAATTCACAAAAGATTTCAAGAAAGAAAGTAAGAAGGAGAGAATGCACAGATCATATGTGGTTACAGTACAGCATCAGTATGCTTCTGGTACAGTACAGCATCAGTATGTTCTCTGTGTGCTGCGATGTTTTATTCTAGAACATGAGCACACAGCCAAGAGGATATCCACACGTACACACACACACATACACACACCTGCTCGCTCACTCACAAGGTTGCAAACTCAAATTATACAGCTTGACTAGGTCACAAACACGCACGCTAGGCATACTTAAACTTGCCCTCGCCCCCCTCTTTCCAACACACATGCACGCTCATAGACACATGCACACAGGGATGCAGAGACACTGACTTTGTCTCCTCCTCTTCTCCTTTTCTGTCAAGCGCTCATCAGGAGCGATTAGCTAGGCCTGGGGAGGGAAGCCGCACCAATCACACTGAAATCTGCCATGCTCCAGGGATTTGGGGAAAGAAGAAAAGAAATGATGGATTTGAGATCTTTTGAAGCTCACTGGGAACGAGACAGATAGGGAGAGCGAGAGAGAGACAGAGGTGTGTAAGGAGACAAGACAGAATGTACGTATGTGTGTGTGTGTGTGTGTGTGTGTGAGAGAGAGAGAGAGAGAGAGAGAGAGAACGGTGTCAGTCAGTCGAGTAGATTAAAGGGTTTTAGTGCTCCTCTGCAGTGTTCTCATACACACAAGTGAAAGTACAGGCTTAGCCTGCTTCTCTCTCTCTCTCTCTCTCTCTCTCTCTCTCTCTCTCTCTCCTTCTCTTTCTCTGTCAGTACTCCACCAGTTCCAGAAAACATCACTGCATGTTCTGGCGCTGTGAAAAACACTGCACTCCTCTCTACCATGAAACACACACTTGTTCGTCACACACACCGGTGACGCACTGCATTCTGTGAAGCAGAAGAAGAAAAAACACAGCCAGTGATTGACATGTCAGCACTTCCTGGCTGGGAATTTATGCAAGCGCCATGGTCACCCCCCCCTACAACCCCCACCCCCTAAAAAAAAACCCTTCTCTCCCACACAAGGTCATAATTTAACTTCCTGCTTGTTTACTTTGCCCTGATAGCATTTCTTGTAATTTATTGTATAGTTTTAATTAAATGGATTGAGAGGAGCTTAAGTGCCTGAGGTTTTTAAGACAAGCTATTTTTTAGGAAGCACAAGGTTATCTGAATTCTCAAGCTTAGGCAGTGCACAGCCCAGGCATAAAGCACTGCCAATAAAGTTGAATAGGCTCTAAACTCCGGATGTGTGTCAGTGGAATGAAATTGCTGTACAAATGTCAGATGCTAAGATGCACACGTACACTATATACATCCTGATGTATCTAGTAGCTGCTCTAGTTAGTGGATTCAGATAGATTGAGGTGCACCCATTGCTGACTTGGACTGGGCAATATGACAGTATTTATGATTATTGTGATAATTGACATTAAAGCATGCACTGGCCACTTCAGCCCATTGATGCATTGCACCTTATCCACCATATTGGTTCTGACAAGATGGGCCTGCAAGCAAAAACAGTAAAAGTATTTTCTCAACCAATGAGTCATTTTATTGTTCAAGGGTGACTTACATTGAGACAAAAAGCAGTTGTCTTCAGTTACTTAGAATCTAGAATTCTAAGTTCTCTTTTAGACTCTTAAAAGAGTAGTATATATCAGCCTTATGCTTATATGAACTGAATTATGGATTTGGCTTATTTTCCACGATTGAAAAACTGATGGAAAAACCTTTGTTTCTTAAAGCTACTTCCCACTGCCTCCTCAACTCTTTCTCTTTGGGTTTAAAGTGTAAGAACAGTTAGCTAATGAGCTAAACTACAGTCAGATGAATAACATGCTAACTTCTCAACCGAAAACAGCAATGAAAATAATTATGGGCAATGTATATTATATTTAATATATAGTTAGTATTATATAAACCAGGTTCAATTCAGTGGGTTCAACTCTTGCTAATGAATTTTATAAAGTCTCAGCTTTCATAGATAGCTAGCGTTATCGCTTACATTTAGCTATTAATAGCCTGGCTATTGACTCTACACCAATGACAATGACTCTGATGGACAACTAGTTAGCTCTCAATGTAATACTATATTAAACAAATACAACCACAAACAAATGTTAAATCTTCCCTATGAAAGGTAATTCCTCAGGATCTGATCTGGCTCAACCTGCATTCCAGTCTTCTGGGAGTGATGACAAATTGCCCAGACCAATATGGTGGCGACATTGATGCACTATCCAGTAGCCAATGCACCATCTATGCATATATGTCTATGATATTGCTCACTTCTGTTGCCAACACAAGCTTTTAGTTGCATGTGCACAGCTTAAATACTCTTTACAGACTGCCAACAGAACTGGATGCTACAGAATAAAGATAACCAGAGCTGAGCTGTGCCATCCCCTTCTAGGGGATGGCTTTTCCCAGACGTCTTAGCAGTTTTGCTGGTTTCTGTTTATTAGCTCAATTTCATTCTTTCTTTAAAGGAAGCTTTTGACTGTAATAGCAATAAGCAGGTGGTGGCTGTCAAATTAGCAGTCTATAAAAACTAGCATACAAGCATGAATGCCTTTAAGTCCTCAGAAGTGAATGATTTTCCACATATCACCGGCGCCTGTTACAAAATGAGAAATGGCCCTAAATGTTTATTTATTAGCTGTTACCAGTAAATCTGCAAGACCTTAACACTGGCCAGTAGTATTTGCTTAGCCTTAACACTTACACATATATGCAAGTCTTATGCTCATATACAAGGCTTATACACAGATGCTCAGGTTAGCTATTGTGTATGTTTGATTGGCTTCATGAAGGGATCTAAAGCATCTGTTATGTACAGTTACTGCAGTTATAATGCACTATACCCTGCTGTGTTAATTGGTGATGCTGCAACGCTTTCTTCCAATCTTACACACCTGTCGCAATGCTCAAATACTCTAGAGGACCCCAATTAACTGGAGACGGTGTGCTAGATTGGAGCTGAGACTAAACTCTACAGGCTGATAGATCTCCAGTAGCAGCAATGGGTATCCCTAATTTATACACTGCAGAGGTTGATTTATTACTGTATTCATAGCATGCCCCAAATAGCAGTTAACTCACAGTTTTCAGCAAGGCTTTGCGTTTTTCCTGGCTTTCTGTATAACAAATAATAAATTTGTGCTACTCTGTACGCACCACATGGTGGAGTGACCAAGTTAATTGTTCCTCTCTGCTTTTTCCCTGCTGTTGACATTTATCTGAGCTTATTGGCCAAGGCGTTCTCATCAAGGGTTGTTTACAATGTGTGATTCTTCCTTGTGTGGTTCTTTAGATACGTCAGGTGTGCAGTGGTGGGTGGTAACTAGTTTTTGTTACTCAGTTCAATTTATTGAAGTAAAGTTTTGAGTGTTTTCAATACATCAACAGTTCTTATGACTAATTTTTATGCAATCTGCTCACAATCTGCTCACAACTTTTACTTCATTATTTCTCTGAAATATCATTATTTTTACTTAGGAGTGGACAGTATATCAACAAGTGATGTGCCACTTGTTCATTAGTGAGAACATGTCTGTGTTTACTAGCTATAAACATTTGCACGGTGGATTACACTACAGATCCACATTCAGAAGACTGAAGGTTCAATTTCCTGTCCAGGCAGAAATGCCACTGTTATGCCAATATAAGTATTTAGGCCAGACTCCTACTGCTATGTTGTTGGAATTAGCTAATTATCAGTTATCAGTTAACATTATCAGCCCAGCAATTCTGTGTTGGTACATCCCTACCTATGTGTTTAGACTACACTGTGTATCTCTGCAGGTAGAGCAGCAGTGCTAACCTTTATCTCAGGAGAAAACACTGAGGGCCGATACTATAGCACCTGCCCTGACCGCTCAACACATGCTCACTGCACCCACAATGCAGCATCACATGTTTACACACAGAGCCCTCCTGGGATGCCTGGGGAGGAAGGAAAAGTGAGCACGAGAAAATGGGAAGGCAAAGAAACAATGGAGTGAAAACGAAAGAACCAGGATGTGAGAAAGTGAGAAGGTTGCATGTAGGGAGGGGGGCATGGAAGAGAAAGAGAAGGAGGCAGTTGGAGACGCACCAGACAGTCCGTCTGGCTCCGTTGGCCCACTTTCTCCCTCCGTGTCTGGAAAGAGGAGATGTCTTCTTTTTTCTGTGTCTGCAGGAGTTTTCAGGCGTGAAGAAGTGCCCTTTCTCTGCATGTTTGTTCTGGCTGTTGGACGTTCTGGCCTGTCCTAGGCATGTGTGTTGCTCTGATCTCCAGTCCTGTAGCTGTAAGTGTCAGAGGGGACAGGAAAGGAGTGTGGAAAAGGGAGAAATTGGAGGGAACAACAGAAGGATTTCAGTTATTCCAGAATGTTGATTCCAATGGACTAGCGATGCCTGGCAGTAAGCTCCTAAAAGCCCCATATTTTGTCAGGCCTTAAATTGTAGTCTGAGCCTGAATCTAGCCTCAAACTTTCCAATCCAAGCCAACTCGTGCCAGGCAAAATTCTATCTGTGCTATAGTCTGGCAATAACAGTCCAAATCGGGCTGTAGTTTGACAAAAATAATGTCTATATTCCAGTATAGTCCAGCATAAAGAAATGTCCAAACCTGACTGTAATCCACCTCAGTGTAGTCTGTCAAAATTCTGTCCAAACCTGACTGGAAACCCACCACAACCATCTGGCACATGAATAAAACTCATTATTAAAAACCCAATTAAATACTGTTCAAAGTAGTAACAGCCCATCTCTGATTAGTGTTAAATGCACTAGAGATATTTATCTGAACCTGGTCTGTATACCTCAAGCTCTAGTCTATATAACACTGTTCAGAGATAGACTTCCAGATAACCATGTTGTATGCTGTTAGCTGTACACATTATATATTAGAGAAAATATGTAAAAATGACATGCAAATTTTGTTTGGGCAAATATTTCAAGCTCCATTGCCTATTTATTGTTGATGGAGTGGTTAGAGATTATGGATAGACAGGGCCTGGTACAATCAAATATCTATAAACTTCAGCACACGGTGTCTAGTGATCCAAAAGCAATGTAGTGTTAACATCATCAAAGCATCTTCACTATTCTGACAGGTCTTGAGGTCACATTGCCTTTGGGGACATTTAGCATGAGTGCTGCTTTTCATATGCTCTTTCTTGTTCTTTCTGGCTCTGCTCCTCCTTCTTTCCAGTAAGCTTCTCTAACAGCTTTCTCAGTGGGAGCGGCAGCTGGAGCGACCAGTGCTCGCTCTCCCCTCTGCTGGTTGCTATGACTTCCCAGCATCCAGGGCAGCAGTCCCTATTAACCTGGGAAGGGGAGAGAGAGAGAGAAAGTGGAAGGGAGAGAGATGTGGGGATTATAGAAACCCCATTATTTTAGTTCATTTCCTTTGCTGATCATCTGCAGGGTCAGGACAAGGGGGGAGGAGAGCTGCGCTATTCTCTACAGTGTTCAGAGAGGTGGAGGGGAGGGATGGAAGATGGCTTTGTGCATAGAGATTTTGGAAAATAATGTAGCAGTGTTTGCTTATGCGCAGAACTCCCAGGGTGCAATACTACTTATTGCTCTACCCCTATACGATGCCAAAATATACCCAGTGGCTATCGTTAAGCACATTGTGCATTGTATCCTAGAAGAGCTCCCTATAGAGCAGTCAGGTCCTTCAGGGTGAATTTGAAGCATTCTGACAAACCTACTGCTTTGAACTACGAACATTGTTCTGCATGTTCTGATTTGAATTTCTCAGCCTTTTGCCTTGAGGCCACTCCATCGAGGTACAGCCTCGGGTCTGTGTAATTTCTGTTATTTAGGTGAATGGCTGGTGAAACCACACTAGTGAATGTGCTCCACGGGGCGGGCGTGAGTACCTTTCTTTGTTGAAACAGGAGCGAAGGACAGGAGCCTGTTGATCTTTTAAAATGTCAACCTGGCGCTGGCAGAGGAATTTTATTTCAGCAGCAGCCCCATTCTCCTTCATTTTCACCTGCCTTGCTTTTCCTGCAGCTCTGGAAGTGGAGTGGCATTGATCTTAGAGTGTACACATTCATTCATAGAGTTGGTTAAATTGCTGTGCTTTTGACCACCTACAGGGAACCACCATCCAGAGTTGGATGCTATAGCACGGCCCTACCCCTTCTGTCATCCCATCTTGATTCTAGCCGATGCAAGCATCTGTTAGCTCACGTAACAGAATTGGCAGGGGTGTTAGCGGTAGTTTGTAGGGTTAGAACTTCAGGTTTAAGGGTGAATCTTTACCGCTACATGACCATGATAGCCATGAACCCCATTCAGCCAGGATGAAAACATCTGGAGCCACTCAGACTTGTACATCAAATATTTCTGCCCATTTTTCTCTTTTGGCCTAAAACTGGAAGTGCCGCTCTTGACCGCTTTTAGCCGCACATTTTCCAGGGTCTAAAAATTTAGTGCATGCCTTCAAGAGACACATTAAAAGTAAAATATGTCTTTTCCAAAACTGACACTTTTGTGGCATTCCTGCCTGATCTGGGAATTAGACCTCTGATCCTCTGGTTGTGGTGCAGTGCCATTTTCTGCTATGCCAGTGGGACTGCAGATTTTAATGTTGTCTCTGGTCCCAACACAACTAATCAGCTTATTAACAAGCCAACAAAACACTGAATATGCAGAATAGGGGGGTTCTCCAGAACCAGGCTTGGGAACCTATGCGCTTGCTATATTATCCTACATTATGTATTAATAGTTTGCCGATAAATCTTTGAGAGAGAAGTGAAATGAGCAAAGGCGAGTCATCAGATATTTAATTCAAGTTATTTCAAACACACACAACTGTCTTACTAGTTCCTTGTATTACTGTAGCTACAAGTGATACTACACCTAAACCTAAAACTTTAACCTCAGTATCCAGAAGGCATTTTTTTTGTTATTGGTGGTGACAACAACACATGCTCAAGTGAGGGCCAGCAGAATCTCATCTCTTGTGCAAAACTCTCATGTTGTCCTATAGTGAGGTCCTCGTAAGGATAGCAAGACAAGCTCACACATACAAACACATACACATCATGAAAACACAAAAGCCCAGTTGTGGCATTGTGAAAGAACAAACACTCCCTTACAGCATGGCAGCAAGCGGGAAAGCAGTAAAGGGAAACACTCCTGTCGCCCGGCCGCACGTGAATAGCAGCAAAAGTGGCATCCTGAACGGGCCTTGTTAATTGAAAACTCCATGTATGGTCACGGCTGAGAATGCACCGAGAAATTAGAAGACAAAAACACAATTAATATGCCACCGAGACCTGATTAACAAAAATAAACAGCAAGATCCAACTTTACAGAAAAACATTCACACGCACAGCCACACACAGATGTGCTCGTCTGCATATGGACTGAAAACAGAATTCTAGAATGAACACAAAAGGACAGTCTTTGTTTAGGTCATTATTTGTGTCATAACTGTGTAATTGGCACTAGTCGTCATCAGTGTGCGAGATGTTGTGTGTATTTAGCTATGTTTCAGGTGTTTATGCAGTACTGCTCTAAATTTGTACATTTTTTTTACTCCTCTAGCAGCAGAACTCAAAAGGAAGATGTTCTGTTTGATAGGGTTCATAGACTTCCAACCTGATATGCAGAAATCGGCTCAGCCTCAGGCCTGAATTTAGCACAGTGTGAGGATGCTTCCAGACACACCCCGAGAGTGGCAGTGCTAAATAGTGAAATATGGCAGTTATGAGTTTTCATAACAACGGCGCTTCTGAAAAAGATTGCTCAGACAAAATGAGTGCTTGTGAAGACCTCATCGTTTTTGGTGATGGTACACTGAACTGATGCAGACTCAAATCTCCCCCTCCCTCCCTCTTTCTCTCTCTCTCTCTCTCTCTCTCTCTCTCTCTTTCTCTCTTTCTGAGAGATAAAAGCCATTAGGATTTGAATTGATCCTCTACTTTTTCAGCAGCAGAATGTGGCCAGTCTCTCTCTCTCTCTCTCTCTCTCTCTCTCTCTCTCTCTCTCTCTCTTTCTGTCTGTCTGTTTCTTCTTGATTTGCTAGGGAGTAATTGAGCATCTTCACGTATGTTCATTAAGTCAAGCCTGTGAAAGGAGACTGCTCATTTGAGTGTAATCCCCCCTCTTTGTAATGCTCCTGGTGCCTTTCATATCTGGCCGTGTGTCTTCTTGGCTGTCCAACACCACATCCACTACGGGCTCTTTCCAAGAGGGTATGCCTTGCCAGCACTGCAGTCTCTCTCTCTCTCGCGCTCTCTCTCTCCCTCTGACTATAGAGGAAAGGCTCACGGAAGGCAAGGGAGATAAGAGGATGCAGAGAGAGGGAGCAGACAATCGTGTTAGGCCACGGTGGCCTGGGCCAGGGGTGTGGATTTAAATGAATCGCGGGAGTCCGGTTGTTAATGTCACTCGTTTCGCCCAAGGAAGCATCGAGGACGGTACTGAGAGTCACTCAAACTCCACGACTCACTGAGGTCAGCAGTAGAGCTAGGACAGAGGCTCGGCTCAGCCCTGTGAACTCCCTTTTGTCTACACTGCAGAATTCTGTATCTTCTCTGCTCAAACACAATTGACTTCAAGTGATGGTTCAGCCACATATCAAATTTACTCAGCTGACTCTTTAGCCGATACGAGCGGTGTCTGAGGGTTTTTTAGTTTTGCACTACAGCTACGTGGCTAATATGGATAGCAAGTAATAAAAGAGGATAACTTGGTTTACTTTAGCATAAATCATGGGAATATCTAAAAACCCTATTTAGTAACAGCGACTTGAAGTCTTAATTATGGCTGTATTTTTGACCTTCATTATAGGTGACGTTTATGTCATACAGCATGGGTATTACAATCCAGTCCGGAAGGGCCAGTATCCAGCACATTTGGGGATTTAAGTGTAATGGCATGCAACTTGCAGAAGTTCAGCTGTGCTTTGGACCCCTTCCCCAAAAGGATGAATCTGATGATTGAGTATTCAAATAGAGCAGGTCAAAGTCTAAATCTAAAAAGTAAAAACTGGAATGACATGTCTTCTAAGAACGTGCATGTATTATCTACTATTGTCATCATGTTTTCATTGCATTTGAGACCCAACCATTGAGCCAGACTTTCTTTTTGAGCCAGTGAAGGTGACTTGTATGACTTGATGTATCTGATGTCTTAAGTTGTAGCGAAGCTTGAACGTATTTTAGTATGTTTTTGGTCCTCAAGACTTAATCATGCTAATCTTGCTGTCCTTTTTCAATTGCAACAAAAAAGGAGTTTATCCCAGCTTTGCTGCAGTAACAACATCTGTTCCTCTGGCAAGGCTTTACACTAGATGTTGGAACATTGCTGTGGTGATTAGTTTGCTTTCAGCCACATGAGCATTAGTAAGGTACTGATGTTGAACGAGTAATTTTGGATCACAAACGTCACTCAGTCACTACACAGTTCCACTGCTTCAAAGCCTGTTGGTGGGCTTTCTACCTTTAGCCAATGCATGGCCTTAGGCCTGGTGGCCTCATGCTCTAGATCAGTTTCTTAACCCTGGTCCTAGAGGTACCCTGCCATGGACATGTTAGTGGTCATTTCATTCCTTTAACATACCCCTAACTCTAAAAGGGCTTGTTAATGATCTGAGTGGAATCAGGTGTGTTGGAAGCAGGAGAAGCACTGAAATGTGCAGGGCAGGGAGTCTCCAGGACCAGGGTTGAGAAACACTGCTCTAGAGCATCCTGTTTGTTAATGGAACTGTGAACGCCTGTGTCAGGAATGGGTACACCTTTAAAGTAAAATTCCCAAATTGGACTCCACCAGGGCTCCAGTGCAAAACCAGACTTTTTATTGCTTTATACGGACCCATAATGAAGTCCTCCATGAGTAGCATGAGTGTGTTAGCGCAGGAGAAACATGAAACCATGTAGCACAGGAGGCCTTTGAGGACCGCGGAAAGGAAACACAGTCTTGGTTAACAACTCAGGAGGGTACCTAGAAGGAGCCGGGGCTCTCTTGTTCTTTTTTTTTTTTTTGCTGACTAATTTTTCATTAGCGCTAATCTTTGAACAGTCCTCAGCTTCTGCGTGTGGGTGTGAATAAACCAGAAGCTACATTTCCGAGGTGAGACACAGCAATTAGAGCTGTTGATGATTCACTGTGTAACTCAATAATGGCTTAGCAGTTGAGAAAAAAAAAAGTAGGTTCTTCCTTTTGGATATGTCTGCATTTCTCTTGCTCGCTCTCCCCCTCTCCCTCATCAGTGCGCAAGTCTGCATTTTTACTCCATGAGACCACAGTGACCTCTGGTGTCCTGGAGCAGAACTACACTTGAATCAAAGAATTTCAGAAGATCTGAGGCTTTTCAGGAGACACCTGTGGTGGCACATGTTTTTGGGGACAAAAGTTATTTAACACAAAATGTTCCCTGTTGAGTGAAGCACAAAGGGGTAACTGTGAACAGTTATTGCTTTGATAGCGCAGGAGGAATAATGAGCTGTCTCAGAAGGCGAAAGACAACAAGGCTTGTTTAGAGAAATGAGCAAGTTTACAGTTGAATGGTTATGAGCAGTTGTACAGAGTGTGACAAAGTCAAGATATAAGATGGCTGTAATTAACCGTCGTTGCTATTCGTTGTGCTCTTGTTAATGATCCCAAATCGGTAAAAGCTAACTTCAGTCTAGAGGTGAAGGGCTGAGGTGAAGGGCTGAAGGCAGTAAAGCTGGCACCGCAGAAAAAGAACAGCACAGCACCCCCCCCCCCCCCGGTTCCTACACATATGAAGTTATATCATACTATAATCGTTATGTCACGATAATGCAACACTGCTGTTTTGCTGGTGCGTTTAATCTGTTTCTAGTTGTTTGCAACACTCCGATCAATTTAATCGTGATACCAATTGTGTATTGTGATATTACGGTTTTGCCATATTGCTTTAATTAAAGCTACACACTCATGCATTGAGTGTATGTGTACATTGCTTACTGCTGCAGTCAGCTGTGGGGCTCACCAGTGAAATACCAAATGCACGTCTCAACCGCCACATGCCATAACGTGCATCCGCTGTCAGAAATCCGTCCCCAGAGAGAGTGTGAGTGAAGGAGAGTGGGAGGGAGCGAGTGAGAGATACATGCTTGATCCTAATACCCACTAGAGTTATGTAAAAAAAGGAGGAAAAAAAGGGCAGTGATGAAGAGTGGTGTGGAGGGGAGCGGGTGCTCCCCTGGGCATGTCAGATTATGGCTATGCCGTTCAATTCACAATCACTCCCGTCCTCTCCTGTTCAGTCTATCTCTACATCTCTCTCTCTGTCTCTCTCTCTCTCTCTCTCTCTCTCTCTCTCTCTGCATTCAATGTGTTTTTTCGTCAGGCCTATTCCTGCTCAATCTCCCTATGGCTTTGGTCAGTGCACTGACAAAAGACCTATTGTACCTGCACCTCCTCCTGTAGGCCGCAGTTTCATAATAGCTGATCCCTGTCCGGGGGCCCAGTGACTGCATCACTGGCCCTAAAGTGAACCAAATATTATTCCACAGTTAGTTCCGACTTTGCAATATAATGGGCTGAAAGGCATTGTATGAGTGTCCTGATACTGGGCATTCCTAAGCACATTTTTAAATCTCTTTGAGCATCGCTCCACCTTATTTACCTGTAACGTGGCAACAGCATCCACTTAATGGACTTTTTTCATGTGTGTGTGTGAATGTAAATAAGCTTCTTTCATGTTAATTAAATTTGTTGCAATTTCCCAAAACCTAATTATAAGTGTCAATAATGAAACTCTAGTATAATTGCAGTAACACACTCGAGGTCATGCTGCACCATCAGATACGGGGACTGTTAGTCCACTGTGTAAATAGAAGACAGATCCCGGCACAGTAGACATTTCTGCCTAGCGCTGCTGCTATATCAAAACAGAATAATAGAAAACCGCTCCCAGTAAAGTAGACTATTCTGCCTACTTTCACTTCTACAGTAAAACAGAATAATAGAAAACTGATCCCAGTATAGTCGACCTTTCTGTATAGCTCTGCTGCTGCAGTGAAACAGAATAATAGAAAACTGATCCCAGTACAGTAGACTATTCTGCCTAGTTCCACTGCTACTGTAAAACAGATTATAGAAAACTGATCCCAGTACAGTAGACCTCTCTGTCTAGTGCTGCTGCTACAGTGAAACAGAATAATAGAAAACTGGTCCCAGTACAGCAGACTATTCTGCCTAGTTCCACTGCTACAGTGAAACAGAATAATAGAAAACTGGTCCCAGTACAGCAGACTATGCTGCCTAGTTCCACTGCTACAGTAAAACAGAATAATAGAAAACTAGTCCCAGTACAGCAGACTATTCTGCCTAGTTCCACTGCTGCAGTAAAACAGATTATAGAAAACTGATCCCAGTACAGTAGACCTTTCTGTCTAGTGCTGCTGCTACAGCGAAACAGAATAATGGAAAACTGATCCCAGTACAGTAGACCTTTCTGCCTAGCTCTACCCCTGCTGTCAAACAGAATAATAGAGCACTTGATTTCAGTACAGTAGCCCTTTGTGCCAAGCTTTGCTTTCATTTTGAACAGAACAATAGAAAACTGATCCCAGTACAGTAGCCATTTATGCCTAGCCATACTTCAAGGATGAAACATAATAAAAGGTCTCAGTGCAGCAGTCCATTCTGCCTAGTTCTGCTTCTACTGTAAAACAGAACAGAACAGTCTGATCTCAGTACAGCAGGCATATGTATAGTGCTGTCTGCTAACAGTGGCCCCTGTGGTAAACCTTAGCACAGCAGCCTGTAAAAAAACATTCCTTATGGCTAACCCTGTTGATATTCATTCAAAACATTAACACAGTTCCAACCTTTACTTGAATTACAATTAAACAAGCTGTCCATTGGAAGAACAACATCTCCACATCATCACAGACCCACCCCAGTACTGTTCTGCATGGCTATCCTTATGTCTATGCCAAGCCCACATCTGGTGTTTGTTGCCAAGATGCTCTATTTTGGTCTCATCTGTAGTTATGTAGGAGTGCCTGACTGTAGTTTGGGAGATGTTCTCATCCTATGACCTGTTCGCGGTTCTCTCGGCTGTGATCCTTGGAGATGCTTTGACCACATTGACCACTGTCTTAACGGCAGTCTGTAGTTGCTTTTAACTATTTAATGATCGCCCTGCTGCTAACCTGTATATTCCTATGTAAACTCACTGTGAAAGTGTTTTATGAACATGACATAGAAAGTATTATGGACTCAGACTTTATTTTATTTAAGATTAAGAGATTAGATTTAGATTATTTTATTTAATGAATTGCTTGAATTTCATTTGACAGTTGGATGGAGTCTTGGCTAACAGAAACAGATCAAACACATCTGATCCCAGTACAGCACCAATGTAGCAATGTCCTATCCAACAGTCAGAATAGATAACCAGATCCCAGTACGGCAGCCCGCTGCGTACTGGCTTTGCTGCGCTCTGCTTCAGCAGTTAAACAGAATAGTAGGTAACTGATCTGGAAGCAGCATATCTGTGAAGCCTGTAATAGGGAGAAATCTCAAGCTGTGCTTCCTCTAACACTCGGAATGGAAGAGAGTGTTTTGTGTGTGTCGACTTGAATGGTATGGCATTCGTCAGTGGCATTCGTCAGTGTGTGTGTGTGTGTGTGTGTGTATGTTTTGCAATTCAGCTTCCATCTGTTTCTGTGCCAAGTCCCGCAGTGCTACTGCAGTATTGGTTTATTTAAATCACATATGCACCATGAGTAGCACAAACCAACTTGAGACAGACACTCACACACACAGACTGTCTGTGGCATTCGAGCCTCTCATGTGGTATGTTGGGTCAAAGGTGACCGACAGTGCCGCTCTCCATGGTGAACATCAGCGCATTAACCTTAACATAAGCGGACATGATTCAGCTTTAGAGTGCACACTCTGCTGTGCTCTGCCCCAGAAACTAAAGATTTCATATGAATCACTGTCAACTGTATCTGGAAGGCTTCTTTTTGATGGAACAGCCGGAAGGGCCTAAATGTACTTAAAATTCCTCTAAAGTTCTGTTTGTGTTCTGAACACTCCTTTACATATTAAATGTTAAGCATAGAGATAGCCTTGCCGAACACTACTATTCTGAAAAGAATATTTACATTACATATTACATTAAGACTTGATATTAGATGTTGATAAATAGCCTCCAAAAACAGTTTGCTTGTCAGCCATACAAGTAATGTCCCGACGCAGGATATTGAGTGACTGAGAACAGTATTGCAGAGAATGATTTGGGAGGAAATTGGCTGGTCAAAACAGCAGCTTTGCAGCATTATAACCTCTACGTCTGAACCTAGTGCTATTACCCATCGATTGGTACTGTCAGTTGTTTGTGTTGCAAAGTGGACACTACAGAAATACACCAGTCTTTTTTTGGATTTTCTCTTTGTCATGATCTGTTCTTGCTTGCAAAGTAGGGATGTACCGGTCACAATTTTATAAGACCAATTCTGAGTTCCTTAAAGAAGAATTGGCTGGCAGCCTTTCGTGAAATCCCCAAAGCACACTCTGTGTGCTTATATGAACATGTGCAACAGAGTACCACATTTCTAGGACCTGGTGTTGGCCAGGTATAGTTGCAGTTGTAGTATTTATTGTCTTATGTATTTATTTTCTGTATATTTATTGTCTGGTGTATTTTGTATGTTCTGCACTGTACATTGTGCTCCACCATAAGGTCTGAACAACAACGTTTTACAGGTTTTATTGATGAATGACAGTAAAACAACACTAAACTTGCCTTGACTTGACTTGACATGTATACAAAAATGCCGTTCAATGAAAAGCTTAGCCCACTAGCCTCTGGTTAAAACCACAGGACCTGAACACTGTAATATATATTTGCACTGTGTTCCATTGTTTGAATGGCTGATAGTTAAGGCACTTATAGTTTTGGCCTGTCTGACTGACATTTATCTAGCTGATAAAGAATATGACACTGTGTTGTTTTGTATCTGAAGGCAGCCCAGTGAACCTGACGTGCCGAGCGTTCTTCGGCTACAGTGGCGACGTGAGTCCACTCATCTACTGGATGAAGGGCGAGAAGTTCATTGAGGATCTAGATGAGAGTCGGGTCCGAGAGAGCGAAATCAAGTAAGTCAGCTTTTCTTTTCAATGGGTTCTGTTGCGTCTTCTCTGGCGTGATGTGGATAGTAGTGCACTTTAAAGCAAAAATAAACTGAAAATTCAACTTTGTACAATTTTCCCCTTAGAAGATCAGCAATGAGATCAGAAGTGTGCTTCTTTAGTTTTGCTCTTGATCTATGAGGCTAATTTACCTAGCAAGCAATAGAGGCTTGCACATCCCAAATTAACAACTTTCCAAACTGCATGAATTATTGATTGCATACTTGCCTCAGACTGTGTCAAGTTGTTAAGCAATCTTAAATGGACTTGCTTGTGTGGTTTCTGACACTGCATGACCTACTGTTACTCATTGAAATAAACATGGACTGTTATGGATTCCAATATGGACAAAATTTAGAACTACTCTTGTTGTAGCTGTGCTGTTTACTTTTGACTAATATTACTCTTATTTTTAGCCTTGTAGCAAACTTGGCACACCAAACATATCTTGGATGATTAACTACATTGGGTGCATGGGGAAAGTTGTGTAAATGTGCTTTTTTCCACCAAGCTGTCTCTTTGCATCTCTATTTAAACTGCTCTTCAATGCTCATAAAATGCTCGTTATCAAAATGCATCATCATCACTTCTGTGCATGAGAGACTCTTCCAAAGACAGAGGGTACAGGTAGCAAAAATGAAGTTTGTGCTTGCTTTTTCCTATTTCCTAAATAAATTTTCCTAAATGTAGTTTGCATTTAATAGTCCATATAGGCTTTTCCTGGGTTTACCAGTGGCTGAGTGGCTGTTACAGTGGGCTGTTAAGTAGCCTAGCAGTTTCTATTGGGTGAAACTGTCCACATTGTGGACACTGCTGAAAATATGAGGCACAATAAATGACAATATGCATAAACAATTTGCTATAGATTCATAAAATCTGCTGTATGTGGTATGTTTTGTTGAGATTTGGGCAAGCTTGCATAACCATAGGTTTCATGTTCTCATGTTAATGCTTTTTGCACCGTGGCCTGAGCCTACCCTTGAGGCTGCCGTCTCAATTATGTAGCTTAATATGGCATCTACAGGATGAAGTAAGACAAACGTTTTGTTGCAGTCAGTGCAAATATCTTCTTTACCGCCCTGAGCTGAGGACAGGGTTACAGTGAGATGGCTCCTACTGAGAACAAGGTTGGCTAGAGATGGCTGCTCCTTTTCTGATCGTTATCAATGTTTTATTCTGGCTATTAATAATGTAGGACAGGCATGCAATCTTTATTATAGCATGATAAGACTGAAGATACGCAGTCCTGACAGGCTCAAACACGAGATCAGGGTTGACCAACCCGCTGAAGACCCTGAAGACTGAGCAAATGTGGATGAAACCCTGGAATACTCTGTTATAGAACAGATTTAGCATTTTGCTAGCTTGCAGTGTTTTTTTTTTTTTTGGTCACGTTTTGCTAAGTTGTGGAGCAGGTCACGTGGTTAGTTACATCTAGGGCATGGCCGATATGAAGAATTTACCACCTGTATCTATTTTTAAGATTCCAGTGTGAGCAGCACAGGGAATGGCGTAAACTCCCAAACCGTCTTTGGAAGCATCTTATCGCACTAATACAGGATATATGGATAACCTCACTTGAGCAACTTGATTTTCATTTGGCTCTCAACAGCTCTGTAAGCTTTACATCCACAAGTTACCATTCTATCATGCAAAGCAGAAATCATATATTAGCAGGGTACAGAAGCACCACTGCCTTCTCTGTGTTCGAGCTTATTTAACCCTTTATCATTCTGCTCAACCATTTGAGCACACTTGGAGTCACTATATCTTAATGAAGAAGCTGTTAAACTTAACTAAATCTGATTGTGCCATCTCTTTTCAATAGCAATAAAATCAAGCAGCAAGTAAAGCACTAGACACATGTACTTTTTGGTAAAAGATGAACTCAATTGTGTAACTTTATACAACAAAATGGAATCTAATGAAGGCATAATAATTTTTGAAAAGCATGCACTGCCAAACGGTCTAATTGTTTCTTTCTGTTAAACGGGTCTATGCTAAGCTAATGACACTAAAATGTGCTACTTGCTTTGTTATTATTGCCCCAAACAAATTAAAATACAAAAAATAAATCTAATAGGTTAAAGAACAGAGGGAACGCCATGTTATCCTCCTGCTTCTTAGTTGTTTTGACCAAGATGTTGTTTTCTGTGTAGATTTGGCAGTGCAGCCTGTATTAGAATTGAGCAAGTAAAGGCTTAGCACTCTCATTGTAGTGTGAAAACGAAATTGAAAAACGAAAATTGGTGCTTTTTTTCTGCATTATTTTCACAGATACTAAGAAGTCTGCTGGACCTCAATATCAGTCGATGTTCTCAGTTAGCCTATCTTTTGATCTGGCCCTCATCGCATCATCGAAAAACAAGTAGCCCTCCAACTCTAGCACAAAGTATTGAAATTATGACACAGTGTACCTGCAACTAATGGAATGCAGCATTGCATCATCTTCAAACCAATATATCTGATGGAAGTAAGCGCCTTCGTCATCGTAGATTTTTATTGGTGGACGTTCCTAGTCAGTTCATTCATTTTATTCCTTTCTGGTTCCTAAGGTCAGTCATGTCACATGGTGTCTTGGCCCTTTTCATTAGTTAAGACGCTCATTCAGGATTAAATCTCCCGTGTCTCGGTAGAGGGAATGGTTATTGTTTCATTATGCTTGGGTACAGTGAGCAACGGGGTAGAGGAGAATTTCCAAGGAAAAGTCTTTGTTTTGTATGACGTTACATTATGAGCGTGAAATTGTCCTTTGGTGCTTTTGAAACACTTCACGCTCCTCTGCTAACTCGCTCACATGCAAACACGCTCACAGACAAATGTGACTGATTTTATTATTGCCCTTTCTGACTCCAATTAAATAAAAATGCAAAACGTAATTAAAATATAGCAGTTCTTCAGATAGTTTGTCATAGTCTTTATGCTGTGATGTTTTCAGATGACACACACACACTGGACATACACATGCAGCCCCACCCAGAGTGCCCATTGTTTTCCATGCACAGCAATTGAAAGCTAATGCAAAGGTTAACACCAAAACAGGGTAGGCAGCGAGAAGAGAGAGAAAATGATTCAGTCAGTGGAGTGACATTTAAGAAACATATCTTTCTTAGGCCAGCAAGGCTTAGAGCAGCGGAGCAGCAACACCTCCCACAAGCCTTGGGGAAAATGTAACCAATTAGGGACTGGTGAAGAGATGGTGAAGAGAACAGACATTAGGGCTGTGCAGTATTCTGATACTAGGACATCACCACCAGTATCAAGATGTGCGATACCATCCATTTGTATTTTAATGCATGTTGACAATTCTCATTCATTACTTATATTTTAGCTTTATAATGCATTATAACTTAATTATAACATTTATACACCTGACCAACCCTACAGATAACGCCTCTGGAATCATCTGTCATTTTTAGTGATAGCAAGATTGTGTGCAGTTATTAATATGTCTTTTCCAATACTTCTGTCAAGCACTTTAGGCTATTAATTTGTTGCCTATGTCATTTATTTGGTGTCAATGCCAAGCAACCAAATGATCTGGAGTCAAAATTCTGGTATTGATCCTGCACTAGAAGAAGAAGGATGAAATAAAAAGACAGGAGAAGGAGGAGGTGGTACAGGAATGTCAGTAGGGGAGTTGATTGAGAGAGAGTGGAGTGCATTTATGTATTGACTGACAGGTTGACAGATATATATTCAGGCTATATTCAGGAAAAGGCAGGGAGATGTGAGGGTGTGTACATGCCTTACCTTGCACACTGAGCAGCATTTATCATTCGCCCTCTGTCTTGCAGTAGGCTACTCAAAGAATTTCAGACACTATTACATGTTTTTTTTTGTCAGCATGCTAACCACTAGCATCGCAGCTCTGGTCTTAGCCTAATGAAATAAACCTTGCCCTGAAGCTCCACAAAAACAGCAGTGCATTTGGAGCTAGCTTCTTCAGTGGCAGGTTATGGCATTGTGCCATACTGGAGATCAAACAATGTGTTTGCAGTGTGGCTGCCCTCTGGAGACATGTCAATCACAGCCCCCCTCCAGAGACACTCTGGCTGTAGCTTGTGCTCTGCAGAACCATCAAAGCCCCAGTCTCCATTCTACTGATCTCATGAAGCTGCTGTCCAGAGAGCAGCTGAAGCCTTCGTTATTATGCTTTGACACATGATTATCTGTGTGTGTGTGTGTGTGTGTGTGTGTGTGTGTGTGTGTGTGTTTTCATATGGCAATCTGAAATGAAAGGACAATATGCATGATGCCAAAGACTGTATGAAATAATTTAATTTATAGCTACTTCTCTGCATGGTAGGTGTGGCTGGGCATGTCTGAGAGGTTTTACTGTATATGTTGCCTGTAGTGTCAAAGACCCAAGCTGTACTCACACTTGCCTTTCGCAGTGGACCCTATTTTCCTGCAGGGGCAATTGATGTCTAATGATATAGCATCCGCATGTTGATATTTTGGTTAATTGCAAGTGCAAGTGCAAATGCAAGTACATGTATTCTCATTTGCTCCCAGTAGCTGGGACAGTGACAGTTATTTGCAGTCAAGATTAAAAATAATGTAAAAAATAATAGAAGCTGCCTTACTTCCATCTGTTGTTGTGATTGTTCCTTTAGATACCAGCCTCACCAAGTTTTTACCCATAGTAAAGACAAGGAATTAGCTAATAGCAATGCTCCGACTTAAAGGGCTCATACACAATAGACATACCCAGACTTGCATGAAATAAGAGAAAACACAACTGCAGTTATCTGTTAGCCCTTTTCCTCCTATGTGGAACAGGTTCCGTTCCAGTTAGTGCATCTAATTTGGAACCAAAGAATAGTAGGTTCCTCAGCACATACCATGATGACATCTGTGAGTTCCAAAGCCATGTCCACATGCTGTACATATGGAAAAAAAACATGGTATTTTCCATCATTAGATAACTTTAGCACATTATACTTCTCAGTGTCATTTGGAAAAAAATAAGACCAAAATGCCTATTGCACTGGTACTGGATCACTACTGGGACTGATCCTGGCACTCAAGCACAGTATCAGTATTGGCAGAGACGATACTGATACCTATGACCAACATCACAAAGCAGTTCCTGGCACGTGCACGTACTGACGCATGCATGTACTCCACTAGACAGAACTTAACCACATGTCAAGTCACAAATGTGGCATGAAAAGCCGCCAAAAATGTTCAGGGCCAAATTTGATATATATTTAATATAATCCAACAAGTGATTGCCATTCTGTCAATCTGAATATGTTTTATTTGTGACATAGAACATAGATTTTACCTAAATAAAATGTTAGTTTTGTTTAATTGTATTATAAAGTATTAGGACTTACAGGTTAGTTAGGTTATATAGTGATGGTATTGGTTTCAGCACTCTGTATCAGCCTATACTTCAAGTATCAAGTATTCAAGGACCAAGGGAAAAAGTGGTATTGGTCCATCTCTAATGGACTTGAAAAATGTCTAATTAGTATACATGGAATGACCTGCTTTAAAAACAGGTCTAAATAGCACCAAAAGTATAAACAATCTATAATTGTATTATAGTTCACATTGGTACAGGATGTAAAACGTTTTTTTTGGTAATATATAAAAAAGCCTGAATCTAAATCTAACCCTACCCTCAACCTCAGTAACAAAACGCAAAGTTATATTATGTATACGTACATGTACATATTATGTAAAAATAGCTTTTTATCCTAAATTTATAGGTTATTCATTCTTTGGTTTACAAGATCTACACAATCAGGACATACACAGAAGAAAAAATACTTGGCCCTCTCAGGAAGTTTGACCTCTGAAGCGTTCCCAACAGCTTTTTTTTTTAAATGCCACTTTAAGTCTGTAGAGCTACGCTTGGACAAGTGCACTCTTTAAAAAGCCATCAACCCAGCTTTATCCACCGCCCTCACTGACCCTGATGCCTGAACAAGCAGAGAATGAATGGAGAGAGCTCTCCACATGTTTACTGTAATACCCCCTAATCTGCCTCTTTGTCACAATACAACACTGCATCTACTTCGCTGGTTCTCTCTGGCTATGCTCAGCTCCAGTGGCCTAATAATGCCAAAAGGCATGTTCTGTGAAATCAGTGAATCGTCGAAGCAAGACTTTGTTGAACAGAGATGTTTGTTAGTGACTGACCTTCACAAACCTTTCTATAGTATAGTAGTGATGAGAGAAAATATATATTTTATCCTTTTTTCCCCATCCAGTAAACAAACTGTATATGGGTGCTATAGCCTCCACTTGCCATAAACAAAACCTCTGGCACTTAGCTTATATGCTTAAAATGGTGTGTCAGCATATCTCTGCAGTATGCACTTGTCAGTTTGTTAAAATGGATCCTAAGGCGAGTTTGTCATCCCAGCCTCCGGCATCAAGTGTGTGTGTAGCTGCAGTAGTGGCATACAGCATAACACAAGGTAATACAGTGCAACACAATGTAACACAATGAAACGCAGATGGCCACACTGGGTCACTGACACAATTACTCAGTGAATAAGTAAAAGAAATCAGTAATACATGTTCCTGTACTAAAATGTTGCCACAGAACCAGCATTTAAAGTAGTACTGTACCATCATTTTGCACATTTTGGCCCTTATTGAGAATTCTTTTGCATTCGAGAAAAAAACAGGCCAGGTGGAGCTAGCATACTTAGCATGGCCATAGAGAGATTGGCCCACAAACTGTATAAAAGTAGGGCTGTGGAAGTGTAGTATGTAACGACATAACTGTTATTTATGATGAAATTAAACTATGAAAGCATGCATTTTAATAGTGTTAGCATTAGTGATCTGGCTACACTTTAAAAAGTTAGCCCAGCCTAAAAAATATTTTTGAATTGAGTAAAAAAGTCATTTTTAAGTATTTTTTTAGGTTGCACTTTTTACAGCTTATTTAACATTACAGTGCACTGTAAGAAGTGCAATCTAAAAAACTTTTTCAACTCAAACTATTACTATATTACTTTGATTTATATAAATATCTTTTTTAATGCTGTGCATGCTTTATTATTGTTCAGCTAAGCATTTATTATTTGGCCTTTCTTAACTTAAAAATGACTTGATCTATAATATAATTGATAGCTATGACTGCATGCTTGTGACACAGCCTGGGAGAGAAATAAGACCCTTACATCAGTTGCATAAAAAACGAGCGCAGATTTGACCACCTTTAATATCGTTCATACTACTAACGCCTGGTTCATGAAGCTTTCATACAGTGTGGAAACAAACAGAGATTTAAGCCTAAATGATTAATCAGCTTCAGTGCGTGAAATCAACTTCCAGCCTGCCAGTTTCACATTTACATGTAATTTACATAAAGCATGCAATAATTCATGCTGGTGGTGCTTGATGTTTTGGTAGTTAAACAGCATTTGTGAGCCAGTAGTTGTGCTCATAGGTGGAGTTTGAGGTCATGCAGTGAGTGCACTGCTCCCACTACTTTAGAGTTACGATGAATAGAAAAAAATGAAATGGGAAATACATAAAAATTCTATGCTCCATGATTGTTGGTCAAATATTAAAGACAAGTTTAATATACTATGGTCTCCATAATTCCATTAAGCCCATCACTCCGTGACAGGTACCTCTGACCCTTTTGACCTTGCCAGGTCAGTTCAGTTTCTTTTCTTCTTCTATAATAGATAAGCATCCAGTAACAGCTCCCAACCCCCACTCCCACCCCCCACCACACCCCAATGGAAAGCCTCATTTGACCTAGCCAGATCAGTTCAGTTTCTCCACTTTGTCTATAATAGATTAGCATCTTATTAGAGGGGCCGGTCCTGGGTCCGCATAAAAAGCCTCGATTAGAACCAGCGGGTGATGGGTACACAGGAAGAGAGGCCACATTTCAGCCATTATTAGCCCTTCTCTCACAGCCCGCGTGCTGTAATTTGTCTGATTTACTCCCCGCGCGCGTAACGCTGGAGTGGCGGTGATTAATCGTTATTAAACGAATTGGAGCGTCCTCCGGGGAGGACGCGGTACAATACACTGGTGTTCTGGCACTCATCTGTCCTGTGTTATTAGTCCCGCGTGCCATCAACGCACCACAATGGCAGCGGAAATATCAGTAAACAGAACAGAAGAAACGGAACAGAGAGCAAGAGGGAGGGAGAGAAGGAGAAAGAGGGCAGGAGATTCAACTGCGGGAAGCTTCATTTACTTTATGGAATATTGTGGGGTTTTTTTTCCCTCCTTCTTCTAACCAGACGTAGTTTCCATGGTAGCTGCTAAGAAAAGCTGTTTTTTTTCCTCCTCCTCCAAACCTCATTATGGAGTAATCTTCCCTACCGTGCAAGAAAAAGCTTTGCTATCTCCGTACAGATTTATATAGTCTACAGAATATTCTTATTACTTACTTCCATACCAGAACACTCATTAATACACAGGCTACCGGGAAAAAATATCATTTCACTTTATGATTATTGGTGCTGCTTGCGTGTTGTTGTGCATTCACCACTGTACCGTTTGCGGTGGTCATTCCACTCCATCTATTGATTTTCATGTAAACTGTTACAGCTGTCTTATGATATCCAATTCATTAGCTGATACATAGACCCATCAGAACACTTACAACCTCACTTTGCCTCGTGCTGTTACTCGACTGACTAAGCAAGCTAATACGATTTCATCTCTTCCACCGTAATGAGTGTTGGAATGCCTTACAGAATACGGAATTGGCACAAGCTCACCTCTTCTTTGTCCCGTAGGACTCTGCGAGAGCACTTGGGGGAACAAGAAGTGTCCATCTCCCTGACCATAGATGCTGTGGAGGAAAGTGACCTGGGAAACTATTCCTGCTATGTGGAAAATGGCAACGGAAGGAGACAAGCTAACATCCAGCTCACTAAGAGGGGTAAGAACCCAGCTACCACACACATGCACATATACACTCTCATCTGATTCACAAAGCCATAACCAATGCGGAAAAGGAGACCCCACACCACTTTTTCACCTTGTGTCCTCTTTCGGTCATCTCTGCTCCCTCCCACACTCTGCTCAGCACCACACACTTTTCAAAGCACAGATTGCTGTGGTGGTTGTGTTTGTCCAATTTGGAGCAAAAGTAAAACAAATGCTAAGAATACAATAAATGTTATCCCTATTAAAGACTGAACAACACTGCTATTATCCGACAGCACATTCTTCTTCTTCCTTTTCTTCTTTTCCTATCTTGCAACCCATTTTTCATGTGCTAACTCATCCTGCAGTTTTCAAGATATCAATACTGTCCTCTGGAAAGTTTGGTCTGATTGCGAATGGTGTGCTTGTATACAGCTTCATTAAATTAGATTTTTTTGTTTATTAAGAATGAATGGGAATTCAATGTTGATTGAACCCGCCTGTTTGCCTTTTTTCCCATTCATTTTTGACACTCACTCCTTTGTGTGTATAATCCACAGCCATACTGACCCGCATTCCTCTATGTGTAGTATACATAGTCATACTGACCTGCACTCCTCTATGTGCCTAATCAACAGTCATAGTGAGCTGCTCTTCTGTGTGTCTAATCCACAGTCATGCAGACTGTCACTCCTCTATGTGTCTAAACAATAGTCATACTGACCCTCACTCCTCTATGTGTCTAATCGACAATCATACTGACCCTCACTCCTCTATGTGTCTAATCGACAGTCATATTGGCTCGCACTCCTCTGATTTTTATCCTCATTTCTCCCATAGACTCCCTTTCGCTTTTAGCAACACCTGATAACCCTAGCAATCCCCTACTAACCACTCTGTGAACACCGAACGCCATAGGCAACCTCCTAGCAACATCATGGGAACTGCCTGGGATACCATACCAACTACCTAGCAACACCTTAGCAAACTGTTGTGATTCCCTAGCAACCAACTGGCAACACCTAAGCAACCACATGGAAAACAATAGCAACTACTTAGCAACGCCATGGCAACAAAGTACTTAAGATGTGCAATTACTCTAGTTTGAAATGGCTTGGGTCAGTTGAAGACTGTGGATTGTTGATAGCTTCCGTCTATTGTGTCTGTTTGCACACAATGGCTCCCCTCACAAAACATGAACACAAACATTATCATTAAAAATAGGGTCAGTTTGTTAAACTTACAGGAAGAACCACCAAACTGTATCATACAGAAAGTTAGCATAGCGAGCATATGTATTTTGTCTGGTTTAAGCAGCTCCTCTGTGGTGTAACCATCATGAAATGGGTTGTTGGGTTAAGAGGATCTTCTGTCTTCCAGTGTTAGGACCAGCTTTTCAGTCATCATTTACGAGGTTCTTCTTTCCGCGCTTATGCAGAAGGTGTAGCAGTGCTATGACAAATCAGCTCCTTTATTTTTATTATTTATTCATTTATTTACTGGTAAAGTGGTTCTCACTCGCCTGCGATGGAACAATATTAACGTTAATTGCAAATGGCTAGGGAGAGCTATCAGCATACTGCACACAGTTTCACAAGCCTAGTAAGTGGGACTGTGGATGCCAGCATGACCCTAACATAACATAGCAATTCCCATAGAGGAAAATAGCATTGTTAAACCTTACAATTGTTAGCAGCTTGACTTGATCAATTTTCCTCTCACGACACCGACAGCATGTTGTCTGAGACAGTCAGCACTTTCCTCACTCTATAGGATGCTGAGTTGTAAATACTGAACAATAATTGTTCCAGTATTTATGAATCAAAATTGGGGTGGCCAGAACTGGACAGTGTGTAAATTAGAACACTGGATTATATGTCCCTCATACCACTAGATAATCTGGGAAGATAGTTTTAAGACCAGGACACCTTTGTCAGGAGGGGTGAAATGGCCTCAAATCAGCCTGATTATGTTGTAGTATGGGCTGGGCGTTAGCAGCTACAGAGGCCCTATGACCATGTCATGATGCTTAAGCCAAAGCACAATTCTAATGCTGATTTAAATATTTATGAGATGCTACATTAGATGTTGCAATATGATGCATTTTGATACTTCCCAAAATAGTGTTATATAGTTCTGGCACTTTTCCATACACATAATACCATGCACACACTGTCTCTTTGTACATACATACATGCATACAAATTGGGACTCCTTACTGCCAAATTATGATTTGCTGGTAAACATTTTGCCCATGGCTGCTCATGCTTGTATTAACACAGAGAAAGGGTGGCTTTACCCATCTTAGTAGCCTTCTCCATTACCCTCAACATCAGCCTTTCTGAAAAGGCAGATAGACTCTGCGTGTTTATGAAATATTTCTCAGACAGTTAGACGTGTTTGTCGAGGGGGATTACTGGGGCCGGGCTGGAACGCTCGTCTGTCCTCATTTCACATTTAAGTTTGTTTGAAAGTTTCCCTCAGAAGTGAAGCACCATGTTAGTGGAGCAGTGAGCTTTTTCTGCTTTGGACTGTATATTAACCCTTTAAAGGTCTGTCAGAATTATCATAGTTTTGCCATGCATACAGTTCATGCAATCATGTACATGTGTGGTGGAAAAGTCAGAGACCATTTTTCATTTATGTCATTTTCAATCTTAATGGCCATAAAGTGCAATTCATTCATTTTCTGTAAATATAGAAAATGATAAATAGAAAATAATCTATGTGCAATAAAAACCCTAGACTTAGTTAAAACAGTTAAGGTAAAGCAGTTAAAAACAGGTAAATTTGCATTCTTTTTTTGTGCTTGTTTTGCTATTTGGTGTCGACCTGAGGAGGATGTGTTCCCCTTTTGAGTCTTGGTTCCTCTCGAGGTTTCTTCCTCTTGCTCTGACGGGGTTTTTCCTTGCCACTGTCGCCTTTGACTTGTTCACAAAGCTGCTTTGTGACAACATCTGTTATTAAAGGCGCTATACAAATAAGTTGACTTGACTTGACTTGAAGAAAATGTGACTCCAAAAACCTGTGCAAGACCTGGTAGACCACCAAAACTGTCACGGTCAGATAAACATACACAAAAAAAGCTTATAGCTAAATAATAATAAAAGACGAACATTGAGCTTTCTAGCTTCAGACCTAAAACCTGCCACTAAGAAAAAAAGGAAAAACAGGGACTGGTCACTCAGGAGCTCAGGCCCCAACATCATTGAAAGTACAGTATTTATGATTACTTGCATTATGAGAAGCAGACAATGCAACCAACTTCTAAGAGTGAACTGTGGAGATGCAGAAATACACCCCTGCAGATTCCTTTTAAAGCTGACAACAAATCTCCTAAAAATAATACAAGCTGGAATTAAGCCAGAGGGTGAATACAATGAATATCAACAAATGTGTTATTATACTGAGGCCTCTGTACAGATGTCTGTTAAATATGTTTTCTTATTTCTTCATGATGCTGAAAAATATCCTGATGTTGAATAACTTAATGGGTAGAAATGCAGAAATATGTGACAGGTTGTCTCTCACTTTATTCAGAGTAGTGTGTGTGCAGTTGTCTATTTCAGTTACTTCATGGGTAATTAATTGACAGACATTAAATTACATTTACTTGTTGACCTTTTTTTTTATATTGCAGTGTCAAAACTTTCCTTCACCAGACTTTAATCATGATCATAATCAGCTCACCGGACAAAACTTTAGTCACCTTGTGTGTTTAAGGTGATAGGAACTTCAGGTTCCTGCAGACGGCGTTGCACGAGGATGACGACGCTATAAATACCTGTGGGGTGTGAGTGACAGGATTCACAGATTGAGAAGAGGTGCTACAGTGCAGTGAATGTCTCGTTCCATGTGTGGAAACTGGATCCAAAGCTGATGTTAATGATTGGCTGAAAGGAGTGATTTCATTTGGGCGTGTCAAAGGCCATAGTGTGAAGGAAGCAGCTGAATTTGCAGGTGTATGGAAGCGTACAGTCATACGAGTCTACCAGCAGTGGCTAATATCACAGTCTACAGGGAATTGTGCCAGGGAAGGCATCCACCAAATCTCGCCCAGCTCCGCAATTCTTTGATGCAAGAGTGTCTAAACATTGATGTGACCTACATCCAGAAACTTGTCCAGTCCATGCCAAAGCGAATCGCAGCTGTTATTCATGGAGGTATTACACACTATTAGGTACGTTTCAGTCACAGGTGACACATGTCTGGTGAGCTTATCTTTTCTGCCTTTTCTAGCTCGATGTGGCATGAAGTTTGAAATCCATACATTTGGTCACACTTGTTGAGTTATGAGTGCAAACTGGTAAACAGAATGTGAGACTATGTGTTCCAGGGCATATACAGTATGAGTTAAGGCTTGTAGGGCGACAATTGTTTCTACCACTACGAAACCGAAATGAAAAACTGAAATGGGGAAGCATTAAGTAGCATTATACCTTTATTTACAACTAGGTTTGTTAAGCAATGCTGGTCAGTAGGTTAATCTTCACAGTGGATTAAGTTAACACAGGTTTATTAACAGTAAGTTATCAACTTAGTTACGTGTTACACTTGAGTGAATAATGTGTACAGGGTTAAGACACAAATTATCAAACTGCAATAACTGTTTGACTCTTGATGCATTGAACTTGTGTCTCACATTCCGCTGAACAGCCTGAATTTCTATAGCACTTATTAAGAGTAACACAGATGCCAAACATGCCCACCCCTGGGGTTGTTCGAGGCCTACTGTTTTTCTCCCTTTTTGTTGTGGGGGAGCTGGCCAAGGCTAAATGAAGCTCACAATCAATAACTTGTTCACTGATCTACTGAACACACACACACACACACACTCTTACACACATAGCACCTGCAGCTCTCTGCTTGCGTATGCCTCTTCCAGTCCTAATTCCCTGGGTATTTTCATCTCCATACCAGCAAAACAGAGTCCCAGCGGTCCTCTGTAGCATCTCTGAGCCAGGCAGCAGAAATAACCTTGTGTTTCAGATGTTGTTGGGTTGTTTACTCAAAAATGGACTTCATTCGTAAATAGTAATTAGTTAAACACAAACTGATATGGAATTGCTATTCTTATTACGCTGTACCAACTAGTAAGTATGATAAACAAATGAGTAGACAAGGATTATACTGTACTTAAGTAGCATTTTGGTGTATCTGTACTGAAGTATTTGTATTCTGGAGATCTGTTTTACTTTCACTCCACTACATTTTAAAGTTACTTTTTACTGCTCTACATTATGGCCAAATCTGTCCTTCCTTTTGGCTTATGTGTGCATAAAAACAGGGCATTTCCGAACGAAAGAAGCGCAAAGCAAGCCCACCAATCAAGGGACAGTGGTCACTTTGTTTTGAGCTTGTTTTGACCTGTTTTGACCTGTTGGACCACTAGCTAGAGCTTGGTTCTAGCTAGTGGAAACTGTTCTCCTTCAGTGTTTTGTGCTTATGATCATTTGAATAGACATCAGTGTCAGATTAATTAATGACCTTCTATTAAAGACTGGTGGACTGAGAGACTCTCCACCTAAACTGAGCTGATTAAGAGTCTTGTTCCAGAAATGATAATAGGACATTAGAGCCATAATAAATCATGCTACTGTTACTCTCCATACTTAAGTACATTTGAAGGTAAATACTTTAGTACTTTTACTCCAGTGAAGGTCTAAAGAGAGAAACTTCTGCTTACTGGAGGAATATTTCACCTTGGGGATCTCTACTTTAACTCAAGTACATAGTTTGTGTACCTAGTCCAGCACTGTTAAAATGTAATACATTTTGGCTGTATAATGTGCAATTGCCTGTTGACAGTGTTAATATCAAATTTATGGAATGAAAACACTCCACAGGAATATTTCATGATAAGGAAGGGAATATGTGTTGTGATTCCCAATTGACATTGACTTTATATGTGCATTGCATTAGTAGGTTGTGCAATGGCATGGATCCAGTCACATTTACTTTAATAGCTTGTTTGTTGAAATGTTTTGTTCGGAACATCAAATTGAACTCAGCATTGGGAAACAAATCATGAGCTGAGTGAACACTCGTTGTTTCAAAACAAGGTCCTGCACACTTCTCTCTCTCTCTCTCTCTCTCTCTCTCTCTCTCGCTCTCTCTCGCTCTCTGCTTCTTTCTGTCTTGCCTTTTAAAAACAGAGTGGTTCTCTGTAATCAAAATGATTGCGCTCTTTCTTTTCAAGAGGTTTGAAATGGTGTCTGGGGTGACAGAGGGGGTTGAGGGGCAAAAAATAGCAACACACAGGAAGAAACAAATCCACAGCCACTTTCATCTCACCCATCTCAGCTCAAAGGAGGGCGCGGGAGAGAGCGGGTATTGTTTTTAATCTGTTTTGGTGCTGTTCATTGTTTTCCGTATTTAGCTCGGTGCTCATTGTAGGCCCAAGGCCTAGGGGTCCTTTGGTAATGGAATCTCCTGCAGTGTGTGTTGAATGCCAGCACGGGGTGGATGGAGGCTGTTCATGGTGCGGTGTTCCCAGGCACAATGACCCTGCCTGGTTTGATGCCGCGAAGGATTTTTTACTATTATTATGCATTAAAACAAGCTAATGCAATTGTCTGAAGTCAACAGTGCTGTTTCTGTGTCAGCGTAGGCCTTTTGATCATATTCTACACTCAGTTGACGAGTCCTATAAAGCTGAAATTAATTAAGTTCCCAGGTGTAAATTTAACTCAGTGGAAGTAAGATTAAGTGTGAATCTAAGAAACACTACCGTGCACTTCTATAAGCCAAGAATAGCCCAACCAGTTTGCACTGTAGTCATTCTAGTTACTGAATAATAAGTCTGGGAGTTAACACTGCTGTTTTGGCTGTGCAGTAAGCTGAACTTCACACTGGGAGGTCAAAGCAGACACACGAAGCCGTAAATTCTGCAGGTTAATGTACGAGTTATTTGAAAATGTCTCCATATTTTTTAACAGGGCAGCAACCGAGCAGTTTAGTATCAAGCACCCGCGCCCGAGTGGAAGTGATGAATCATCTGACATCCATATCTGCCTGTTTAAATATTAATGCCACCTCAGCCCAAGAATGAGGCATGGATGACAGCTACTTGTCCAAGAACAAAGAACTACTTGTTCATCTTCACTCTGTCGTGCTCTCTCCTGTGCACCTCTCTCTCTGGAGAAGCTCAGGGGGTGAGGTGCGCTTTCTGTCCTAAGAGTTAGAATGAGTTAGAATGGTCTCTGCAGATCTTTCTAATGCTCGCTGAGCAACTGAGAAGTGCTGCACTATGCAATTTGAGCTATGGCAGCCTGCTGGGGCTGCTTCTTTTCAATTGTTCTGTAAGAATTGAACTTTTCTTTCTTTGCGGAGAAAAGGTGCTATCACTCTAAGTGTGGTGAACACAATATACTGAACACAATATATAAAAGTTTGACAAAAACTAAATCATAAATGTGCACAAATGCTAATTTCTTTTTGCCAAACAAGACGGTACACGCAAAAATAACTTGATCAGATTTCAGTCATACTAAAATAACTAATTGTTGGCGTGAGTCTCAAAAAAATAAATAAATAAATGTTTATTGAGATTTAAAAAGTTGTAGTTACAGTCATATACAAAGTTTTGGTCAAATGACATGTTTTGCTGATTTTCTATGTGCAAACAAGTTAACACGTACCTAAAGATGCCAGTGCTTCAGTTGCAGAGGCAAATAGAATGATTTTGCTATGTACACTTAGTTTAAAATAGCTTTTGGTTTTACTGTCTACACCTAATGTTCAGTGTAGCATCATGGTTCTTTGAAACATACGTTCTTTACACTCAAGCTTTGGGAAGTAATGCAATTATACATAATTTGCTACAGTAAAATGATGTAGCTAGCCACAATTAATTATTTTAATCATTTGAGGCTCTAGTGCTACTACTAATAAAAATGGTAACTAAAATATACGTCAGCTAAAACAGACACACAGAGAGCTGGTGCTCTAGGTCTTCTAACATTGTACAGCATTGTGCAAAAATCAGAGACCATGCTTAGTTGATTTATTTTCCTGCTATTAATTATTTATTTTGTTATTCGGTTATTCATTTTTCAGCATCAAGATAAAAGACAGAAAACATTTCAGAGAATAAACAGCCTGAGTAACTAAACGGTATAACATTTTCAGTATTAAGTGCGTCCACCCACCTTTATCACAGCTTCTATTCGTTCTGGACTTGCTTTCGGGTTTAAAGTTTAGTCTTAGAAGTTGCTTGCAATTTGTACTTCTCTCGATCCAAATAATCCCAACTAGACTTTTAGACTTACCACACAATCAAACCTTGCTCTACATCCCATCCTGACTGTTTCCCTGACGCAAGCTTCAAGTAATCATCTATAATGCATAGTAATTATATTAATAATAAGAACAATATTTCCAAATTAATTGTAGTTTTGGAAACTCACAGTATCACAGTAGGTGTTATAGAAACCCCTCACAGCACTGACAGCACTGTGCCAGTGATTGAGTATAACCTGATGGCAAGAAATGGTAAATACATGGTTTCCTGTAGATGAGTACTCACTATGATCTCACTGTGATGATGATGCTATTAATTATTATTTCCTTTATAATTTCAACGTTCCTGTTAGCCAGCCATCTCTTATTAGCCCTATTTGGTTTGGAGTTGTTAGTTTATTAGGTTTGCAGATTTTCCTTATTGTGTAACCGTGTTCCGGGGGGAACCACGGTATTCACACAGATCGATTTTCTAACTGCTGAGGATTTTTTCCCTCTTCCCCACCCAGGAGACTTCAGTGTGGAATATTTTTACATAGTAAGTTATTTCACTTTTAAAGTTTGGGCTTTGGAAAGTGCTTTGATGGCAGCCCACATCTCTTTCATTTGCTGCAGTATATTAAAGGATTTGCTTGGAGAAGAGACTCTGGGAGTAAACTGGAGGAGATTATTCCGGGCCTGCCGGATTGAAACATCTCCGGAGCTACTGGCCCAGTCTCCCCTGCACTGCCATGAACACACACATCATTCATTTCCAGCGGCCGGATGTTTATTTCATGCCTCTGATGTTGCACTATTCATGAGTTTTATGTCTAGGGGGCTACGATCATGTTGCTAAGTAGAAATCGATGCTTTTCTGTTTTCTCCTGTTAGAGTGCTCAAGATCAATCCAGGCCACTGCATACATGCAAGTCCTTTACATACCAATCTCTCTCTCTGTCTCTATCTATCTATCTATCTATCTATCTATCTATCTATCTATCTATCTATCTATCT
>CM067498.1:18526781-18573243 GCA_034552555.1 Semaprochilodus insignis
AGCTCACGACTATGTTTAATAGTGAGGTGCATTTCTTCCAGTACAATGTGCTGAGAATTCACAGGCTGAACAGCTTTACAGCCATAGAAAAACCATTTGTTAGTAAGGCTAATAGAACAAAATGCTAGTGAGCATAAAGATGGGACTCGGGAGTAATGGAGAAAGGTCTTGTGGTCACATGAGTCCAGATTTACCCTATTGTAGTTGGACACATCAGAGTAAGAAGAGAGGAGCTTAAAGTCATGTGCATCATGAATGTAATGAATGACCAAGTTATCACATCAATGAATCCAGAGATATTATTTATATATATATATATATATATATATATATATATATATATATACACTGAGAATTGGCTCAAATTATAAAGGAATGGTTCAGGGAACATGAGGAATCATTTTCACGCATGAATTGGTCACCCACAGAGTTCTTAGGTTAACCCTACTGAAAGTCTTTGGGACTCTGTATGGAAATAAATGTTGTGACGTTGCATAAGCTTGTTGAAACAGTGCCAAGGTGAATACGTGCATAATCCAAGTTAAAGGTGGTCCAACACAATATTAGAATGTGCACTGTATTTTTGGCCGGGTAGTATATAACTGATTATCTGTACTGACTAAAATCAGCTGATCTTTTTTTTTAACACATTTCTGTAATGTATCTTCTCAGGGAAACCTTTATTTGCTGTTGCAGAACATGGTCAAAATGTGTCGTTTGATTGAGGCATTGCTTTAACTCCAAGCCAGATGGCACAATTCAGTCTGAGTGTTTGAGTTACATAATAGCCGCAGCTACTGTTGTGCCATTTATCATAACTTGATTAACTTAGTCAGAGAGTGTGCACAGTCTGCCCTCATCCATCTAAGCTCATAAGTGAGCTCAAGGTTTACTTTAATCAGAATGAGAGATAGTGCAGTGCACTTAAAAAAAGATCGCTCACCCTCCTTTCCACTCCTTCCCCTCTCTCTTTGTCATCCCTCGCTTACGGGTCCCCTCCAGTCCGACAGAGGGATGAGGGATGGGACTGGATTAGGCCTTTCTCGAAGATAATTAGGAGTGAGAGAACAGAGGGAGAGAGTGGTTAGAGAGAGAAGCATGGAAAAATGGAGGGAAAGAGGCAGACAGAAAGAATGAGGGGAGGGGAAGAGAAGTGTTTAAAAAAAGAATGGAGGAATGGGGGGGAAGGGTCATAGAAAGAGAGAGAGAGCGATAGGAAGGAACATGGATGAGGCCAAGAAGAAAATGGGGTAGAAAGCAAGAGAAAGTGGGAGGTGGGAGGGTGGCAAACACAGAGGATGTGGGGAAGAGTCGGAGAGAGAGAGAGAGTGATCTGTTTTGTAATGAGCTCTCCTGAGGGAGAATTAGTGTCTTGTGTTCTCTCTGCCTGAAGGGCTTAGTCTGTTGTATCCTTCCTCCACTTCCTGTGGCATTCCCTGCTTTAGTCTGGCGTGTGTGTGTGTGTGCGTGTCTGTGTGTCTGTGTGTATGTAGTCTTGGTATCTCAGTAGTAGGGTCCAAACGATACTATGATTTGCCAGTAAAACTGGACAGTATATATTCTTCAAAATGTCTAGGATGAAATGTCACCCTAACCCTGGCCCCAATAATAACCCTAAACCTAACCTTAACCTTAACCCAAAATCTACCTCAGCTCAGTAGGCAGACATCAGGAAGTTATAGTAAATGACTATGAATATGTTGTATGTTACCTGAGATGTAGTTTTAAGAATAAGATTTTGGCCTAAAATATGTTTGTTTAAAAGCATTCATGGCACAGAGGTTAATGTAGAGCATTACAAGGTAAAATAGTACCATAAAAAGTATATTTTCCAATTTATCTCTATTTTATCAACATTCCGCATAAAAACCCAGAAAACACATGCAAGTTTACTTCTCATTTTGGGAGGCAAATTTCTCTACAATGAAGCATTTCACATGAAACCAGATCAAATTACCTAATTTTCCCAGAATCCTCCTGTGACCACTGATGAGGACTACAGGATGAGCAACACAACTCTGCAGCAGCAGATGAGCTATCATTTCTTATTTTACATCTACAAGGCGGACCAGCAAGCTAGTATACACTATATTGCCAAAAGTATTCGCTCGTCTGCCCTCACACGCTTATAAACTTGAGTGACATGCAATTCTTAATCCATAGGGTATAATATGATGTCGCCCCACTCTTTGCAACTATAACAGCTTAACCTCTTCTGGGAAGGCTTTCCACTAGGTTTAGGAATGTGTTTATGGGAATTTCTGACCACTTTTCCAGAAGCGCATTTGTGAGGTCAGACACTGATGTTGGAAGAGAAGGCCTGGCTCGCAGTCTCCGCTCTAATTCATCCCAAAGGTGTTCTATCTAGTTGAGGTCAGGACTCTATGCAGGCCAGTCAAGTTCTTCCGCACCAAACTCACTCATTCATGTCTTTATGGACCTTGCTTTGTGCGCAGTCATGTTGGAACAGGAAGGGGCCATCCCCAAACTGTTCCCACAAAGTTGGGAGCATGAAATTGTCCAAAATGTCTTGGTAAGTTGAAGCATTATGAGTTCCTTTCACTGGAACTAGGTGGCCAAGCCCAACCCCTGAAAAACAACCCCACACCATAATCGCCCCTCCACCAAACTTTACACTTGGCGCAATGCAGTCAGACAAGTACCGTTCTCCTGGAAACCTCCAAACCTAGACCCGTCCATCAGATTGCCAGACGGAGGAGCGTGATTCGTCGCTTCAGAGAACATACTTGCTAATATTAAAGTACATTTCTAGTACATTCAAATATATTTCATTTTTAACTGTGCCTTTAAGATTCCACAGGTTTACTGGTATCAGCGGAAAAATCATGCTGGTACAGTCAATTGCTGCATCGATCACTGCCTTCTCAAGGTTTCCTTGATCTCTAGACCAAGACAGTTATTCATGTCCTGGGTAGCTCAAAGTGACATTGCCTGGAAACAAGCCAGATGTTTCAGGTGTAGGTTGATTTGAGGTATGATTTTGTCCACAATCCCAGAATCCCTGTAAATTCAGTGTCTCTCTCATAATCTCTTTCCAGGTTTAAGTTAATGTACACGTTCCTAGATCTGACTTCAGGTTGGAGGGGGCTAAGAAGTGTGCATAAACAATATGGTTTTCAACTAATGCCTTCAGAAGTCCTTTATTAGTTGTATGAACTGCGTTAGTCTCTAATGGCTGTGAAACGTATAGGAAGGTAGGCCTCCAGAGGGAGGAGTTGGTGACCACTGACTTCCTCCTTAAAGCACTGATTAAGCCAACTGACTGTTTGCAAAATAATGATCAACATAATTCTCAACCAGCATTATTAGCTTATTAGCTGTCTATGAGCACCACCTTCCTCATCAAGTTGGGGAAAAACTACTCAAAACAAACCTGCAGTGAGAACAGTGGTGGCAGTAAATTAGTCATTATTAGAGATGTGAAAAAAGTCTTACTGAGGAACTTTTAATTAACACTCTCATTTTAATGATGGTTTTCTCAATTCCCTGATGAATGCCAGCCCTGAAAATATTATAAATTCAGTGTGTTTGTTAAATAATTATATAATGTTTTAATATGTCCTCTTTGTGTTGCTCGACTTTAGCTTGTTAGCACTGCTATGGATGCTATGGACTCCATACCCCTTGGACATTTCAAAATGTTGTCCCTGCATAGTGTTTAACACTCCAACTTGACTACCAGCTGCCACTGGTTCGGGGATGGATTGATTAGTGATGCTCACATGCACATACGCTGCTAATGACAAGGCATCAAAAGCAGCATGAATTTCTTTGGAAATTGGAATAAAACTGGAATGCAGGGCTTCAATTCCATAAACATCTCTGGCCAACAACAGCTGTTTTCCAGCTCATTGGAATGAAGTGTGCACTCTCCTGTTTTAAGCCAGTTGTCTCACTAACCATATGTGTATAATTGCTCACACTAAAGCTTTCAAGAACAGTAGCCACACGTTTCATAGGCTGAGAGGGAAAAATAGGAGAGCTTCCCTTTCCGTATAAACAAAATGGCTATGAGCAGGAAACTGAATGCTCCACTTTAGTAAAGATAAATCAACTTAGTTTGGACCCTCCTCGGGCAAAGAGGCAGATGTTGTCAATAAGCCCCCAGGGCATCCCCCTCAAGTGGCTCATTTGAACAAGCTGCGCTCAAACGATCTTGGTGCGATGAGTCAGCCCACACGCCCAGCACTGCCACAGGTCGCCTTGGCGGTAAGTGGCCGGTCGTTTGGAGAGGGTCCGAGATCGATGGCCCACACTGTTCTGGCTCGGTGAGCATTAGCCTTCTTTTGTGAGCGAGTGGTGCTTACCCCTGGATATGCTTATTTCTTTGTTATGGTAAATTGGCCGAATGGAGCTGGCCCGGGATGTGAAAGCTTAATGCAACTCATGTGTTCCACCAATCTTCTTGATTACTGAATTGCTGATTCCCAGTGCAATGGGTCTCTGTACAGTTTAGCCCACATAGACAATGTGGCCAAAACACTCTACTTTTATTTACCTTTCTATGCTTTGTCGGAACATTATTTAACGCTTTCTAGCTGTATAACATTATGACTTTTTCATTTATTTGCTTTCGAAAAAAACAATAAAAAAAATAAAAAATTATAATGCAAATTTCTACTAGACAGAATCTTTCTGGAGGTGTTTTCTGAACAATGCACTGAATATGAACTTATCCACCATCGCCAGTTTTATGTTTAATAGTGTGTTTATTAATAAATGTTTATTTTTGTATATTTTGCAGAAAACAAGGACTATGATGCGTACCTGTCTTACACTAAGGTGGACCCGGACCAGTGGAGCCAGGAGACCAGAGAGGAGGAACGCTTTGCTCTGGAGATTCTCCCGGATGTTCTGGAGAAACATTATGGGTATAAACTCTTCATCCCTGACAGGGATTTGATCCCTACTGGAAGTAAGTCCAAATGGATGTGTATGTGTGTGTAGTATGTCTGTTTGTGTATATACTGAGTTGCCAGTTTATTATGTGCCCCTGTACAAATAAAACCCCTGCTGACTGGATATTCCTTGGGTGGTGGCTCACAGCAGTGACATCTATATGATAACATGCAGCATGAATGTGTCAAGCACAGCAGTGTTGCTGCATTTTTTCACAATGTGTACACTTACCACTGCTACCTAGTTGGTATACTACAGGTTATGTAGACTGTAGGTTAAGTATTAGTCATCCTTTAGTCCTAATTTAGTGGTCAGTTTTGGGCCACGGGGCCACTGTTGGCTGAATTTTTGTATTTGGCTGCATATTCTCAATCCAGCACTGAAGTGTGTAAAACCCCCAGCAATCCAGCTCTTCATCTACACAATATCCAATATCATGCTGTGCTGAGAATGCAACACCACCTAAATGAAGGGTTCCCAAACTTTTTCACGCCAGTACCCACATTTTAAGCTAGTGCACCGCTTGAACCATCAAATATTCTGTGTAATGACATAAAACTTTAAATGCCCCAAAGAAGTGGTAACCTCGACATACTACTTAACAAATGCAACACCTTTCCATGATTAAAGAATGAAACATGGATTTGTTTACATTCCTGAAACTGGTGATTTAGAAAAATAATTTTAGATAATTATACATTCAACTTGAACCCTCACCCTGAGCATATTAAAATAAGCTCACCAGACAAAAAAATAATGACCTGTGAATGAAATGTACCTAATAGCATATAATACTTCCATGAGCATGAATAACAGATGCAATTCTATTTATCATGGATTGAACAGGTTTCTGGATGTAGGCGACATCAGTGTTCAGCCACTCTTGCATCAAAGAATTGTGCAGTTGGGCCAGATTTGGTGGATGCCTTCCGTGGCACAATTGTAAGGAGAATTTCCTGTAGCCTGGGATTTTTGGCACTGCTGGTAGACTTTTTGACTCCTTTTTGCCAATCATTATAATCTGCTTTGAGATCCATTTTCCACATATCAAACGAGACATTCACTGCACTGTACCGCCTCATCTCAATCTATGAATATCATCACTCACACCCGCAGGTATTTATAACCCCATCATCCTCGTGCAGCACCATCTGCAGGAGCCTGAAGTTACTACCACCTTTAACACGCAAGTTGACTAATTTTTCGTCAGCCTGTTTCATTAACACTTAGTTGGACATTACATGTCTGAATTGTTCCTGATCCATGTTGTCAGCTAGATTATAAGGTTAGCCAATTCATACCCAAAACATACTCAAGGCTATGTGGCAACTGTGTTTCCTTGCCATTGTTGATAATGCAGTGCTTATATATGCTATATATTTATAGCCATTGGTCCAGCTTCCTTGTTGCACACAGTTTGAAAACTACTGACCTAAATAATATCTTTCCCATGGTAGAGAATCCCTGACAGTGTGTATGACAACAGATGCCTTCAGTATGTAATAGGGTACCTCCAAAATGTACTTATATGATAAGTGTGCCTAATAAAATGGCCAAAGAGAGGAGCTATGACATAATAAACTGGCAACCGTGTGTGTGTATGTGCGCACATATGAGTATGTGAATGTGTCTTTGTCTATTTCTACTTGTATGTTTGTTTGTCTATGTGTTTATGTCTACACATGTATATGTATGACCCTGTCTTTCGCCTTCCTGTACATGTGAGACATATTCGTTTTGTCCCCTGTGTCGTGTTGATTGTATGTGGTCCACTAACCCCAGCCTCAGCCATTGTACCAAGCCTAATTATAATTTCAAATTTGGAGCAGGTTATATAAACATACACTCGGCACACCTCACCTGCTGGAGAATCTCATTAGAATTTCTCCATTCTTTCATTGCACCACCTGCTTTCATTAATGCCAGTCAGCTATCAGCATTAAAACTGCCTTTGTACACGCAAAAGACGGCCAGCCGAGCACTGAATAGCATCCATCTCTCTCATCACCACCACTCAGTGCCTGCATTTGCAAATACTGCATTGCTGTTTTTGGTCCTTTGACAAGATTATGTAGCTACTGAAGTTTAAAGAGCCGTGCTTATTTGAGATAATCACTGCTATAGTGCTGCAATTTGTTTTGTTTGTGTCATGCTTTGTTTCCTACGGTTTCCTCTGTCTTGCCCTCTTTGCTTTACAATCCCTTTGTCACTGTGTGTGTGCTATGTATTTACACACTGGGGACTGTTTGTTTTTATGTGGGACGAACAGCACACGCAGGGCTGAAAAAGCTCAATCTGACACCCCTGCCCTCACATGCTTGCTTTATTTCACAATGACTGTGTTTCGTTTTTTCTGTTTAGTTTTGTTTGTTTTTTTTCTCTCAAAGTAAAAGCAACAATCAAAATGTTTTAATAAAGAGTAAACTCCTAATGAATAATGCCAGTATTAAAAATGGTCATTTCTGTGGTTCCAATAACCACTAGTGTAGAACAAAAACATTCTGATTGGTGAAATTATAACTATATAATATACACTCATCACAAAAAAAAAATATGTTGCACAAATAGTTGTACCCAGAAGGAATCATGCGAATGATTCAAGATTCACGTTGGACCACGTGCATGTGCTGAAGCAAGGACAGGCCTTATCGCTGTACCTGACTGACCCAACAGCCATGATTACGGACATTCAGCAAGCAGTGATGCCCATTCATGCAGACTGTTACTATGACTGCACTTAACACCACGTCAACATTATCAAAGACTGCAATGGTGTTGTGCCAGACTGTCATGGAGTGACTCAGAATGGCAGCGGCTCATCTTTAGTCACAAGTCTCGCTTGGTGGAGATGACCAAAGAATGTGGAGGCATCGTGGTCAGCACCAAGATGAACACGTCCAGAAGGCCTGGTGTCACTCCACCTCCATCCGTACGGCAAAATCTGCCCGAATACCCAATATTATATTCGAGAATATTCAAGCTGCATGGGATGGATTATCACAGGACACCATTAGGAACCTCTACAGCTCCATGCCGAGATGTCTGGCATGTTGCATTAACTAACATGGCGGGCCAACACCGTACTGAGAGACAGTACTTCTGTACGTGTAGCTCAATAAATATGGCCCATATCAGTCTAAATTTATCATCATTTATTGTTCCTGGAAACCTTTATCTTCCTTCCCAATAGCACAGCAATCCCACATCTCCTTCTGTGTGCAACTATTCTTTTCAGGATGAGTGTATATCTACATCCACTGGACACTTTATTAGGTTCACCACCTTGCATCTACACCCGTTGTCCATTTTATCAACTCTGCTTGCCATATAGATGCACTTTGTAGTCAGCACTGCAGTGAGAATGATCCACCACCCAGATAATATTTGCTCTGTGGTGGTGATGTGGGGGTCCTGACTATTGAAGAACACGGTAAAAGGGGCTAACAGAGCATACAGAAAACAGATGAACTACAGTCTGTAATTATAGAAATATAAAGTGCACCTATATGGGAAGGGAAGCTACTAAAATGTACACTGAGTGTAGATACAAGGTGGAATAAGTAATGAAGTGGCTGGTGAGTGTAATTTAATATTCTTATGTAAGGAAATTCCTTCTGTCTAAAATAAACCATAGGCCATGTCATTCAGGCACAGATTAAACTTACATTCTTAAAATAAAGGTGACTTAATGACTCTTGCCTTGGATGTATGATGCTAAACAAGGACACACCATCACTGATATGAAGCTCCACTCTTATGAAACACAGAAAAAGCACTCAATGAGTGCTAATAGTGCCCCCTTGCAGAGCATTGTCAGCCTGCTAAACATGAGCGAGTGAAAGAGTTTGTAATTAGTCGGTTATTTAGAGATCCATCAGGTGTATCTCACCTTTTACTAATGAGCAAGGGTTCTTTAAACAACCATCCACGCAGAGCTTCTTTAGGGAACCAAAATCGGTTCTTCTGTGGCTTTGGAAAATCCAAAAACCCTTTTTGACACCTTTATTTTAAGAGGGTAGTCTGAATTGCACTGCCGGTGGAAGATCTCCATTTGGTATCTTTTTTTAGCTTTTTTTTTTAAGTCTCAGTTTAATCTGTGTGTAGAAAAAATGCCCTATGTGTTGTATGTAGAACTGGCTTATGGATGCTACCATTAAAAAAAAAACCTTTTCACATGCATAAAAGCCCTTTTGAAAAGTCACATCCAAGCTTTGTCAGCCCTGTAGCGCTGAGTCCCATATTAAACTGGGATAAACTGGTCATTGTTGAACTCAACAGTAAATCAGCAAGGGCTAAAAGATGAATCACCAGTCAGACAAATAGAGTGGTTCATGCCAGTTTCTCTTTTGTGGAAGTCCCTGTACTACTGTACTGATGAGTTGCTGCTGAATCTTCTGATCACGCTTTGAATGTTGAAATATTTATGTTTAGGTTTCACCAATGATCATTTCCAGGATGACACGAGACTCCTTAGAGGTACTCTTCCCCAGCTTTCACCACTTGTGTCGGCTATCGTACTGTGCACGTATTCTGAAACTCGGGTGGGGGGAGAGGGCGGAGAGTGTTGCAAAGAGAGGGGGAGAGGGCATGTGGCTCGGCTTTTGCGTCTAAAAGGGAGTGTGTGTGGGGCCCTGTGGCAGCTCCAGGGCCGGGACGATAATGCAGCCATTGGCTCAGACTGTTCTCAAGGGGCTTGCTTTGTGATCTTGGTAAGCCTGGTATCAGACAAGCCTAGATGCTGTAGGCCACAGACAGCGAAGAAAGGGCTGTGTGAATGCACTGTTACTGAAAAGGAGGACTGGAGGGGGAATAGAGAAAGAAAAGACATGGAAACGACAGAAAGGCTAACGCTTTAGAAATGTAGCGTGACGTTTTCGGCCAGATGTACATATGTGAAAAGGCGCAGTACACAATATGCCGTGGTGAGGTGCAATATGTGCTTGTTACTCACCATGTTGGAAATTACTGTTCAGTTTACTAGGGCTGGAGCTAATTGCACAGATTGCGCATAGGACCACCTGCTCACTGCACTATGCTTTTGATGCCCAAGGTCTGAAAGGCGTGGTGAAGTAGTGGCAAAAGTTCACGGTTCAAATAGTCACATTCTATTAAAACAGAGTTCTTCTATTGGTAAATATTTTTTCAGCACTTGTGCAAGGCCTGTATCTCCGTCTAGCCAATATGATTCCTACCATTGTTAAAGAAAGCCCACCAGCATCATCATCTTTGAGATGCTACCTCTAACACCTTCCTGGTTTTAGGAAAATAAAAACTACCTCCCAAAAATGTAGTATGTAATCTCCCACATGCCCAGATAAAATGGATCAGTACCACCAGGAATCATCGTGGGGCAATGTAGCCAATACCTCAAGCAAGATATGTCAGATTTTCTCACAGCTTGCTCTCATTAGTAAAAGAATAGTTGCACCCAGAAGGAAGGTGTGGGATTGCAATGCTATTCATAAGGAAGATAGAGGTTACCAGGAACAATAAATGGTGATACATTTAGGCTGATATGGGCGATATTTACTGTGCTACACCTACAGGAGCAGCATCTCTTAGTATGGCATCAGGCCGCCATGTCTCAGACAGCTCAGCATGGAGTTGTAGAGGTTCCTAATCCATCCCATGCAGCTTGAGTATTCTCATGCAGATTTTGCAGTAGGGGTGGAGGTGGAGTGAAAGCAGGCCCTCTGGTCATGTGACTCGTGACAACAAACTGTTCATCTTGGTGCTGATCACAGTGCCTCCACACACAGATTCGTTGGTCGTCTCCACCAAGACAGAACCGTGACTGAGTCACTCCATGACAGTCTGGCACGACACCATTGCAGTCTTTGACGATGTTGATGAAGGGCAGTCGTCGTAACGAGTCCTGCGCCGTGCAGCCGTCTGTCAATGGTGCTCGCACTAACATGATGACTCATGGAGGGCATCACTGCTCGCTGAATGTCCACAATCGTGGCTGTTGAGTCAGTCAGATAAGACCTGTCCTTGCCTAAGTCACATTCGTGGCCGAGCGCCAAATTTGAATCATTTGCATGTCTCACAATGTCAACCCTACCCACCAAGTATCATTCCTGTCGGATGATTCCTTCTAGGTGCAAATATTAGTGCAACTATTCTTTTGATGATGAGCATAGATAAAAATAATTCTCCATCTACATGTTGAGAAGCCTCAGACTACCTCCATCCACAGCACTGCCTGTTTGGTCTCTTTCAGACTAGGTCCGTTATGATCACCTGTGCCGTTGCCGTCTGTCCTCTTGTGGATGCATGGAAGTATGTGGGCAGTGATGTATTCATTCTCCTAGGTTAAGGGAGCATAAATGAGCCTTGCATCTGTCGTTGTTACCTTTGAGGTAGTGTCTGTTTAAACGTGACACCCTTTGATGCAATAAATGCTGTTAAATATACGCAAGTTTTACTTTTCCGTATCTTTCAAGTGACTTCAAGAGAGTTTCTTTGAGAAATGCCTGCGGCGCAACAGAAGGACACCCAAAGAGGTGGCAAACAGTTGCGCTTTGTAGTCCTGGGTGTTAGTGAGGTGCGCTGTTTGTTCTGCAGTTAAAAGTACTGTTGCTGCTACTGATTAAGGTAAAACGTGTGTCTTTGGATGTGCCTCAGTTGGCTCCAGCTCGTAGCGTTTGTTGCGCGGTTTAATCGGCGTAAAACAGTAGTGTGTGTGTGTGTGTGTGTGTGTGTGTGTGTTAAATAAGGGTTTTAGAGATTGCCTGCGCTTCTGTTGTTGTTTGATGTTATGTTTTGTGTCCTGTGTTCTCCCCCCATTCTGTGTGTTTTCCAGTTTCACTTTCCCTGTGTTTCTGTTGTATCTCAGATTAATACGTTCGAAGTCCTTTCAAATGCTTAGGAATGTACCTGAAAAAGTGTGCTAGCCTGATCTGAAGGCGTTCCCGTTGTCAAATGAGACACTGATAAGAACACTCTCAGCATGTGTCATAATTACAATTATGTATTTATAGCACATTCTTACTCATTTGTTAATATGTGTATGATATTTAATGCAGTTGTATATGATTATATGTAATCTTAATAGTTTTATGAATCAAGGAATACCAAAGATGTCGAACTGATATCTTGCTTTTCTCTCTCGCTTTTTTGCCGTCTTCTCCTACCTCTCCTTTCTCCCTCTCTCTCTTTCTCTGTCCCTTTTCTTTTGCTCGCTCTTATCATTGTCTCTCTTCTCTTCATTCTTGCTTTCCCCATTTTTACACTCTTTCCCTCCTCTTTCTCACTATCACTGTCTCTCTCACTCTTTTCCCTCTCTCTTCTTTTTCATTTTTTTGCTCTTTTTCCCTTTCACTGTTTCTTTCTCTCACTTATTTCCTCTTTTTTCCATCTGATCTCTCCTCCCTCTCTCTTTTTTTTCTGTTCTCTCGTGTTCCTCTTATTTCTCTCTCTATTTCTCTCTTCTGACTGTCCTACCCTTACTCTTTTCTCATCTTCTCCTCCCCACATATTTCCACACACTATGTCTTTCTCTTTTCCTTTCCCCTATTTATTTATCTTGCTTCCTCCCTCTTTCCCCCTCCTGATCTCTCTTCCCCCCTTTGTTCTTACTCCCTCTCTTTTTTCTTTCTCTGTATCCTCTTCTTTCGGTCTCTTTTATTTTATGTCTATTTCCTTCTCTTGCGTTCCTCTTTCTCCCTCCTGATCTCTCTTCCCCCTTTTTCTTATTTCTTTTTTCTTTTCCTCCCATCTTCCTTCTCTTTTTTGTCCCTCCTTTACTCTTTTGCTTTTTTCTCTTTCCCTTTCTATTTTTCTCTTCTTTCTCCATCACTATCCCTCTTCCTTCGCTCTCTCTTTCTTCTCTGTTCCTCTTATTTTCTTCTTTGTCCACCTCACCCTGTCTCTCTTCTTTCTCTCTTGTCTCTCTTTCTGTCTCTTCTTATTTGTTTCTTAATTCCCCCCTCTCTTGATCCCTCTTCCTCTTTTGTTTCTCTTTCTGTCCCTCGGCCTCTCTTTCTCTCCCCACCTCTCTCCTTCTCCCTCAGCGTATATAGAAGACGTGGCCCGCTGTGTGGACCAGAGCAAGCGGCTGATCATTGTCATGACGCCCAACTATGTTGTGCGTCGTGGCTGGAGTATCTTCGAACTGGAGACGCGCCTCCGGAACATGCTGGTGAGCGGTGAGATCAAGGTGATCTTGATCGAGTGCGCCGAGCTGCGGGGCATCATGAACTACCAGGAAGTGGAGGCGCTCAAGCACACCATCAAGCTGCTGACCGTCATCAAGTGGCCCGGGCCCAAGAGCAGCAAGCTCGACTCCAAGTTCTGGAAGCGACTGCAGTACGAGATGCCTTTCAAGCGGCCTGAGCGCGTGCTGTCCCATGAGCAGGTGCTAGATGTGAGCGAGCAGGGCCCGTTCGGTGAGTTGCAGACTGTCTCGGCCATCTCCATGGCGGCGGCCACCTCCACAGCCATGGCCACTGCTCACCCTGAGCTGCGCTCCACCTTCCACAACAGCTACCACACCTCACTCAGACAGAAACACTACTACCGCAGCTACGAGTATGACATCCCGTCATCCGGAACCCTTCCGCCCCTGACCTCTCTGGGCAACCAGCACACCTACTGCAACATCCCCATGACTCTCCTGAACGGCCAGCGACCACAGGGCAAAGGCCAGAGGCTCGAGCAGCAGCAGCAGCAGCAGCTGGAAGAGCAGCACGCTAACAATGCCATGCTGCCGCTGCTGCCCCGGGAGACCAGCATCTCCAGCGTCATCTGGTGACACCACCTTCCGATGAGGGGACGGGACTGGTTTTTAACTACCCTTTGCTGAGGCACTCGGCGATGGAGGGGAATGGGAAGAACGAGAAGCAAACAGAAAGCAAAACAGACAAAAAACACATGTCAAGCGCTGTTGTGGAATTTGCAGCCCAACTCGCAGGGAGTCCAAAATCCGTGGAGTTCGGAAAACACATCCAGAAACCCTGAACACATTTTAGTTAGGAAGAGTGGGTGCAAAAGCCTATGAGAACTTGGAGAACCCATTGTGTTTCACATCTGCACACTTTTCACATCCACACAAAACATGGAGATACACACACATACACACACACACACACACACACGTCGCACTCACTCTGACACTTGCAAGGAATACAGGGTCTTGTACATATATTTGAGATTTCTTTGTAGCATTGGTATTTTTTCAGTTATGGCCTATTTTTTTGCGTTCTTTTACTTCTTTTTATCATCCAAATTTTTATATCTGGTTTGACTTTTGTTTTTATTATTATTCGTAGTATTAATTTTTTTCCCTTATGAAATATGAAATAACTGCAGAGAGCTCTGTGCGGTATAAAGACTGGTGTGTTGTATTTTTCTCTTGACATGTAGTTTGCAAATGTAGTTTGAAACAAAAATATCCTTTCTCCTCTTTTGTTTTTCTGCTTTTCTTTTTTTTTTTCCAAGGCTATGGGATTTGTGGAATCGTGGTGTTTTTTTGAGAGAACGGCAGTTTTTTGGATCGCTGTAGTTTTCTTATCTGTTCTTTCTTTTATTTGGTGGATGAACAGTTTTAAGAGGACTATAGAACAAAACTTCGATTATGCAAAAAGGTGCAGAGGCCTGGGAGCAAATCCTCTTCCTGACTGAACGACCAAGCAGAAGACACCAGAGAGGAAGCAAAAACACCTCACCGCGACCATCTAGTGTCTCTGCTCTCTCTCTCTCTCTCTCTCTCTCTATCTATCTCTCTCTCTTGCTCTCTCTCCCATGAAATATCGATACTTTCTATTAAAAAGAAATGAACAACAACAACAAAAAAAAAAAAAACGACAACAGCTTTGCTGTTTAGCTTGATAGTGAAAAATTTCATCATGAGAAAAAAAAATCTGTATATTATTTTAAAAAGAAAGAAGTCTATTTTTGTAACAAAAGAATTTGCTTGGAAAGACATACTTAGTCACATTTCATTCCACTAATGAGAGGTATAGAGTGAGTTCTTTGCATAATGTCCTACCTTTAATTTGAAAGGAGAGAAAAAAAGAAAAAGATAAAAGTATTTTTAATGTTTTCTGTCAAAGTCTTAAATCATGGCTGGGCAATGGGGGGAAAAAAGAGTATATTTGTGTTTTTAGGACTATCTTACCCATGATGACGGTGTCATTTCTGAGTGTGCATAGCAACTAGATATGTATTCAATTTATAATATAATATACACATACATATATATTTACAGGCATTTCACAACTGACAAAAAAAGTGCTTACCATCAAAGCCAACCCATAATTTGTAATAACTGCATCAGATTTTTCTTTCTTCATTATTATTATTACTACATATTAAAACCTGTTAACCTCCTCTTTAGTGCCTCCCTGCTGTCCCATGACAAAGCGCCACCTATCTGTTTAGAGTGGCACTGCATCAAATATGCACTCGTGTAACTTACTGCCATGCCATCTCTTCGGCTCTAGGCCTCATCTTTGGCTTGGAATGGAGGCTGATTGATTTTGAAGTATCGGAGATGACGTGGGTACATTTTTACCTCATTCTTACTTTTTTGCCTACCTTTCTTTTGATTTAGACCAGTCTCTCATTCGCTCGCTCACTCATTCATTTTCTCATCTGCTTTATCCTTCTGGGTCGCAGCGGGTGCTGGAGCATATCTCAGCATTCAGTGGGCGTAAGGCAGGAAACACTCTGGACAGACCACCAATCCATTGCAGGCCATCTAGATTAGTAGGTTTAAGAATATTGGCCAAAAAAGCTTAATCTTAGGTCAGACCTTCCATGGAAACCAGAGGCATTAATTTTGGTTAGCAGGTCTCAGGTGAAGGCCTGTTTCACCTCTTCAGGTGAAGACCTGATTTGTCCTTCTGGGTCCCAGGACGGTGCTGGAGCCTGTCCCAGAATTCAGTGAATGTAAGGCAGGAAACACTCTGGACAGGCCACCAAACCATCAGAGGGCGTCTAGACCAGTCAGTTTAAGGATATTGACAAAAAGCCTAATCTTAGTTCACATCTTCCATGGAAACCAGAAGCATCAATTTTGGTTAGCAGGCCTCAGGTGAAGGCCTGCTTAACCTCCTCAGGTGAAGGCCTAATTTATCCTTCTGGGTCATGGGGGGTGCTGGAACCTATCCCAGTGTTCAATGGGCAGAAGGCAGGACACACCCTGAACAGGCCGTCAATCCATCGCAGAGCATTTAGACCAGTCAGTTTAAGAATATTGACAAAAATCCTGATCTTAGTTCACCCTGTCCATGGAAACCAGGGGCTGCAATTTTGGTTAGCAGGCCTCAGGTGAAGGCCTGTTTTACCTTCTCAGGTGACGGCCTGATTTATCCTTCTGGGTCACGGGGGTGCTGCAGCCTATCCCAGCATTCAATGGGCAGAAGGCAGGAAACACCCTGGACAGACGACCAATCCATCACAGGACGTCTAGACCAGAGTACTGAATCTTGAAGAATTTTAGTTCACACCTTCCATGGAAACCAGAGGCTTCAATTTTGGTTAGCAGGCCTCAGATGAAACCTCGGTGTAACCTCAGCTTTAGCACGGATGTAGGATCCAGCTTCATCCATCAACATCCTCATCATTTCCATTTACCGGAGAAATGCAAAGCTACTCTTGAATCAGCATCCAAAAGCTAACCTCCACCAGTGTCAGATACAGCCTCATTTCCACGCACACTGAGGCTTTGCGTCTATCAGCCATAGACCTAAATGGCATTAGCATGATGACTGCAACAACTGCTGTCAGTTCAAAGAGGCAAAACCAAAGCTGGCATTTTGTGATTGTTACCTTGTGTTTTTTTGCATTCTTAAACAGTCCAATATGTCCAGAGCAGCAGAACAGAAATGATGTGAAGAAAGGATGAAAGGCAGCAATTTTTTTTCTTTCTTTCAAGCAAAAGGTGATAATTCCCTGGTTTCTGAAGGTGGACGAACTCCCATCCTGAAGTACATCGTTTTATATAACAACACAGATGATGATCCAGTATTTGTTATTCTTATCAATGGTGCCAAAAGAGCTGATTAAGTCATAAAAGAACAGATGATATGCAAAACTATGTATATTAGGGAAGAGGTGTGGGAGACAGGGTTGCGTCAGTCTTCTGATCATCAAACCGACATTTGATTCCTCAAGTGACTCCATTAAACTCTTCACCTTTGCCGGATCTGTCTTGGGTACTTTGTACTGGAGCTTGACTTCTCTCAGAGTCACTGCTCTGCTGGATGAGTCCAATGCTCTCCAATGCTGGCAGGAGCGTGCAGTGAAATGCTGGCGGATTTAATAGTTCACCGATCAGATTCTTTTCGTTTGTTTGTTTATTTTTTATTTTGGTTTCTTGTAACATTGTGTATATATCAACAAAAAATGAACTAAAAATTTAAACGGTAATAAGATGAAGACAATCTAGCCACATTCATAAAATACCAATGTTTGCATTTTTTGGTGGCAAGTTGTTTCATGAACATTTCTGATAAAAAGTGATCAAAATGGATGAGGATAATGATGATGATGATGATGATGATGATGATGACAACGGCGATAATAATAATATATAGCACAGATTTATCCCTGGCACTTTCACAACTCTGACACTAAAGATTAAGGTTCTGTTTGTCTCCTGTTTTTGGATTTTTCTCTTTTTTTATTCAGTACCTGCAATGTTAATTGAAGAGATACTATTATTAATAATAATAAAATACACATTTATTAATTATTCTTTACACCCTCTTAATTAATTAGCCACTCATGTGTACTCTGTATCTTTTCGGTTACAGAGTGAATGAGTGAGTGATTGAGTGAGTGAATGAATGAATGAAGTTTCACAGCACTTATTAGAAGAAGTCTAGTTTTATTTACTGTCAAAAGTAAATAAATATTTAGTGATGACCTTTTTCCACCAGGCAGTGGGCAGTAAAGTACAGTAAGGTTAAAAATCATGCACTTGTGATTGCTTTCACTGCAAAGTGAACCATACAAGAGTACCCATGCAGAACTCTTGCACTGCACTGGAAGGTATAGGTGGAGCTAGAAATAGTGCAAAGCATTGATTGGCCACAGAATCAACAGAAAAATGCAAATCTAATTTTGTGTTCTACTGATAATCAATCAATTAATCTACCTTTATTTTCATTCAGAAATACGTTGAGAGTGACCCCTTATTTTCAGTGTAGCCGAGCATTTACATTTTAAGGGATTGAAAAAGAAAGTATTATAATCTGGAAAAATAAATGCTGGTAGATTCATGTGACAGGTCATAACCACGTAAGCTTATAAGAACTGCTACTTTTATGGTTCTATTAGGCAATGGGAACTGAGCTTTGGTACAGATGGTCCAGTTCTGGTTTTGGATTTGTAGCTTCCGTACAAAAACCCCAATTTATTAACCACTGACTCATTGACCATGTTATCAGTTACTCTTAATATATTGCCGTTCAACAGCTACCGACTTTATCAGTCCCCATTACCATGTTCATCAAGTTCCAATAATTTTTTTCCAATTATGTTTTAAAAAAAATCCATATTTAGGATTCTTCCCTGTATGGGGATGTGCTGAAATGCCAAGGAGCACAAAATAAAATATTAAAAATGTTTGTATGATACTGAGCTTAAATGTGTTATATTAAGCTTCCAACAAAGCGTCAATAAAACCATAAAATCTACATCTGTTAAAACACAGCTTAAAAACTACTGATCAGACCTGTCTGAAAACTCAGTGGGTGTGGCTAATGAGCAACCCAAGAGACAGGTCTTTGTCCAACATTCCTAACCTGCTCCATCACTCAGGCAGAACTAAAATTATTTCCTAGCTTTTACGTGACGGTAACTGGACAAAAAAGGATGAACAGACGCTCGGACAGACAGATACACAAACAAATAGAGGGATGAAAGCTTGAAATGGGACCAGACAGACAGTTGAACAAGCATGTGTGAAGAAATGGATGAACAAACTATGTTGGTGTATGAATAAACAAATGGGCAAAGGGCAACAGGCAGCTACAGACGAGTGGTATATCTTCGGGTTATACTGGATTAGCTTTAGCTTGCTAAGGTTGTTTGACTCTGTAACCATTTTGTGTAGGTGGGGCAAGACAAGTCAGCTTCTGATTGGTTGGGAAATTCTTACGGAAGCTTAACCCAGGACTAGAACCACCCAGTCTACATCTCATTACTTCTTTCAAGGAGAGAGATATGGTGAAATACCTCAAACAGCTATTAGACTTTGGGAAGATATTCATAAGACACACTTAGTACACACTATGGATCATTTTTAGTCCAGCAGTGACACTGAGGTGTTTAAAACCCCAACAGCACAGCTCTGTCTGATCAACTCACACCAACACAACACACCACTACTACGTGTGTCACTGAGAATGATCTGAGTGGCACTGAGAATGATCCACCACCCAAATAATACCTGCTCTGTGGTGGTCCTGTGGGGGTCCTGACCACTGAAGAACAGGGTTAACAAAGCATACAGAGAAACAAGGAGGTATCCCTAATGAAATGATCATTGGGTGTGTATTGAGGGCCAGGAGGAGGAAGAAAACACGGATTTAGGTTTCCTGAGGCTTTAATGTATTTCCCTTGTAATTTGACTGGGGGTGTTGGAACCTTTGCATACAACCGTGCCTGGTAGGAGCATCTGAAAAAAATGGCCAAGGAATGTAGCCACAAGCTAGGTGTACCTAATGGACTGGCAAATCAGTGTACATATTGATGAAGTACTAAATTGAGTCGTGCCTTGAGTTGCATGGAAGCCTTCTTGCAAGCGCCCCACCAGCACTGTGTGAAACTGACAGAGCGAAGCAGGAAAACACGGCGTTAGCTGTGTTTACCTGCTCATTAGTCGTATTCTGCAGAGAAAGAAGAGGAAAAAGGCATGTTGATTGTCATGTCGCACCTCAGCCATCGCCGCCCCCCCTCCCCAGCCTGTAACCATGAGAACCATATCAGCCTCCCTCCTGATGAGAGAAAAAACGAGCCAGAGGAATCTGTGTTTCTTTTATTGTTTTTGCAGGAAAGATCCGGAGGCAGACGAGAATGACAAGACACAAAAAGAACAGCGTGACATTCATGAATAAACAAGGGTCTGCACTTGTTTCTTCTCATAAAAAACACCCCAATCCTTCCATACGCACACAGACACACACGCATACACACTCCCACAGCCAGCTCCAGTGCACACAGGCTCTCAGTTTTAATTGGCTGACTTGAGCAAGTGCTGACCAAAAGGCAAGCTTTCATTTCAGGTCTAATTAAGATAATTGTGTTTGGGCTCCAATGCTGATCACTGCCTGGAGACCGTAAAGCCAATAGTGGCTCTGTTAATTCCCTGATGGGACACACAAATCAGTTAGCCCGCAGAGGTTCTCGTGCTAGCTTAGGCAGACACACAGCCGGCCTGTAGCTGTCTGTCCACTGGTGCGAGCATCAGTCTCTCACTTCAGAGAATCTTCAGGCTTTTCCGATGCCAGCAGAACGGCTCTGAGGGCTGCAGCTGGAGTCTTTTTTTTTTCAGATTTATAACAGCACACTCTCACTAGGATGACTGCGATTTATATTTAATCCTTGGCAAAAATTGCAGTATATGATTTATGATTGGACATACGTGTGTGCGTGTGTGTGTGTGTGAATGTTGTGAATTATTTGTAAGTGTACAGACAATGTGTGCACACGTTTTGTGAGGCAGAACTTAGCGGTGGAGCTGAATTGCTGACAAGTCTCAGACTCAAACCCCCCCATCTCTCTCTCCCTCCCTCCCTATCTCTCTCTCTCTCTTTCTCCCTCTCTCTCTCTCTTGGCTTTCATCACAGCCTATAACTCACAGTCTTGCTGTAAAATCGGGATTCAACAATCAATAGGATTCTTCATTCTGCTCTGCTTCTCTAGACCCGAGCCACTGAATCACACACCACACACACTTGCACCGCACACAGCCTCAGGTGAGTCAATATACTCTGCAAATAAGTACTCTCACTTTATACATCCACTCAGGCCTCTACAGCTTTTCCCTCTAGCCATCATGAGTTCCACACTGGCATCTAGATGGAGTGTAGTTTGGCTGCGGAATCGAGCGGGTTGGAATATGATTTATCCCAGGGCGCTACCCACTGGATGTAAAATATCTGAGCAACAGTTAAGGTGTCCGGTGTCCATCCATTACACTTTACACTGGGAATAACAAACACTCATTTCAGCTGACCCCTATCCTAATATTGCCAGTCTGAAAGTAGAAAGGCTTTATATTAAAAGGCCCATATCCCTTGTCTTAATCCCTGCCCCCTGGGGTCCTCATAGGGTTGTTTTCCACAACAGTGACTACCCTAGTCCTGACCTACCCAGCATTCTTAATGGAGATCGTCCACTGAAAAGAAAGTCAAGGAAATACACATGCAGTTGCAAGGAATAAGCAAGTCAACCCTTTAGAATTACCTGGATTTCTGCACTGATTACTAATAAGCTGCAGTTTGATTGTTGTCTGCAACAATCAGACAAACACCATCTACCTAAACTAATAACACACAAACAGTTGCACTTTTCATGTGTGTCATTAAGCACGCTGGGTAACATCCACAGTGCAGGCTAGAAAAAGTAAGTGAACCATTGAATTGAATAACCTGTAGATCTGCTATAGCAGCAATCATTCACCAGATGCTTTCTGGAGCTGCAGATAAGATTTGCACAACATCGCAGAAGGATTTCTGACTTCCTCCCAGCTAATATATGTCAGATTAGCAATATTTCTCAGATGCTTTGCTTGCACAGTCCTTTTAAGATCATACCACAGCATCTCAACAGGGTTAAGACATTCCAAACCCAAATCTTCTTCTTCTTCTTCTTCTCAACCACTCTTTAGTTGATTTACTTGTGTGTTTTGGGTCATTGTTTTGTTGCATCACCCAGTGCCTCTTCAGTTTGAGGACATGAACAGCTGCCCTTACAGCTAAAATGTATTGATATGCCTTTGAATTTACTGCTCCCTCTATGACTGCATCCAGCCACCATGCTTCACAGCTGGGATGAGTTATTAGTGTTGGTGTGGAGAGCCTTTTTCCTCTAAACATAGCATTGTACATATATGCTAAAAAGTAGGGCTGTACCCGACTCAGAATTTTGTCAGTCGAATCGGATTCGCCCGTCGATTTGACTATTCGTTTTTTCTCCATATACATTATCTAGTAATTAGTAAATCAATTTGCATACGTTTCAGATCTGATGTCCTCCCCATTTAGAAAGTCAGCTGAGTCACAGGAACATATTTTTTAAGTAAAAGAGACGTGGCATATGATGAACGATCTGAATTGGAGCCTGATTTAATTATAGAATATAGCATCCGGCAGCAAGCACGTATTTATGCTAAAATTAGCGCTTCTAGCCTGTCTTTTTAGTTTCACTTTTAACAGCTTCTTCAGTAGGGTGACCCTTCGTCTTTCGTCTGTCATAAATAATAAACTCTTAATAAAACCAAATTAGTCAATATTTAAATTATTTTTAGATGAAAAGAAGAACGGTAGACCTGAAACCGTTTAATTATTATATCACCCACGCTGGAATAATTATTCCTCGTTTATCGGCAGGCATATTAAGTGACTGTACTCATCTTTAAATAAAAATAATCTTAGCTGTAGACGAATAAATAAAAATATCTGTAATTTAGGTTCTAAAATAATGGAATTATAATAAAACAAACGGCTTCGGTCCGCTTTTCCTTCACCGCAAACAGCCATTATGTCTAAAACGAAAGTCAACTCACTCGTTTGAAGCAGTGTTCGATGTCTGACTAAATGACGAGCAGAATTAGCTTTAATTTATTCGGATTCTCTTCTTCTAAAGCTCCTCCAGACTTTTTCTGAGACATCGTTCCACCCGTGTTTCTCAGCTTCACAGCTTTAACTCCCTTCAACGGTGAACCGCCAGCGCACGTTGTCACGTGGATTTAATTTTTTACCAAGCACGCGTCATAGTCCAGTTAGAACTTAAATATATATTTATTATTCCCCTTTTAATAATTATTAAAATGTTTTTTTAAATTCTTAAAGTTCTTGTGGGTTTTGTAAGCTTTTGTCTGTTTTACGAAAGAAAAAAAAAACTTGTCACTGTTGTCAGTCGACTTGAAGGTTCTCAGTCGACTTAAAGGGTCTCCAACTGACGATTCGACTAGGTGACTTCTAGAGGGCAGCTCTACTAAAAAGCTCCACTTTTGTCTTATCTGTTTATAGAAGATTTTCCTAGACAAGCTGAGGAACATCTAGGTGGTTAAGGTTAAGATCCAAGTGGAGAAGGTTAAACATTGGCTTGCATTATTTTGACCAAAATTATTTACCATTGTTGGGTTGCAAAAAATCCACATTTTTGGGACATCAGCAGGCACATTATCCTACTGCAGCCTTAACATTACAGAGCATATGTTGCAAAATGTTATATTTAAACATAAATATATATTCATATCATAACAGTGTGTATTGCAGCTCTAGCCAGGTTGTCATTCTTTGGATAACAAACATGAGCGCTTTTATTTGTTAGTTTGAGTCATCAGCTGCATGTGACTTGTGTCTGCAGTGTCTTAGCAATAATCTGTGTGCTAGTCTGGGTGTAAAATGGCCTTCAAACATTAGCCTGCAGTAATCACTTCTTCTGTTCTGCTACATTTCCAGCCTAATGCAAAGAGCAGAGTTCAATAGCAGGAGATATTTAAGGGGCATGGCCCTCATAATCACGCACAGATGCTCACACAGTCCAATCAATTGCTTATTGAGCATTCAACCTTCCAAGCATGTAACCTTCCATCTCTGAGACAAATTCACCTTGCACGTCCTCCACTGAGGACTGTTATATGTAAAGTTCCACTCAGTGCCCCTCCAGCTCTGGCATCTACAAGGAAGAAAAAAGAACGGGCCCTGAAACTCCAGATGTTTTCATTTAACATAAAGCAAACGCCATCTGGCTGTTGGATATCAGCCTTGCCTCTCCAGCTCCAATCCCACTCACTTCATTAAAGAGCCACACAGGGAAGCATCCTCCAGACAGCCAGCATAAGTGAGAACGACTTCATCACATTAACACTGTTTATCTGAAGCCATGCACATCTTTGCCACTCTGTGGATGTATATGTCCAGATTTATGTATATATACATATATATATACTGTATATATATATATATAGAGAGAGAGAGAGAGAGAAAGAGAGAGAGAGAGAGAGGGGTGTGGGGGTGGTGAGGGGTGGTATATACAGGAATTTTCATGCTCAGCCGCACATTTTACGTAAACAAGGACGGGCTGTATTGCTGTACCTGACTTGCCCCACAGCCACGATTGTGGACATTCAACGAGCAGTGATGCCCTACATAAGTGATGCCCTACATAACCCCCACACATTTTATTGGGGTTTAGGTCAGGGGATTGTCAGAAGTAAGATTCTGTGGTCACTGAGTCATTTTTGTCATTTTTGTGTGATTTGGTCTTCAGTTTTGGATCATTTTATTCCATGCTTAACAAGTTGTATACAGTATATACACACTGCCTGGCCAAAAAAACCCAAAATCACACACTCTAATATTTAGTTGGCCTTTAGCCTTGTTTATGCACAGCTATTTTTCCAAATAGGCTGCATTTGCTACCAAATCTGTATATGGCTACTTTTCTCTATTTGAGCGAGGTATAAACATTAATATGCTTATTTTTTATAACTATCTTTATACAGTAGTCTGTAGTCTGTAGGAGGCTGCATTGTCCTACCATATTTGTGCACAATGTGGTTAGTTGAGCTGCTGAGTACTTGGGTGCACAGCGTACTAATTACATAATTTGAATTACGTAATTTGAATAAGACAGCTTTATTTGAAAGTATTTGTAGACATATCTGTCTGTAGGGTCTATGTTTCATGTAGCATGGACTGAGTGGTTTTGTACAGTGTAAGTCAGCAAGGAAAAAGATTTCTAAAATCACACACTGTATATTTAACTTTAGAGGACACTTAACTACAGCTTAACTAACCAGCCCCCCCAAAAACACTTTGACAACTTGAAACCTGAAATTCTCAGGTTTTAGCCTTGTTAGCCTTTATGCTGTCTCATAGCTAGCTAATGCATGCCATTTAAATCAGTCAGAACTAATAACATGTACTTGTCTTCACACATGGTCTGAAAACCATGGTGTTGATGTGTTGTGACACATTCCCCTTGTACCCATCACAAAGATTTTCGGTAACACTTTATGGTAGGGCACTGTTCATAAGACTATATGACAACACATAAGCTCGTCATGATAACTCACATACCCTTACACGAATGTTTAAAAAAGCTTATTGCAATAGCTGTTATCCGTTACAAAGGTTACATTTGAGTCACAGTAGCTTTTATAACGGATGCCATTTATAAACACTTATGTAAGGGTATGTTAGGGTTATGTAAGTTGTCATGACAAGCTTATGTAGGTGTCATGTATCCTTATGTACCCTACAGTATCGTGTTACCAAATTTTCCAACACCGTCTCACTCTGTCGGTGGTGCTGATCAGGACCCCCACAAGCTTGCCATTTCATAGGTACTTAACAGTGTTAAAGTATGTGTGTGTGTGTGCAAATATAACATATAACTCAGTGTAGAGCAGAAAGTTTAACTTTAACATATTAATTTGAGAAGTTTGAATATAGCCAGTCCATATGCATGCAGTGATTAACAAAGGGCTACATAGGAGAACCAAGAAGTGTGCTGATTTTTGCCGTAACAGGTTTTTAAGCAATGCGTTAGCAATTTGCAAGAAGATTTATGTAACTGCGCATGAATAATCCCAGTGTGAGTGTGCCTGAAACAAGCATGCATCAATTATCAAATACATCTAAGCAAAACTGTGATTCATAAAGCAGCAGCAGTCGTGTTGTGAACACTGAGGCTTGCTTTTCTCTGTGGAACAGTGCCATCTGTTGACCATAGGTGCTATATCTACATATGGGGCAACTTCTGCCATGTTACCTGAGAGGATATATATGATGCACCTATTCCTTCCTCTCATCACCTTCCTCATATTTCAAACCCTAGCTGCTAGACACTGGCTGTCAGGGACTGAGAAAGGCTTGGGGTTCACCCAAGCACTTTGATTTGATTAGAAATTATACCTAGGGGGAAGAATAACAACTGGCAGCTTATTTATTTGTTTACCTTTTTTTTACATAAATTTAAACATAGCACCGCATTTTACTGCTTGCTTTTATTTTTGCTGGGATGGAGCAAATAGCACAGGATTTATACACCTGTTTATACTTAAACAGATCTATTTTACGAGCAACTCTGGGCGAGTTTTTGCTCCTTGGCTTCAGCAAAGAACCGGCTTTGACTGATCAAATCCTAAATCATTTGGTAAAGACCTAATTTGACCGGTGTGTCAGGGTCTTCAGGGAGTGCTGACCTTCATGCTGTAAAGCGACTCAAAGCTCTAACTGACTCACTGAACGTCCACTCCATCCCCTCATGAGAGCTGAGGGCTGCTGTCGAAAGCAAACTGCATCAGTTCTCCCACCGACCACAGACAGGAAGATGTATTTTATGTGTTCTCCGGATGTGGCCCACGGGGCCTGTAAGGGATGCGCTAGATAGTGGTAGTTTCTCCTCTTAAAGCTCTGTTGCAAATCTCACACCCGTCACCGCCTGGGTGAGCATCAATCTCTTGATTGTGTTGCGCTTCGTGTTCTAGAGAAGTATTGGTTTGGGCATTGTGCAGAGTGAGCTGGGCCTGCCGTTATGGGCTGGGAGGTTTACTGACCAGGATAAAGGAGCTACAGTACGAGAATGATCTATCTTCTGACATCTACAGCCACAGTGGCTTTCCATTCGTCTAGCCATCGTGGGGTTGAGCTCCTGCTTACAGACAAAGAGTGGGAGAGACAGGCAGGGAGGTAGATGGAATGTTTGGGCTGTGTAATGAAAGCTTGAATGTGTTATCCTTTCCCTTTCCTATACCATAAACTATATATTAATACAGTCTATTAATAACATTATACTATATATTAATACAAAATGCATATTCATTGGTAGCCAGTGATAGAGCTGCTTGGGAATGCACACACCTGTGACGTGAATTGTGACGTGTTATCTTGTGAGTAAAATTGAAGGTTGTCAGGGACCAGCGTGCTCAGAGCTAGGCGACGTTAATTTTTGCCGTAAGAATGAGGCATGAATGCCTTGATTGGGCTCCTGTCGAGTGAGCGTACAGGACACATCATCCACTGGACCTCTCCAGGATGCTCCTTGAGCCATTTCATGGGTTCTTAATGATCGTGACCAGCGGCGTCCTGACTAGAACGGTCCATACGAATAGACAATCATGCAGGAGGCCCCACATGCATATCCCACAGGTCAGTGCAGTGTTTGTTCAATTCCATTGGATATGGGAGCAGAAGATCCACAAACCCAACAAAGTGCCTGTGTTAACACTACAACAAGGCACACACTGCCTCACCTGGGCTCATGTGGTTGCTAACTTGACCTACAGGACTGGCAACATATGGCATTGCCCAATGAGTCCTGTGGTCTGATGGTAGAGTTTCTCAAGTTGTCCAGAATTGGTTCAAGGAGTATTGTAGAGAGTTCTGATAGATACACCGTCACGTTCGCCCTGAGGTAACACCACTTTATAATCAATTTAGATACATCCTATGACTTTTGGTACGTCAGTGTATATAGCTGGTGTTATAGTTTTGTAGTACACAGACTACTCTATTATAAAATACCCTATTCTGTAAAATAGAGCTTGAATGACTCATGGTGCATGAGTAACCATAGCACTGAAAACCCTGTCCATAAAACCCTGATAATGTCCCTTTAAAAATATATATATTTTGAGCAATAACCAAGCCTGAAGTTATCTGTAGAGTGCTAAACCAAGTTTTTCATTACTGTACAAAAACGTGAATTATGGGGGGCATTTCGGATAGACTGCTTGTTATACCTGACTAATTCGTATTGGATATGTAGTATAGCGAATATCTTTGCCTCTGACAAAACCATAATTTTACACAGCCTGATTTTTTTCCTCCTTAAGCCTCTAGTGCTATGCCTGTGCTGTATTATTAGGCCACAGAATTTAGGGCACCTTCTGAACTGTGGTAGATAAAGTGAAAAGGCCTGAAAGGCTGAAAAGTGGCCTGAAGAGGGCTCCTGCCCATGCAAATAAAGGTGTTTCAGGCTAAGGAAACAGCGATTGGTAACACTTTTTGTGGTATATATTCAATTCATTCGCGAATCCATCTTTGAAAGTATGAGAGTGAGAGAGAGAGAGAGAGAGAGAGAGAGGGAGAGAGGGAGAAAGAGAGAGAGCGATCCGGCGGCTAAGGGCTGAGGTCTAGAGAAGCAGAGCAGAAATGAAGAGTCCTATTGATTGCTGAATCCCATTTTTACAGCAAGACTGTGAGTTATAGACTCTGATGAGCAAGCGAGAGAGAGAGATGGAGAGAAGAGGATGAGAGCAAGAATATCAGAACACAATCTTTTAGTTCACAGACACTCACAAAGACAGTGAATTAGGAGCACCTGATTTATAGGGCTGCAGGACACACACACCTCCTCCTTCACTGCCGTGAGCTGTAATCTTGGTGGGCCATTGACTGTCAGCGTGTCTTACAAGATATAAACTCCAGACTCTTCATGCCCCCTGACCTTTCCTCATGTGATTGCCACATAAAGGACGTTCCCCTCTTTAAGAGCAGGGCAGAGTTGAATTATTAGTTTAATCCCTTTGAGACTCCTGCATTGTAAAAGAGCAGTGTGTGAATGTTGAAAAAAAAAGCCTTGGCCCTATTCTGCTGAACTCAACTTATATATTTAATATATATTATATTTATATGTTATATTTCATAGTGTCACAAGTAAAATTTTATACTACAACAGCAATACTTATTTACACTCATCATCAAAAGAATAGTTGCACCCAAAAGGAAGTTGGGAAGGAAGATAAAGGTTACCAGGAACAATAAATAATGATAAATCTAGACTGATACGGGTAATATTTATTGAGCTACACATACAGAAGTAGTGTCTCTCAGTACGGTGTTGGACCACCATGTTTGCTAACTCACCATGCCAAATATCTCAGCATGGAGTTGTAGAGGTTCCTAATGGTGTCCTGCGATAATCCATCCCATGTAGCTTGAATATTCTTACACGGTTCCTGCAGATTTTGCGGTAGGGGTGGAGGTGGAGTGACAGCAGGCCTTCTGGACGTGTGACAACAAACTGTTCATCTTGGCACTGACCACGGTGCTTCCACACACGGATTTGTTAGTAATTTCCACCATGACCCGTTGCCATTCTGAGTCACTCCATGACAATCTGGCACAACGCCATTGCAGTCTTTGGTGACGTTGACGTGGTGTTAAGGGCAGTTGTTGTAATGGTCTGCATGCATGTAGTGCATCAGCCATCTGCCAATGGTACAGGCACTAACAGGATGACTCATGGAGGGATCACTGCTTGCTGAATGTCCGAGATGTGGCTGTTGAGTCAGTCAGGTACAGCGATAAGGCCCTTCTTTGCTTACGTCACATGCACAGTAGATAGTGTGTGATATATACACTGCTCAAAAAAAATTAAGGAACACTTTGAAAACACATCACATGAAAATACATGCAGAATATCTTTTCTCATATGGGCTGGGTAATGTGTTAGGAACGAAAGGATGCCACATCGTTTGACGGAAATAAAAATGATCACCCTACAGAGCGTTGAATTCAAAGACACCCTGAAAATCAAAGTGAAAAAATGATGCAGCAGTCGAGTCCATTTAACTGAAATTCCTTTGCAGCAACTCAAAATGTTACTCAGTAGTGTTTATGGCCTCCACATGCTTGTATGCATGCCTGACAACGTCGGGGCATGCTCCTAATGAGACGACGGATGGTGTCCTGGGGGATCTCCTCCCAGATCTGGACCAGGGCATCACTGAGCTCCTGGGCAGTCTGAAGTACAACCTGGCAGCGTTGGATGGCCCGAAACATAATGTCCCAGAGGTGTTTTATTGGATTTAGGTCAGGCAAGCAGGGGGGCCAGTCAATGGTATTAATTCCTTCATCCTCCAAGAACTGCCTGCGTACTCTCACCACATAATTGTGAGCATTGTTCCTCCTGGTGTATGGGCATTGTCGTGCACCAGGAGGAACCCAGGACCCACTGCACCAGCGTAGGGTCTGACAATGGGTCCAAGGATTTCATCCTGATACCTAATAGCAGTCAGGGTGCCGTTGTCTAGCCTGTAGAGGTCTGTGCGTCCTTCCAGGGATATGCCTCCCCAGACCATCACTGACCTACCACCAAACCGGTCATGCTGAATGATGTTGCAGGCGGCATAACGTTCTCCACAGCGTCTCCAGACCCTGTCACGTCTGTCACATGTGCTCAGGTGAAACCTGCTCTCATCTGTACAGGGTGCCAGTGATGGATCTGCCAATTCCGGTGTTCTACGGCAAATGCCAGTCGAGCTCTACAGTGCTGGGCAGTGAGCACAGGGCCCACTATAAGACGTTGGGCCCTCAGGCCACCCTCATGAAACCTGTTTCTGATTGTTTGGTCAGACACATTCACAGCAGTGGCCTGCTGGAGTTCATTTTGTAGGGCTCTGGGAATGCTCATCCTGTTCCTCCTTGCACAGATATCGGTCCTGCTGAGGGGTTAAGGACCTTCTACGGCCTTGTCCAGCTCTCCTAGAGTAACTGCCTGTCTCCTGGAATCTCCACCATACTCTTAAGACTGTGCTGGGAGACACAGCAAACCTTCTGGTAATGGTACGTATTGATGTGCCATCCTTCAGGAGTTGGACTACCTGTGCAACCTCTGTAGGGTCCAGGTACTGCACCATGGCACGAGTAGTGATGCTGACCCAAGCCAACTGCAAAACTAGTGAAAAATCATTCAGAAAAGATGAGGAGGGATAAAATGTCAATTACCTTGACCTTTTAAACCATTCCCGTTTTGGGGGGCATCTCACTGTTGCTCCTCTAGTGCACCTGTTGTTAATTTCATTAACACCAAAGCAGCTGAAACTGATTAACAACCCCCCTACTATTTAACTAACCAGATCAATATCCCAGAAGTTGAACAGAGTTGATTCTATACTCTGATTAAAAAGTGTTCCTATTTTTTTTTTGAGCAGTGTATATACATACATATTGTATTATCATTGAATAAAATGTAATTTATGTGATAATATGCACATGCACAAAATATTTTCAATCAAAAAAACAGTTAAGGTATATTAATTCATAAATATGTGAGGTTAAAAATCTATGGTTTTAGCTTACATTTAAAAAATCATCAGAATATCCATATCCGAGTCATTTGGTGGCTCTGCATTCAAACCTATTTTCTCCTGTGCTGTACAGCAGCTATTGTCTCCACATGAGTGTTTTTCCTTTTACCTCTGCCTGGTTTCAACTTAAATATGTTGACAATTTACAATAGGAAACCATGCAGACATCCCCCTAGCTCTTCTGTCTCTCTCTCTTTCACTCTCTCTATTGGAGAGACTGACTGAAGAGCAAATTCAGCTCAGCATCGCTTCAGGTTGTGCTTCTCTCTCCCTCTGCTTCTGAACGCGCGGCGGCTAGGCATCCTACTGTGCTTCCCAGCAGCAGTTAAAGTTATCAAATGTCTGTTTTCACCAGCCCTATCAGACATTCTATAGCCTGAAGCGGTGGGTTTAGTCGCACACCTGCAGCTTATCAACTCCAACAGGAGTGGGGGAAATTACAGGCAAAATAGGGTAAAAGAGCTCAATGTCACCACTCGGTGTGCAACAATAAACTGACATGTACTGTTGTATTAAATCATAAGGCAGCACTATCTGGGATTTCTTGCAAAACATTCCACTTTCTGGGAGATGTATACCGTAATGAGAAGTCATACTCCACCTGTGTCCTTGTTGATCTACTATATCTCAGANCATTCCACTTTCTGGGAGATGTATACCGTAATGAGAAGTCATACTCCACCTGTGTCCTTCTTGATCTACTATATCTCAGATCATACTGCTAATCAAAAACGACAACAAAAAAAGTTTATTTCAGGATGGAGGCCAAGACCTGGTGTATTTACAAGTGTAAAAAACCATCACTTTAATAATCTATTAGGTCATTTTGCTTGCTTCCTTATATTTGCTAGTTGTTTTGCACTTGACTTCCTGCTATTCCTTGAGTTGACAATGTAGAGTGTTTACACTGTTTACATGTGATGTTTTCCAGAAGCTTTTAATGCCCCAGTGCACCAGTAAATATAATCACTATTATGAATTAATCAGGTCATTCACTCTCCTGCCATTGACAGTATTTCATAACAGTAATGGATTTGTGAACCCATCCCTGCACTGGCATGGAACTGACTCTGCAAAGGCGAGCAAAAGGTTGTTTGGAGAAATGGCATAGAAGAACCTTGCATCTTTTAAGGAATGCCTCTTTAAAGAACCATTTCTCAAAATAAATGTTTGAGTGTGGAAAAAAACAATATTTATTTTTTTTTTTTATTTGATATGCCCTCATTACACAATTCAATTTTTCAATGTAAGCCAGGAACCATTTAGAAAGCTTTACGTTTATGAATGTAGGACATTCTTTTGAAAGTTCTTCTTTATGTACTTTACTTGCTGTTTTGCTTTGAATTAGAATACTGTGGGTCAAGGCTCTCAGTTAACTTGTGTATTTCTGGACCATGCTGGCAGGTTAGAAATAATGATGGCTGATATACTAATTTCAGGTTTGATGCAAGGGAGTTGCCACACCACTCCTGTGATATCCCAGGTGATTGCTAAGATGTTGCTAGGCTGTATCCCAATTGGTTATTCTGGTGTTGCCTGATATGATATCCAATGTGACTGCTAAGGTGCTAATTTGAATCTGCCATTCATTTATGAGGAAAAACACAATTGAAAACCAACAACCATACATCCGATTGCTCCATATGTCACTTTACATCTGACATATTTTGAATATAGAATAATAAAAGGAGGAATATTTACAAGAACAATAATTGGCTTTGTCAAGCCAACCTAATTACCCACTCATTCAGCCACTTATTCTCCTGGGTCGCATGAGCCTATCCAAGCACTCATTGGGCAGAAATCAGTAAACATCTTGGAAGGGCTGCCAAATCATCACAGGGCAGACACACAGACATAGAGATTCATGCACACACTCCATGTCTTTGGACTGTGGGAGGAAACTCATACAGATACAGGTAGAATATGCAAACCTCACACAGAAAGGCCTCTGGTTACTCGGCTGGGGAATCAAACCCAGGCCCTTTTTGCTGTGAGGCAAAAGCGCTACCCACTGTGTTGCTCCAGCTTAGCCACCTCACACATTCTAAATGTAGTGCACTACAGTATCTTATTAGGGTGAAAGGAAGTTTTGTTAGCGTTCTGTTGAGTTTGTGAAATGTAAAAACAGTAGCTACAAAGTAATCCATTTGTGAGCGGAATATGGTTAACTGAATTAAAGAGCTGAAAGGCTGTGTAAGCCTTTATGTCTTCTATAATGAAATACATTAGTATATAATTTATTTATTATTTTATTTTTACTATTATTATTTTAATATGTAACTGTTCATAATTTTAGTTGGTTGAAAAACTGGGATCTACTTTGTTCTTTGTGTAGTTCTCTTTGCTGATGAGCAAATGGGGGTACTCATACCCCCCCCCCCCCCCCCACCTTCTTACCTAGTCTCTTATGCACCTGCGGGTCTCCGGATGTTGTCGTGGAGTTCTCAGCTTGACAGCACCAGTTCCGTTTCTGTGGCAACTGCATGGCGACAGCAGCCGCAGCAGCTTTGGTATGTCCTTGCTTGGTGACAGCTGTGCTTTTATTAGCATGGAGACAAATAATTAACTCGTTATTATCTTTGGCAATTACAGGCTTAATTGGAATGAAAATAGAGCTGATGCAGGGGCGGGTAAATGGTGGGTTTACTGTGAGTATGGGCCTCTGCATGTATGTGTGAATTAAGGCTGCATCTTTGTGAGAGAGAGAGAAAGAGAAAAAGAGAGACAGAGAGAGTGAGAAAAAGAGAGGCGAGATGTTTGGGTGGCCTCTTCGTCTGTTCTCTTCGCACCCCGTAGCTTTCTTTTCCCCGAGGGAGTGAAATAAACCTCACCCAGCAGCTGGAACAAGTTAATGAAATTAGGCGTGAAGGAGCTCCCTATGGAACAGAGGTGTGTGCGGGACTGTCAGGTGGAGGAGGGGCAGGGGGAGGCCCCTCTGAGGGCTTTTTAATTGACACAAGGAGTAGATCTGCCCTCACAACACCCTTATATTAGAGACGTTGTATGAAGGACTGTTTTGAGAGGCCAGACAACACAGCGTGAGCTCAGTGTGAGGCACGGAGAGTAAAAAACATCCTTTGGCTAATTAAAAACTAGCTCGGCAGAATGTGATCACCTGTCAGGACTTCCTGGTGTACAGCACAATTATGCTCAAGAGTCACTGAAGTTAATACAGTTCTTGCAGGAAAATATAGCACGCAGATTTATGAGATACATCCCTAATATGGCTGGTGCACTTTATAAAGCACAGATTCTCTGTCTCCATTACCAAATGATGGGCATTTTAATTAGAGGGAAGCATTAGTGATATTTGACCATCTAATGTTCCCCGTCAAAAAAGTTAATGAATTCTGAGAAATGTTACAAATTCAGAGATGTTTAAACATCTTCAAAATTATTAAAAGAGACCATTTTTCAATGAAAGAGTTTAATGTAATATATGAACTTATATATCAATCAGTCAACCTTTATTTCAACTTAGAGTACATTGAGGGTGACCTTCATTTACAATATAGCTGAGGAAAAAGCATTTCACAAAAAAGAAGGTACTACAAACAGTTAAAAAAAGTTAAATAAAGTTGAATGAAGTTAAATGAAGTTAAGATATAACCAGAAACTTAATTACAAAACATAACAGAAAAATAAAAACGAAGAAACACAGGAAAAAAAATCAGGGCTACCAATTAAAACTATTAAAAGGTATAATCAATAATGATAGATAATATAAGTAAATAAGTAAAATAAATGAAAAACGTAAAAATTGAGAAAAATAATAATGATAGAAAGTAATAATAAAAATGGAAAACTGGAAAAAATGGAATACCAATAAATACATAATAATGTAATGAAAAGTAAATAATAAAATAACAATAAAAAATACTAATAAAACAGAGTAATCAACTAAAATAGATTATAAAAGGTCAATTACAAAACAGGCTGAGTGGAGATGGTTAGAGATCAAAAGTTTAAAATGGTCATGTGACACCAGCAAATGAAGTTGTAGAGATTCCTGGAGTAAATTCCAACTGCACTGCAGCTAAAAGTAGATTTCCCAGTTCAGTAAAAGCTCTCGGAACCTGAAGGGTTATGGTCGAGCCACTGTAATGAGTTTGATCATTTCCTTTATTTACAGAGAGCACTGATGTGATGTAAGAGGCAGGAGAAACCCTGTCTCTTACATCACATCAATATACTGAAACTAAGCTCCAAAGCAGCCTTTTTGGATCCATTGCTTTTGTGATGTCACAAAAAATAGAGTGAGAAGACCTAATTAACAAATGCTCTTAATGGAACACAGCAGCAGTAAAGACCACCACCTAGTGCTACTGAACAGCCAGGATAGAAGGCAGGTAATCAACAGCCATACATTCCACAGTGACGGTAGGCACTAACACTGCACTACCACTGTAGTAAACATCCCCAAACCCTGGAAAACACAGTCCAATATACAGCTTTCAGCTATCAATCTCAACTCTTTAAACATTTTAGCTCTCCTACTACGTATCAAACTTTACCCGTGGTGCTCCATGCTCACTGCTCTTCATGGCCATGTCTTCCACATGACCACATCTGAATAAGCCGGTATCGGGATGCTACAATGTTTCCCCTTCAAGCTTACAGCAGTTTAGCCCTGCCCATTTACACTAAACTTACAAAAGCGTGTTTCAGCCTGAATTACCTTTTAAACTAGCACAACACAGAGGACCCAATCAGAACAGAGATCATTTACATGTATCACAGTAACAAAAACAGCCTGTTTCATTTCAAAGTGGGTAAAGAGAGGTTTGAAAATGGTCATGCAAAAATGAAGTACCACACAAACATTGTAAGTGGACCTCAAGGAAAAACAGAAACAATGCAAGATATAAATGCTGGATGTAAATGTGGATCCTTAGTTTAAAGATCACAGGAAAAATACTTTTTGTCACTAAAATGGTGTCATACATACCTTCGAACTCCAGCTCCCAGAGTGCACAGCCCGGTGACGTCACATCCACACGCCCACGCTCCACAACTCCTCTCCGCTCCGCCTCTCCTATCTACTGATTGCACCAGCTGTCACCTGTAGTATTTAACCCCGCACACACACACACACACACACACACACATTGCGAAGGTTTGCCCACGTATACCGTAGCAATTCTGAGCGTTTTCCAATCTTTCTAGATCTATCTGTTCCCGACCTGGTTTGTTCTCTCGACATCGCCTTTCTAGCCTTACCCCTTTAACTTGTCTGCCTGATTCCACTATTCTCTCTGGTTTTCGACCTCGCTGCTGTTCTCTTTGATTTCGATTCTCACACTCCCCTTCTATCTTGTACGCTTCTCTGACTGATTTCCTGGTTTCGACCTTTGCCTGCCCCCTCGTTTCATGCCCCAGTTCAGCCCCCTGTTACCGCTGAACCGTGTTTCGCTGTTGTGTGACCGGACTGTAACCTTCAAAAAACACTGCTTGTCTATTGGCTCCACTAGCGTCGCGTCTGGTTGTTTGGCCCTGACACATACCCTCATCTTCAAAAAAATTGGTTGCACCCAGAATGAAGTGTGGGATTGCAGTGCTATCTAAGGAAGATAAAGGTTACCAGGAACAATAAATGATGATAAATTTAGACTGATATGGGCAATATTTATTGAGCTACACATACAGAAGTAGTGTCTCTCAGCATGGCGTCAGTCTGCCATGTTTGCTAATGCAACATGCCAAATATCTCAGCATGGAGTTGTAGAGGTTCCTATTGGTGTCCTGTGATAATCCATCCCATGCAGCTTGAATATACTCACACAGTTCCTGCAGATTGTGTGGTAGGGCTGGAGGTGGAGTGACACCAGGCCTCCTGGACGCATGACATGTGACAACAAACCGTTCATTTTGGTGCTTATCTAGTCGTCCACACCAAGACAAAAGCAGAACTGAAGATAACCCTACTGCCATTCTGAGTCACTCCATGACAGTCTGGCACGACACCACTGTAGTCCTAAAAATGTTCTATTTTATATAAATTATTTGAAAAATAATAAAATTATGTTTGCAAGGGCCGCATGTCTGAAATGCAGCAATTAAAAAGTAATTGTGCGTTAAAATCCACAGAAGTGTTTTCTCTATAGAGTATGTGTGTATAGAAAGTCAAAAACCATGCAGTTGGCCAGGGGGTGTTCATTGCATATGACTGTATGTGTAAAAAGTATTTACGCTAGTACTTTTGCATATGTTTGTATGTGTATTAAGTATTTGTAATAAGCTAGTAAGTCTATTAAGCTAGTATAATTGATTTTTGCTCTGCATATTGGAAATGATTATGAGGTTAAAGTACAGAAAGTTTGCTTTAATTTGGTGGGGGCAGTGTAGGCTTTCATATACATTGGCTTGAATCTCAGTTCTTTCAAAGTGAAATGTCATGCTTAGCACTCGGTTGCAAATCCTTTGCAATCCTTTGACAGCCTAAAATATATGACTCATAGACACCACCCAGGCAAATCCTTATAGTTGCTCAGCAAGACCTGCAATGCAGTCGTTTCAGTTCCTGCTTGTTTTTTGGATTTAGGTTATGCTAAGCATTATAAATTAGTCTTAGGAGTTAGGTTAGTTGCCTGACTTGGTTGACCATAGCACTCAACTTTTTGACACTGTAAAAACATCAAAGCTGATTGGTAGTACGTTTTGAGTCATTATCCTGCTTCAAAGCAAATCACTACCCAGTTAGTTTCATTTGATCTGAGCAGTTATGATAAATTCCCAGTGGCTGCCAGACCATCAATAAAGATGAGTGAATCAGTTTCACCAGCAGCCATACATGCCTATCAAGTCCCATTATTATGACCACTTCCTTCCGACGGTGGCAGCATAAAGTTCATGAAGGAAGTTACAGTTTCACGGCCTTCTCTGGACCCACTCATCCCACTCTCAACTGATTTGGGTATCCATTCTTGCAGGTCATGTATACCTATACATGCTGATTGTCTTCCTTGGGTCGGATGGGATCTTCCAGCAAGACAATGCAACACGGCTAGAAATGTCCAAAACTGGTTGAAAGAGCATGACCAGACTTGAACCCAATTGAGCATCTGTGGAACCACCTCATTCATCATGTCCACTCTATGGATCCTCCCCTATGCACCTCCTCCAGCAGCCGTGGCATGCACTGCAGTCAGCATGGCTCCAGATACCTGTAACAACCTACCAGGACCTTAATGAGTCACTCCCAGCCTGTCTAGCTGCTGTTAGAGCTGTTACTCTATTAGCTGGTGGTGATAATAATGTGACTCGACATTGTATGTGTTATGTTGTGACCTCTCGAAAAGTGGTCTGCAGTACAAAGTTGGCATGGCTAACTTATTTGCGCACTACGGCCAATCTAGCAAGTGTGTTCCAGTTGAAAAATCCACTGCTCACTGACCTCTCCCCACCTCGTCCTCTCTGACTGATCACTTATGTAATGTAGATATGGCACACTTCCAAACGTCAAAGGGGGTGTTACAAAAGGAATGGAATGAGACCTTGGTATCACCAGAAAGGAAGAAGGAGGGGATATGTCTTCTCAGTGCCATCTTGTGGGCAATATACTTTTATGCACTATTAGAATTAGTTAAGTACATATTAATAAACTATGAATACTCGGGATACTATTTTATACAGGAAATTTTGCAATAGTATGAAATAGCATCTGCAGCATTTAGCAAACACTCTTATACAGAGTGACTTACAAAAGCACTTTGTTGTCAGCTTGAAAAAAGCACCTTTAAGCTAATACAAATGGGGTAAAAGTTGGAAATCAATACACTGTTACAGACACATGTCAGAGCTGATACAATGATACACAGAGAGATTACATTTAAATCAGTTTCATTTAGTTAATTTCATTTAGTTAATTACAAGACAAAGTTCTTATGTAACCTGTCTGTCACTCTCAACTCTGGCCTTTCTGTTCTTCACCAGTGGAGGTCATGCTGGCATATTCTTATCATTATGTTGGTCTTTGATATATATGTAGCTACGTTTTCAAGAGTGCTTTTGACCAGGGGTACGTTTCCCAAACCCATAGTTGCTAACTATGTTAGCAACATATATAGATGGAACAATACAGCTGCCATGCAAGTGTTTCCCAAAACCAGATTGGGAAGTATTGAGATATCTATGTTGGCAACTTACATAGTCCAAATCATCGTTAAACGACATTTCCCAAAATCATAGCTACCTTTCTCGTTCTTAATATACGTCTGAATATATTTCTGTGTTTCAGAGTATGATTTCATTTATTGAATTGGCGTGACTCATGTGTGGGTTATGTGTGTAACGTTAGCTTAGGTCTATGAAAAAAGTTAGTCTTTATTACAAACATATAAAAACATTTATTATTATGATTATTATTATTTCAATTACATTTAATTGTTGATTCTATTATTATTGTTATTGGTAGTGGTGGTGGTAAAGCATATGATTACAACATGATTAACAGTATGGCCTAAATAATACATTAATTATGTGATATTGATTCTCATATTTTGGCATTACATTACAAGGCTTGTGAGCTTTTGCAAGTTTCCCGTTGTGAAAGTCCGAACATATTTATATAATAATGCAGAGTAAGAATTTCATTGTACAATACAACTGCTTGTTTCTCTCTGCATATGACAACAAATTCTTCTTAATTCTTGAATTTTGAATCTTGCATGTCTTGGTCCATGGTGGATGTTGAGGGATGTTTTGGACCACCGTCATGTTGTAGAACATGACAACATGACAATATTTCTGAACATGCTTTTGCCGATTGCAACCACTGACTCATTGAGATGTTGTTTTGCATGCTTCGGATGTTGACTTTTCTGATGAGGTTGCAGGTAAGGCTTCCATTCAGATCATGTCTGTGGGAGTAATGCTGCGGTGGGTAGTGGTGCACTACTGCTACTGTGTCAGCTAAACCTGTAGGTCATTGTTTGCCTTTATGGCCAGCATACGGCCAGTTTAAGCTAAGAGTTTTCTGGGTCTTCCAAATCAGTTAGCTTTGTTTTCAGATCTTTAGCCAGCTTCTTACAATAGCACAAGAATGTTGAAATTTAACATAAGGTTTGAAGAGTCAGAAAAATGCATTAATATACTTTTGAATTGTCATCGCCCAACAGTACTCAATGACAATGATCATTGGCCTGATCAATCAGTTAAGCCAGCGAGTTAAGTTCTCAGATTTTATTGAAAGGGTGTCCAAACATTGCAACAACATTACATTTTTTAATAATACAATTACTAATAATTAGTATTATTATTATTTATTATGATGATTTTTAACTATTATTATTATTAATAATACTTGCCCCTACTAGTCAGTTATTATTACTAGCAGTCTTTGCAGCAGTGGATGAAGTTGTCCTTTAAGCTGTGCAGCTTCATCAGCACTAAGCATATGTTGTCTTTGCACAGCCTGCAGGGTTTACTTGTAGCTTGTTATCGCTTTCCTTCCAGATGCTTCATGTTCGGTGTAGAGACACTGGGGCAGATGGGAATCTTTCATCAGCACTGATTGGAAAGGAGAGGCAGGGTAAGAACTATAAGTTTTCTTGCCTTCCCCAGCATAGCCAAAATCCAGGTATTCATTCTAAAAACTGCTCGTGATAAGACGGCCATGCTGGAGAAACAAAGGCACGGCTCCAACTGCAGATTTCTGGGAGCTCAGATTTTGATAACGCAGGGTGGTGTTTCCATTAGAGCAGATTTCCGGAAGTGATTTGCTCTGTCTTGCTGTGGAGCTTTCAGCAAAAGATGCTGTCTTTGCTGACATTATGGCTTATTTAGCCCTTTACTGATTTATCCTAGTATCACCAGCTCATAAGGATGAGTGAGAGGTAGTGGGGAGAGTGAAAGACAGGAGATAGAGGTGCAGAGAAAGTAAGAGGGAAAATAAATAGAGTGAGAAGGAAGAGAGAGAAAAGACATCGGGAGAAAAAAAGGGAGAGAGAGAAAGAGAGAGGATAGAGAGAAACTGGGTACAGAGAAGGAAACTGTGAGGTGGAGAAAGAATAGATAAATGGGGAGAAGAGAGAGACAGAGAGAACAGTCGGGGAGATAGAGGATGAGAGAGGCGAAGTGAGAGCTGGGGAGAAGGAGAGATGGTGTAGAGAGATGGATAGAAAAAAGAGACAGGGAAACAGAGACAGATGGAACAAAGACCTCTTTGATAGAAACAGAGAGACTGAGACAGAGGAAGAGATTTGGGGAGAAAGAGAGCAAAAGACAGAGATAGAGAGATAAAAAATAAAAAAAGGGGGAAACGATGGGATAGAGACCAATAGATAGAAGGAGAGATATGGGGAGAAAGAGAGAGAGATGGAGTAAGAAAGGGGAAAAAGAAAGAGATGGGGGAAAAAAGGGAGAGATTGGGAGTAAAAGAAAAAAGAGAGAGATGGGGAGAAAGAGAGACAGACAGGTTAGAGAGAAATATTTAGCAAGAAAAAGAGGGGGGGGGGAGAGGAGAGGGTGAAAGAGATGCTTTCCTGCATGTGCGCAGCGTGGTGGCTCAGGGGAGCAGATTAATTAGCCAGTCTGTGCTGAAAGGTCTTCCATTTCAGGATGGGCTCTGACAGCACCGCAGGCTTCCGTATCAATCCGTCATGATCTCCTGCCTTCTTGGGAATGAGATGGGTTCGCTTGGGGAGCTTGAGTGTGTGCGTGCGTGTGTGTGTGTGTGTGTGTGTGTGTGTGTGTGTGTGTGTGTGTGTGTGTGTCAAACACTGACTTTAACTTGAGCTGCTGTAGATTTAGCAAGGGACATATTTCACCCTACGAGAGAGTGAAAGAGAGAAACAAAAAGAGAAAGAAGGAGAGAGAGAGAGAGAGAGAGAGAGAGAGAGAGAGAGCCAGCAGCAGAAAGGAGAGTGGCATTCTCTGCAACACTTCCAGTCAACAGCTGAGGTTTGCTATCTACAGTGCAGCTTCCATAGCAGTCAGTAAACATATACAGTAGCTTTCTGAGCACATTGTTATAGTATGGAAATCTGGCCATTCAAACCACAGGGCCAGATTATGAGCTCCCTGTGCTATTTTGCTACTTATTTACTTAGATGTTGTTTGTCAATTCCCAATACAATCACAGTGTCTGCACTTGTTAATGATATTAATAATGATATCATGTAAGCTCACCAGACAAACAATTAGTCACCTTGGGTGGTTAAGCTGGTAGTTGCTTCAGGCTCCTGAAGATGGCGTTGCACATCTATGTGACGGGATTCATAGATGTAGAAGAGGTGGTACAGTGCAGTGAATGTCTCGTTCCATGTGTCACAAAGCAGATGATAATGGCTAAAAGGAGTGATTGCATTTGGGTGTGCCAAATTCCATAGTGTGAAGGAAGTAGCTTAATTTGCAGGTGTTTGGAAGCGTATAGTCATACGGGTCTACCAGCAGTGGCAAAAATCCCAGTCTACAGGATACTCTCCTCAGAATTGTGCCAGGGAAGGTGTCCACCAAATCTGGTCCAACTGCACAATTCTTTGACACAAGTGTGGCTGAACATTAATGTCACGTAAATCCAGAAACATTCAAATAATTTTTTTATGCTCAGCATACTGTACTCTTTACACACTCTCAGCACTCTTGGCATTAATATCTGTTTCTAAAGGACCAAAGTCTGCACCGAACAAAGCTGAAGTTGTTTTTTTTATTTGCCAGGTTTTGATTAGAATTTTCTGCTCCACCTTAAATGGGCAGCAGTTACATACTGGCAGAAGACGGTAGACTGTAACTTCTACTTCATTTAAGGTGGAATAGAAAACACAAATAAAAAACTGACGAATAAGAAGCCAATTTAAGCCTCACCAGCACTAATACAACATATACAAACAGTCATAGTGCTGTTGAGGACTAATAGGTATCATGCACCTTACCACAGTTCCAAGACAAAAGCAGGTCTCTGAAGATGACCTGCTGCTATTCTGAAGATGACCTGTCTGCCAATGGTGCTGGCACTAACATAATGATTCATGGAGGGCATCACTGCTGGCTGTGTCAGATACAGCGATAAGGCCCGTCCTTGCTTATGTCACATGCACGGCGGAGTGTGAATCATTCACATGTCTCACAGTGTCAAACCCACCCACCAAGTTTCATTCCAGTCGATTGGTTCCTTCTGGGTGCAACTATTTGTGCAACTATTCTTTTGATTATGAAGGTATATAACATTTTTACTGACTTTGGTATTGCATTTCTTGTTTACTGTTTCACCAGTGTGAAATGTGGCAACATGTCCCTGAAGAACTATGTTTCCTTCCACACTCGACACATGACTAAGGTAAGAAAGAATTACAGCACAGTTGAATCCTGACTTAACTTTGACTTTGAAATACCTTAAAGGTTTGTAATCATGAGGTCAAAGAGGGAAAGCAGTAAGACAACACATACAGAACTGTGCAAATGATAAAACTCAGTGTATCAGGAGAATAAGCATTTATTTACTATTATTAGAATAAACATAAATAATAATTAAACACATGAATACATTAGCTGTAATTCTATATACACCACCCAGCCACTTATATACACCTTCTTGTATATTCAATTGTATATACATTTTATCAGCTCCACTTACCATATAGGTGCACTTTGTATGTCTAGAACATCTGTTTCTCTCCAAACCTGGCTAGCCCCTTTTTGCCCTCACAGAGCCCCCACAGAACCACCGGAGAGCCGGTGCTATTTGGGTGGTGGATCATTCTCAGCACTGCAGTGACACTGATATGCTTGAGCACTGGAGTTTTAAACACCTTAGTGTCTGAGAACAGTCCACCAACCACAACAAGGTAGTCTACAAACAGATTGACTACAGGTTGTACACTCATCATCAAAGGAATAGTTGTACAAATAGTTGCATCCAGAAGGAATCAACCGACAGGAATGAAACTTGGTGGGTGGGTTTGACAGTGTGAGACACAGAAATGATTCAAGTTTCACGCTCGGGCACGCATGTGACGTAAGCAAGGACGGGCCTTATCACTGTGCGACCCAACAGCCACAATAGTGGACCTTCAGCAAGCGGTGATGCCCTCCATGGGTCGTCCTGTTAGTGTCAGCACCATTGGCAGATGGCTGCATGATGCGTTTATTGTTCCTGGTAACCTTTATCTTCCTTCCGAAAAGCATTGAAATCCGACACTTCCTTCTGGGTACAGCTATTCTTTTGATGATGAGTATAAAAGTAGAACTGTTACAGTGCTATTATGGAATAGTAGAAGGTAGTAAGTGAAGCTGTTCAAATGGACATTGAATTGGATACAAGGAGGCATAGTTAATGAAGTGGCTGGTCGGTGGATGCCAGTGTGTATAAACCTCTCCTTGAGGAAGCCCACCTGGTATGGCTATGCAGTGCTTCATTATGTTAATTTAAGTGTGTGGTTGATGGTAGTTAACAAAGCAATTACCAGGGGTCTTTCAGAGAAATCTAGACCCAAACATTGTTCTTCAGTCTCACAAAGATAACACTTACTTTTCTGAAAAACAAATTATTGTTTGCATTTACCGTATTTATGTCAGTCTGCACCAAACCAAATCAATGGTTTCAAACAGTGTGTTCAGGTGCCTGAGACCTTTTGCACAATATAATATATAAACCAGAAAAGGCTCGTCAAGGACAGCATAGAAAGAGTTTTAGGCTGAAAGCAAATAGCAGATGAAGACTTTCTTTCTGTGCACGTTTTGAGTGCAGAGTTTTTGATGTTTAAAGGAAGATTCCAGACTTGTTTTTTAATCTAGCAAACAGTGGATGGCCACTGAGAGATGCCTTTGGCTTGACACACCTTTATATTACAAGCCAATGGGCTGTTGCTTCAGTGTTTTATAATGAAATACTTTTCTCGATCTGGGACGTCTGTAGCCTAATTATCACTTGTCATAGATGCGTTCCCTGTGGATCTGTGTTCCACCAAGATTTTGTCTTGGAACACATCCATAATTTAAACCTTTCGGCAGGAACTGAAGCTGAACCAGCTTGGGTTGTGTCAACAGGTTTTCTGTTCTTTTCTAAACACACGGAAAAGTGGAAATAACGTGAAAATGATTGTCTGTGTTTGATTATGATACCATAATGATACTGCCACAGTATGGATTTGTGGAAAAACACTGGAGTATTCCTATAACCTTCTAAAGTATGAAAGTTTTGGTGAATCCTTTATCCCAAGCCAATATGTTTGGTCTATTACTATGGCCCATATCCTACATTTTCCTTGGATTGATGATCTACTTATGATGTTTATGTAGTTGTATGTGCCCAAATAGTCATTAATTCAGTTTACATGACCATTTTCCCAGTCTCTTTTGTTGCTGTACCTTGAAGACTGAAATATGTAAATGATCTGGTTGTCTTCTGGTTGCTTTGTGCCTCAGTTAAAAAAAGCAGCCCAGGCTAAACCTTATAACCTCACTGTGGATGGTCGGAGCTAACCACTGTAGGCTGTTGAAGTGGATACTTACTCATCAGCACTTTGGTTTTTTGTAAAATCATAAAAACAGTGAATTCCGAATAGACTGTTTTTGCAGCTTAGGTTGCATATTGGGACTTTCTGTACCGGGAAGTGAGCGGCTTGATTGTTGTAAGACACTGGGATGTTTTTTCCCCTACACTCTAAGATAGAAGTTCTTAACATTCTAAGGACAAGTGCAAACATTGTCCACGTCAGTGTATCCTGCTCTTAATTGTGTTAACGTATCCTGCTCCTAATCATGTTATCGTGTTACATAGAACTCTTGTATTCCAAAAAAAGCAAGGTTTTTCACAATATGGCCCACCCACACTGTCATGGACTGACACCCCTTGTAAGCAGCTGCATCCACTGACTGCCCTCTCCACAAGGCTAGCCATGCGTTCTTGCCTGTCTCGAACAGTCATGGTGCCATGTCCTGATCCCCTGCTCAGACACTGTGCGACCTGCCGCCTAACAGTTCTATGGTTAATGCTTCTGGAGTCCAGCATATGGTGCCCTGCCCTGCACCACACGAGCATGTCAGACCCCGTCACAAATATGCAGAACACTGTTGTACACGTCGCGGCCTTGTTCAAGACACTGGTCAAGTGTGTGCGTGTTAATGCTGATTTGCTGTGAAGGAGAGATAAAAGTAAACATGAAGGTGCATCTGACGTTTTAGAATCTTTTACTGCCATGTCTTGAAATTTGGGCTAACACTGCCCTCTTGTGGTAGGTGACATTTGGCTTCCTTTTTATACTGTGCTTATATATATATATATATATATATATATATATATATATATATATATATATAAGC
>CM067498.1:18578073-18591816 GCA_034552555.1 Semaprochilodus insignis
CCCCCCCCCCCACCCCCACCGCCCCACACACACACTTTTCCAAACACACACACACTGTTTTGTATCCAACTGAGCTTCTGTTCAAGGTCTCCGAGTCTGACAGGCAAGCTTCTCTGTGAAATTACAATTTCGCCTTAGATTATAGCTCTAAGTAGTGTTCTATGAAAGGGTGCACATTCTTTTCTGGGTCATGTTCTTGGTGACATGGAGAGCCGGCCTTGAAGGCCAAGGCTTACATCGTCCTCCGCCTGCTCCTGCGCTTTCCCAAAAGTAGGGGGTGCTTGTTCTTCAGTAGCTAACAGAATCCTCCTGGCTGCACCAGACCAGACACGCTTTAAGATGAAGGTTCGTAAATGGTTCTTAACATGTACATACGGTTCTAGGTGGCTCTTTAAACCCGATGAAAAGGGTGTTTTTCTTTTGCTTCACTCCAAAGAAGCCCATGTTGACAGCTGTTTCCAGAGGATGAAGGAGATTATACCCACATAAACAAGGAAGATACGATGATGTAGACTGTGGGGACGTTCTGAAACATGCTTGCTCCTATAGGACACCTACCAAGCTATAGCTATAGGCAAGCGGTAGATCTGACCATGGTTTAGAACAGGTGGTTCTCAACCTTTTCAACCTCACAGCCCACCTGTTTATAACTACAAAGGTTTATGTAGGTCTCTCAGATCCTTCATGTCGCTGGTGCATGCCTTCTTCTATTCACTGCCGCCAACAGCGTCCTATTATGATATCCACATGAACAGTATGGCATACAATTTGTCGATAAGATCATCCCGCATCCCCAAGCCCTACAACACGAACCCCTCTCAAACTCTTCCAATTTCTCCAAACTGCTTTTGCTTACAAAGGATGCTACCAACGCAACAGCATGAGTCAGAATGGGAAGCATGTGCAACAGAACGACCTTATATAGTCAGTCAGGTACAGAAGGCCCATCCTTGCTTACATCATATGCGTCTGAGTCTGGACCTTCAGTCATTTGATGTGTCATGGTTTCAAACCTACTCACCAAGTTTCATTCCTGCTGGCTGATTTGTTCTGGGTACAGCTCTTTATTTTGATGCAGTAAATCTGACCATGGTTTAGAACAGGCGGCTCTCAACCCTTTCAAGCTAATGGCCCACCTGTTTATTTCCAGAAAGCATGACAGCCCACACAGGAAAGCAAACACAACTGTTTATGTAAATTCGTTTTTGTCTTCCATTTCTCGAGTGCTAACATCAGTTGACATATCCAGTTGCAGAGCGTAATGGGGCCATTTTTTAATTCAGTCTAGAAACTTGCTCTGTACACCAGGCTCTGTCAACAATCCGCCTACTTATGCTATCATTCAGGAGCGGTATTTTCAGTAGTGCGGCTTTGCTGATCATCTCGTAGCACATATCTATGATAGCAGTCAGCACTGATACCTCGTAAAAGCACCAAGCAATTGTCTGACTATGAGCTAGCTAGCTTCCAGAGCACACTTAGACTGTGATGTTATGGTTTTAGTGCTACATTTGAAAGAGTCAACCCACACTCCACACACTAGGCTTTTGGATTAGCATCATCACTCTATGTTTGATGTATTCTGGGTTGGATCATTTCTTGCTTCAACATTCTTTCCTTCGTTTAAAAACTCTTTTCCATCTTTGGTTAGCTAATTGTTGGAATTAGGTGCCTGTAGCTGCATTGTCTCAAACTGATGATTTTAATTTGCCTTGTGTTACTTCTGCAATATGTTTTTATTTGTGCATTTCTCTTAATGTTTATATAATGTCTGTAGTTTGCACACGATTGATCTCTTGATTTTTACTTTTTTTTTTTTTTTTTCCAATTATACTTTTATGACTTAAAGTGCTCTTACCGACCAACTATGGACGACTGCCTCCCGCTGAGGCTGAGTCTGTGGACAACTAGAGGGTGCTTCGTGGTCCAATGGTGGTCCACAAGTTGAGAAACCCTTGTTTAGAATGCAAAGTCAAATACTGTAAAAAAAACTGGTATGCGGTCACCTGTTACAGTAAGCAGGCAGATTTTAGGTCTTTATTATGCACAGTCGAGTCATATTATTATGACCACTTTCTGCTTTCAACAGTGGAAGATACATTTGTGTGGCATTCTCTGGACCTACTAATTCATGTGAAAGGGACTCTCAACCGATTTGGGTATGAGTCCATCCTTGCAGGACATGTACACCCATACATGCTGATTGTCTTCCCTGGGGCGGATGGGTTTATCCAGCAAGACAATGGGACATGTTCCAAAGCTAAAAATGTATGACATTGGTTGGAAGAGCACGAGCAAGACCTCCAAGTACTACCCCCGAATTACCCATACTTGAACCCTCCTCAATTGTTGTGTCCGCTCTGTGCATCCTTCCCTACGCACCTCCAGCAGCTGTGGGATGCACTGCAGGCAGCATGGCTCCAGATATCTGTGACAACCTACCAGGACCTTATTGAGTCACTCCCAGACCATCTAGCTTCACAGTCTTTACTGTGGATATTAGGTGGTGGTCATAATAATGTGACTTGACTGGGTAATTTTCTCTCTGATTATGAAATTGGGCTAGCTAGTTATTTGGTGGATGCTCATCTAACCAAGCACCAATAATGCCTCTAGGACGTCATAGCTGGCTCTAAGTACTTAATATGCCACTGTGTAATGTAAAACTGAAAACTTTAGTTGGGTCTATAGTTGTATAGAAAAGCTTTAGGACACTGGTATATTCAGTGTTGTTGTTTCTCTGCCCCAGGTTACGTCATAAGACAGCGCTAGTTCTGTCTGGCTTCAAAATTCTTAGTAACATGAGCTTACATTTCATAACGCATGAGACCATAAGGTATGTTGCTTTTATTTGTCATGTATGGCAGTTTCAATCTAATATGAAGATGATGCGCTTTGACGTCTATAGAGAACTAATACACATGGCATGGCACCCCATGTGAGGCCAAAGCTTTCCTGGCAAGCTATCTGCTTATCATCACACAGCGTTAATGCACAGATTGGATCCTGTTTTCATGCTTTCACAGCATGCCAAGAAAATAGAAAAACAAGACTTGCTATCTGTTTGGATTATTCACCAAATTCTCCTTGTGTGAGTCACAAATACTCTTACCAAAGCAGTTACACAAAGCTGAAGTTTGCTTTCTTAAGATGAAATGTCTTAAAATTAACTTGCTCAGTTTTCATAAAGAATTCTGACACTGTCAATCTGTCAATCTGACTTAGACTTTTTCTTAGGACCTTTCTCAAGAACAAATTTAAGAAACATATTTGGGAGATATTGATGAATGAGGCTCATTGAGATCATTGATTATTGTAACAGTTGAGGAGTATTAGAATATGTTTGTATACAATAATTAGCTTACCAGACAAAGAAACGAGTCACCTGTGACTGAAAGGAACCTGATAGTGTGTAATACCTCCACAAGCACGAATAACAGCTGTGATTGGATTTGGCATGGACTGGACAGGTTGGCCACTGTATGTAGGCCACATCAATGTTCAGACACTCTTACACCAAAGAATTATGGAGTTGGGCCAGATTTGGTGGATGCCTTCCCTGCATAATTTTGAGGATTTCCTGTAGACTGCTGGTAGACCCGTATGACCATACGCTTCCATACACCTGCAAATTCAGCTACATCCTTCACACTGTGGCATTTGTCACACCCAAATGCAATCATTCCTTCTTGCCAGTCATTAACATCTGCTGTAGGATCCATTTTCCACACATTGAACGAGACATTCACTGCACTGTACCACCTCTTCTCTATCTATGTATTACGTCACACACTACACAGGTAGATAGCCCCTTCTGCAGGATGCCTGATGTTACTAAAAATCCTGACATGGACTCACTTCACCTTTTGAAACACCTCAGTTTCCTCTGCACCCTCGCCACAGGTTGTGCATGCTCCTGATTCTATATTAGTGAAGGGTTTGAGCTTGCCTCTGTTCTCTGCTTGGGCCCAAATTAGAGGTTTGCCCAAGCACAGCAGGAAAACCTGAAAACTTTTTTTTTTTGTGCATTATTGAGCCAAACTATTCATGAGGTTTTCATCAGATTTCAGCAGTGATTTCAAATATGTTCCTGCAACTGTATTTTGCTCTTCAGTTTCAAGGATTTTGGTCTCTCCCCATTCAAAGAAATAGGAACCGGGTCTCATGTGATTGCATACAACTGCCAAGATGGCTGCAGAGTGAACAGACTTTTCTATCATGACTTTGGTTTAATTTAGTAGTGATTGTGCATTAAAATGCGTAGACGTGGGTTCTCTGTAGAGGATGTATTAACTTACTTTCACTTAGAAAACCAACACAATGTAAAATGTCACCAGGGATGCCTGAAGCTTCGGAACACCGGACCCTGGTGCAATCATTAGCATAAAGTGGTTACAAGCACGTCCTCTGGTGAAGCAGTAATTACGATCAATCCTTAAACAAGTAATGTAGCTTTATTGGGCTACTCTGGGCAAATCCTAAATCTTATTGAACTGGTTAAAAGGATTGTTTTATCCCCCACAAAATTCCTCACTTCCAAATGCCAAATTCATGGTTTATTCAAGTCTTGCCATCCAGAATGCTCTGCACAGCGTGTTTGAGCACGAGACAAGCTTTATTTGCTGCATTTCTATTATAAACTCTTTTCATCGCAAGGTCATGGTACTTCTTGTTTCTGCCTTTTCATATGTGTGCGTTTGGGTGCGTGTGTGAGAGAAAGAGAGAACGCGAGCGATAGAGAGATAAAGAGAGAAGGAAAGAGGGATGTATACAACCTACAGTAAATTTAAAAGTTCATAGAAAGCTTTTCAGAGGCTTTGATGGGCCTTGAACAGTTTAAGCTGGAGAATGAAATTTACAGTACTTCTCACATCTCTAGTCATCAGATATATTGCAGACACTGGCAAAAAATGATGCGTTGAATTGACTCGTCTCAAATGTATGCTTAATTTCCACATGAATAAAATGCATTACATCAACACAGTTATGACCAAAAGCGAAAGGAAAATAAAACAAGTCAGATGAAAAAATAAATTGTGTAGATGTAATATGTTTTATAGCAGCTGTACATGATTGTTTGGTGATACAAAGAAAGCTGCAATTGCACTGTTAGCTTTGAGTCACCGGTGACTGCAGTGTACCTAATAGCATGTGATACATCTATGAGCACAAATAACAGCCGTGATTGGATTTGGCATGAACTGGACAAGTTTCTGGATGTAGACCACATCAATGTTCAGACACTCTTGTATCAGAGAATTGTGCAGTTGGGCCATATTTGGTGGATGCCTTCCCTGGCACAATTCTGAGGAGAGTTTCCTGTAGACTGGGATTTTAGCCACTGCTGGTGGACCTGCATGACCGTACACTTCCATACACCTGCTAATTCAGCTCCTTCCTTCACACTATGACCTTTGGCACACCCAAATGTAGTCACTCCTTTTAGTCAATCATTATCATCTGCTTTGGAGCCATTTTCCACACATTCAGACATTCACTGCACTGTACCACCTCTTCTCAATCTATGAATCCCATCACTCACACCCCACAGGAATGTATAGCCCCATCAATCCTCATGCAATGCCATCTGCAGGAGCCTGAAGTTACTACCACCTTTAATACGCAAAGTGACTAATTTCCAATCTCCAATCTGCTGGTCTAACAGCAATTATGAGGCCTGCAGGAAAAGGTGAGTCAGGCATCCTATCAAATCATCGCATCAATTTCCTAACCCTCTAAATAAACATTCAGAATAGAAGACATTTTCCGGAGTAGCTCCAGAGATACTGAATTGTTTTATGCCAGAATGCATCCATTCTACACCTCCACTGATACTTTAACGGAGGCATAGCTAGTGAGCTACATTTCCTGCTGGACCTTTTATTCTGAATAAGTTAATATGCCAACTTGTGTTATCGAAGAGTGTTCAGGAAGACTTTTTGAACCAGTAAATCCAGATAACGCTTTTCATGGACACGCTTTTCATGGATTTCAAGAAAATACAAGACCTGGTTCCTATTTCTTTGAATGGGAAAGACCAAAATTCTTGAAACTGAAGAGCAAAACACTGTTGTAAGAGCATATTCGAAATCACTGCCAAATTCTGATGAAAACCTCATGAATAGTTTGAATAGTTATGCACATAAAAAGCACATTAAAAAATCTTTTTTTTTTTTTTTTTTCATATTTTGGATTGCTCTGTTTGCTACACTTGGACAAATCCATAGTTTGGGCCCAAGTGTGGAGTAGAGTAGAGGCAGTTTTACCACTGGCAGTTTTACCTGCAAGCTGTAGAAACAACCATTCACTAATGCAGAATCAGGAGCAAACACTGTGGCGAACATGCAGACTGGGGTGTTTCAACAGGGCATTTTTGTGGAGTCCATGTCAGGATTTTTTCCGTATTGGATAAGCACCAGGCAAAAGATTAATCACCTTGTGTGTTTAAGGTGGTAGTAACTTCAGGCTCCTGCAGAAGAAGTTGCATGAGGGTGATCGGCTATAAATACTAGCAACAGGATTCATAGATTGAGAAGAGGTGGTACAGTGAATGTCTTGTTCAATGTGTGGAAAATGGCTCCAAAGCAGATGTTAATGATTGCCAAAAAGATATGTGACTATAGTCCATAGTGTGAAGGAAGTAGCTGAATTTACAGGTGTATGGAAGCATATGGTCATATGGGTCTACCAGCAGTGACAAAAATTCCGGTCTACAGGAAATTCCCCGCAGAATTGTGCCAGAGAAGTCATCCACCACATCTGGTCCAACTGCGCCATTCTTTGACACAAGTGTGGCTGAACATTGATGTGGCCTACATCCAGAAACTTGTCCAGTCCATGCCAAATCCAGTCACAGCTGTTATTCAAGCTTGTGGAGGTATTATACACTATTAGGTACGTTTCAGTAACAGGTGACTAATTTTTTGTCCAGTGATTTTGTGCTAATCTTATAACTACATTGTTCTTAGATACACTGCCTGGCCAAAAAAAAGGTTGCACGCTCTAATATTTTGTTGGACCCCCTTTAGCTTTGATCACGGTATGCATTCGCTATGGCATCATTTCCACAAGCTTCTGCAATGTCACAACGTTTATTTCTATCCAGAGTTGCATTCATTTTTCCCCAAGATCATGTATTGATGATGGGAGATTTGGACCACTGCGCAAAGTCTTCTCCAGCACATCCCAAAGATTCTCAATGGGATCCAGGTCTGGACTCTGTGGTGGCCAATCCATGTGCGAAAATGATGTCTTATCCTCCCTGAACCACTCTTTCACAATTTGAGCCCAGTGAATCCTGGCATTGTCATCTTGGAATATGTCCGTGCCATCAGGGAAGAAAAAATCCATTGATGGAATAACAAGGTGGTTCAGTATATTCAGGTAGTCAGCTGACCTCATTCTTTGGGTACATAATGCTGCTGAACCTAGACCTGACCAACTGCAGCAACCCCAGATCATAGCACTGCCACCACAGGCTTGTACGCTAGGCACTAGGCATGATGGGTGCGTCACTTCAGCAGCCTCTCTTCTTACCCTGATGCGCCCATCACTCTGGAACCGGGTAAATCTGGGCTCATCAGACCACATGACCTTATTCCATTGCTCCAGAGTTCAATGTTTATGCACCCTAGCAAATTGAAGCCGTTTTTGCTGGTTAGCCTCACTGACAAGGCTACACAGTTTAGTCCCAATCCACCGAGTTCCCTTTGCACTGTGCGTGTGGAAATGCTCTTACTTTCACTATTAAACATATCCCGATCATTCAAGATTTTTTTCCGACCACATTCTTTCCTCAAAGATGATGTTTCCCCACTGTCCTTCCACTCCACACTTTTAATAATGCGTTGGACAGTTCTTAACTCAATTGTAGTAGTTTCAGCAATCTCCTTAGATGTTTTCTCTGCTTGATGCATGCCAATAATTTGACCCTTCTGAAATGAACATCTTTTCCATGGCCACAGGATGTGTCTTTTGACATGGTTGAGAAGCTACTCACTGCATCAGTTAGGGTTAAATAACTTGTTGCCAGCTGAAACATAATCACCCATGCAGTAATTATCTTATTACCTATTTGCTTAGTTAAATCCAGGTGGTGTATATTGACTATCCAGGTGGTGTATATTGACTATCCAGGTGGTGTATATTGACTTTAAGATGCTAAAATATATTTTGTTTGCCGTGTAGCTCTGTATTCCTGGTTAGTAAGGCTGCTGTTTTTGTTTTGTGTGAGCTATGTATGGATGTTTGAGTGGATGGCAGTCAGGTCATGCTGGAGGTTTAATGACACAGTTTCTAGACCCTAGGACTGCATGTGAGCCCCCACTTCAATTCCTCATTCCCAGTTCTACAGTATCTTTCTTGTTATTTTCATAGTAACCTGACATTAAAACCTAGGATTAACCCCAAGAACCCTAGGCCTGAACCTTATAGGCAGTTTGCATGGCTCCATTCTCTGCTGCATAAGTCAAGAAGGGGTTAACTCACAGATGTTTTCGTTAGTTAACCCTTTCATGACTTATAAGGCATAGGATAGAGCCATGCAGACTGCCCATAAAGCACATGTTTAGAGTTATAAAGGTTAATAACTGAATAATAAGCTTTGAGTCAAAGGGGTTGAGCAACAGGTCCCAAATGCTTTTAACATTAAAATCATTTTGCGAGAAGATGCAGACCTTTATTCTTTTCAGTGTCCTCTTTTTTCCCCTCTAGCTCCACAGTAAATAAGTCTGGTCTTGTATAACTCATATGCACAACTTTTTCTCTGCTGTTGATAACCTTCAAAGCAAGAGCATAGCTTTCTTCCAGCTTTCATTGTAGCCTGGTTATGTGAAGGATTCCTTCAGGGCATTTTCAGTGATAAATAATATTCTCTACCAATTCCACATATTAGTGCGGATGTAGCTGCACTGCCATGCTGTCTTATCCGTCCAGTTTCCAGGTATCATCCAGCAAGCCCATACTGTTTTTTGACATGTAATAGATACACCCCTTACACACTTAGTAACTTATATAGGATGGGTAGATCAGTGAACATACATTCATACAGTAGAGATAGAATAGGAAAACACACCTCAGAAAAGGCATTACAGAGCAATGCAGAAATTTCAGATTGGGCCGAGAAACCTGTTCATACAGTTGTTAAAGCAGAGCTGATTACTGTAATGCTCTTTTTACTAGGCTTCTGAAGAAAGCAATACGTCCTCTGCAGTTTATACAAAATGCAGCAGCATGGAACCAACACAAAAAAGGGAGACAACTTTTAAAAGCAAAACATTTATGTAATAAAAAAAAGGATATTTGCATATATCCATGTATCAGTAGAATATTACCATGCAAAATACGGTAACATTATATACTGTATTGATTTTCTACCATCCCTATTTATAGCATTCAAATAAATACAAAAGTTCTTAATGTCTTGATTTGTATAATACAGTTGGAACAACACAAGTTTCCTGGCTTCTTGGTCCACTGCAGAAATTGACTGCATTTGTTTCACTGTAATGGTGTTCCATAAGCAGCACACTCGGTTTAATGTACTGAAGACTTAATTTCAGGTATTAGATGGTCATCTGTAAATACCTACAAGAGCTTATTTGATTATATTATTTGATGTTAGTCTTTTTCCAAAAAAGAAATCTGCTCTTGTAAGTCAAACCTTTCCGTCGCCTCTTTATGTCTCTGGGAATTGCAGTCCATATGCAGTCAGCATCTTTCATGTTCCTCTACTGTAGCAGACTGAACCTACTCCACTTTTCTGATATTCAGGACCATCAAGGGCATGTAAAAGTGACGTAACCAAAGCTGGCAACCTGTAATACTATAAGAAACTGACAACTTGTTCCCTACAGCAGGCAAGCTTCTGCCTGAACTAAAAAGACAGATGATGTAGCCTAATTTGTCCAGAGACATAGCCAAGGAGTAGCCAGAAGTGGTGAGCACCATCCTAGCATGAAGCATGACCACCCATCTGGTCATCCAAGTTATGGAAAGTGATTAGGGTAGATACCAGACTCATGTCTATTGAGGGCCTAAATACTCATAGTTGCACCCAGAAGTAATGAGTCGACAGTAATGAAACTTGGTGTGTAGATTTGACATCATGAGACATGCAAATGGTTCAAGTTTCATGTACGGCTGTGCACATGATGTAAGCAAGGATGGGCTTTAGCACTGTAGCTGACTGACTCGCCCTGTTGCGCATGCTTTCCATTCTGACTCATGCTGTTGTGTTGGTAGCATCCTTTGCAAGCGAAGTATGCCTCAGAGAACAGTTTGAAAGCTATTTGAGCAGTTGGAAGAGCTCACAAGGGGTTGTATCGTAGGGCTCCAGGAAGCGGGATACTCTTATTGACGTATTGCACAGTTGGCAGCAGTGGATAGAAGAAGGCCCGCACCAGCGACATGAAGGATCTGGGAGACTTACACAAGGGAGGGAGAGCTTACAGATTGTCCAATATGGGTGGAGTGACCCAACAGCTACGATTGTGGACATTCAGTGAGCAGTGCCAACACCACTGGTTGTAGAAATACGTGCTTGCAGACTTGCTAGCCTTAACACCACGTCAACGCCACCAAAGACTACAATGGTGTCGTGTCAGACTGTCATTGACTCAGAATGGCAGCGGGTCATGGCTGTGAAAGGGGGACGGGGGCACCGGAGTGAACCTGTGATTAGCTACTTTCGCGGCTTTCAGGCCTCCAGCAGTGAACACGCGGGAGACAACCGTGGAGCTTAGCAGTTTATACAGGCGATGTGTCTAAAAGAAACCTGCATCAGTGACCTTACTCAAAGCCGGAGTGGGTGATCTGGAGAGCAGGATGAGAATTCCCGGTGAGCCGGTGGTGTTTTACTTTGCTTACAGTGAGTTAATGTGTAAACTCACACACACAAACACCAGAACCCTCTACAAATGTTACCCCCGAGTTTATATCTGTAATGTAGGGGTTATATCAGCGACTCCCGTCTCTACTGATACAGCCCCGGTGTGCTAACTGTAACCGAGACTCGTAAAGTGGCTTCAGTGAATATTAAGGTTGCTTTCATTCCCATTCCACCTTAAATAATGTAGCAGTCACGTTTAGACGTGTGGACCGGCGCTGCATGTCCGCATTAATATTGGAACGGAAGGTGGAACGGAAATTCGAATAAGAGATTGAATTCAGGCCAGATAGCTTACTGAATCGAATTCAGCTCGACTCGTGAATCTGAACACAGTATCATCCGGTTTACAGCGCTGCTTTACTACAGAAGCTAGTTGGGCTTTGTGAAGATACCAAAGGGTTATGGATGGAAATGACAAACATGCCCCTATGCCTGCTGTGGCAGAGCTGGCCTACAGCAATTAGATCTGGGTTTTTAGGATTGCTGTGTTGTTTTTCCTCATATTCACACATCAGCTGTTTGATGTAACTGTCAGTTCCTCTTTATTGGGTCTAGTCTGCTGTAGCAGTAAGCTGCGTGTGTTTTAGTTTGTGCCTCTTTAACTCTGTATGTCTAACTGTCTAATGTTAACTTATCTGTGGTCTTCTCTGGACAGAGGTGTCCGTGGTGAGCGGCCATATGATATCTATGTGAATCCAGTATGTGTATGTGAATCCAGCTGTCTGATTGGTTGCTGTTATTTGGTAAGAGGGTGTTGGAATAGGGTGAGAACTGTACTGCTGTTAGGTATGCAGTCTGATGCAGTGGTCCCCAGTGTTGAACATTAGCGGTGACTGTATGTGTGTTGTTTGGAGTGGGCTGGTCTGCCTTATGTAGCTCCAGGTCTGAAAAAGTCGCACTCTGGCCCTTGTCTAACAAAAAGGAATCATCTGATCTGTGTTCAGTATGGATTGCTAAAATGAAAAACAATAGTTTTTCTTAGTAGAGATTCCAACAATGTCCATTTCAAATTCTGGATGAGGCACGAAGTAATATAAATTACCATACACTCAATTTTTTAGATGTTCAGCTTTAACTCTCAATAAAAATATATATAATGTTTAAAAAATTAATTAGAAATAATTTTTAAAGAAATACTTTTAGTTTTTTTACTTTAAGTAGATTTTTGAGTCAGTACTTTTACACTTTTGTAAAAAAAAAAAAAAAAGTCATATTTTGACTTTTACTTAAGTGTTTTTTTATTTTTATTTATTTATTTTTTGGCTTATATTACTTGTACTTTACTTGAGTAAGGGACTTGTGTACTTTTGCCACCTCTGCTGGTAATCTTCTTTCCCAATAGCGTTGCTGTCTGACACTTCCTTCTGGGTGCAACTATTCTTTTGATGATGAGTGTAAATAACTTCTATAGCCTACATGAAACTTTCATGCTGTTTAGTTCACTTTCAGCAATAATTGTGTTGATGTTTTATTTTATTCATCTGGAAATGGTGGGTAGATTTATTTACGTACAGACCAAAACTGCACCCTTGTTCATATAATTTTAGAACAGTAGCACAAATTTATTAGGCTTTTGTTCTTGGAAGCGTGTCACCTCAATAAAACCTTGGAGGTTAACCTAGCCACCCGATTCTGAAAGATCCTGGTCATGACATTCCCACTGTTGTCCCTTAGTTTGTCAGGGATTGGTAGTTTAGTAAGCCTAATTTAGTAAATACATTTACATATACATTTATTTCTTTAAACCAGAAATATAAGTGCTTATGCATCTAAAGCTGCATCTAAAGCTAATCTAAATCTAATCTATGTCTGTCTATGAAAGGTGATTTGGTTTTAGACCAAAGAGTCCAGTTTTACCCTCTGTTGGTGCTGCTGAACAGGAGTTAAAATGTCATAAGGCAATTTAGTAAGTAAGTAAGTAAACTTTATTTATAAAGCACTTTTTAAACAACCTGCGTTGACCAAAGTGCTGTACATAAAAATACCTAATAATTACATGTTAATACATACAACCAAAACACAGATAAAAGAAATCAGATAAATAACACATGTTAAAATAAGTAAATAACATATATTAAAATACGTTTAAAATAAGTTTAAAATAAGAAAAAAAGTTTGTATAAGTGAGTTTTTGGACCTGCTTTAAAAACTGAGATAGAGGCAGATTGGCGAATACTAGCTGGTAGACTATTCCAAAGTCTTGGTGCATACACCGAAAATGCCCGATCACCTTTGAGTTTCAGACGTGCCCTATTTTTATAATTTAGAGCATCAAAGTGAGAGTGTATGGAGAAAACACACAGAAAATCAGTGGTGGGTATCCCGAAATCATCTTAGCACAAAGATTACACTTGGACGAGTGAGCATTACATTTACTACTATCTCTACCAGTTAAGGTAATCCAGCCAATAAGGTGCTTTTACTGGTCTTCACTGTTACTGGTCTTGAACGAATAAGGAGCTACTTTTTTCAAAATGTGTAGATTGTAATTTGCATGTATATGCTTATTGTTTAAAATAGTCTTTCATAAACCTAGAGATTATTAACATGTTGGTTTAAATGAAATCAAGAAATACAAGTTCCTAGTATAAACCTGAATCTTATGTTGGGTGAGGAGGTTAAAGCCACCCCAAAGCTGAAATGCCTAAAACTTTTACACAGTACTGTGTGTCTAGTTAAAAGCATGTTGCTCTCCAGAATTATTGGTGTTGTTGGTAAGGATTATCAATTAAAAGGTGCAAACATCTAAATGTAGAGCTAAACTATTCAAAGAGAAATACCTGTTTTACAAAATTAAAAGTTTTCCTATAATTATATATATATATATATATATATATATATATATATATATATAT
>CM067498.1:18592188-18621920 GCA_034552555.1 Semaprochilodus insignis
TATATATATATATATATATATATTTATTGCAAAACTTCTAAATACAGTTCTGTTTATTACTGCAAATAAATGTAAATACTTTTTTTAGCATATATTGCACTTGTATGTTCAATTGTGCAACAGCATCTTTACATATACAATAGTTCTGAATCCCCAGCTTAAACAATCAGCAGTGAAAGGTGGTTAATATGGATATTATTTGCTGCCTGCTGTGTAGCTACTCCAGCAAAAGAGCGGTTCTTGAGAAATGTCCTGTTTCCTTGCTCCCCTCAAATAAAGCAGAACCACCCAGCCAGGTTGTCATGACCCCATGAAAATAAGAAACTGGCACAAATGCACAGCAGCAACCTTGAGGAGCATTTAAAACTGTAGCTTCGCTTTTGGTTCTCGCACACTCAAAAAGAACCACCCTGAACGTTAAAACAAAGAATTTCCCCCCAAAAGTTTCCTGTACGAGAGACCCTGTTCGCCCTGTTGTGCTATGAGAAGTTCAGACTGTTACTATAGTAACTAGCTCGATTTTCTCCCTGCCTGCTTCTATGACTTTACCCATAAAGTGAGGTGGCCTTGCGGCTAAGAGACTTACAAATTGAATACTCCTCTTTTCAAGGGCTTCTGTCATTCTGTCTGTAGCTTAAAGAGCTATGGGAGAGGAAATTCATTTGACACTCTGTGGTGTATGTGTGTGTGTGTGTGTGTTTGTGTGCGCATGCATGCATGCATGTGTGTGTGGGTTCTCGTCTGCATTTCAGAAAAAAGGACAAGAACAACAGTTAAGACAAGCCATTGTGCAGAGTGTAGTGAGGTAGTCTCATTGTGTCAGTTATTGATCTATGGGCATCTTAAGGTCTGCCCTGTCTTTAGGATTCACGGCCAGGACAGAGACAGGGCGGGGATTACATCCTGCAGTTTTGAGGGATAGTGAGCAAATATAAAAATAAGTCATTCTCAGATGGCCTAATTGCTGATTTAAACCTTCATCTGTCAAGGATGGCGTGCACAAGCAGTCAAAGCTGCTCCGCTGAACCACACAGTGAAACTGTAGCAGATCCAGATGCCCTTACAAATTACTCATGAAGAGAGAATTAGGACTAGCATGTAGCTGTTCTTAATGGATTACAAAGTTAAAGAAAAAAGTTTAACATTTTTTTACCATGTAGCAAAGGCTTCCCTGGGTCCTATCAAAGCACTAAGCTTTTGAAAGTGTTGTTAGCTTGACAAGGGCACTTCATTAAACTTTCATGTAGCATGAAATATATGGACCAGCAGTGATATTTGACAAAGACAACTGACCACTTGTATCAGAGAGTAGTAGCATACCTATAAGGTTATAGTGACTGGCTGCTTGGAAATGCCTCATCTTCCAGGAATTTGGAAACAAGAAACTTAAATGGCCTTGTCAACTTATCTGGATTTGCTTTAGCTATAGGATCCTTCGAAACTGAGATATTTGCCCTTCCCTGTTTTCTTGCTTGGATTTGAGTTGGGTAAGACTATTTTGGAAGAGGATGATGCCAGGGTCATTCCCTGATCCAAACAGAATTAAGATTTAAATCAGCAGCTAAATTTCTTTTTAGTGCCTGATTGATCATTGAGCAAACTAAGTAGCTAGCATTTTAAATTACTCCTTAACTGTGTTCAAATCACTTCATTGCTCTATATCAGCTCCACAACTTCACACAAATTAATGATGTATGAGTATGTAAAGTAACTAACTTTCTTTGTTAGTTTACTTGGTACACAAATGCTTATGCTGCTTACTACCTATCTACAATATGCTATACATTAGCAAATGTTAATGCTGTTTGGATGTTTGGCCACTAACCATGCTTACATCCACAATTATCATAGCGACTTGTTTACAACATTGTTTATTCACAATATGTCAAAACTACAGCAGTGAATCATAGGCACTTAAAGTAGACCCTGAAGTATTACATTAAGTATTACATGAAATAGTCAAATGAATATAACAATAGCCTGCCTGCTGTGTTTGAAGGTTGAGTAGAGCTTTTTGTTGTCTCTACTGTCTGTCTAACTATCCATATTTGTCCCAATGTTTTGTCTCATAATGGCACCTAATGGTCATTATTTAGCCAGCTAGGTGTTTGTATTGGCTGCTGCAGAAACATAGCTAGGGTGTTTGGTGATATGACTGGTGTGGTACAATTGTGGCGTAACCACTGTCTTATAAGGCTTGAATGAGATGAGCGCCTCACCTTGATGTTCAGCAATAGCAACCAGTTGCAGTTGGGGGTGAAAGTTAGAAAAAAAGTACTCAAGTCGGACAGTCGCCACCTGCAACCCATGTGAGCTAATGGCAGATCGTGTAGCTTTGCGTTATCCATAGCTGATAATGTTGATGCAATATAAACCCGTCTGCTATTGCATGAATCAAATACAGTGAACAGCGAGATTGAAACAACTTTATTTGATCATCTTTAGGTTAAACAAAACACTCTTGATCATCATTGCAGGTTAAGCCCAGTGTTTGTTTTCCAGATCCACAGTAGTGAATATAAGTGTCCACAAAGAGTTAAAGTTTATGTACTGTGAACCTATGTACTATAATCTGTAAATACAGAAACCATTCTCCTTGGCTGCCCTTTTAATTTTGTTGCAAGGTGATGTCATCTCATAACACAATACTTATTGCCCACCTACAGACAAGCTAGGCACAGCCAGTTGCCTTTTTCATGTCTGCTGTCCACTTCAGACCAAACACATAGCATTCAGTTTTGTTATCATATCATACTCCACATCTAATTTCCTTGCTGGTAAGGCCTAGTTTTGTACAAGAGCCTCTCCCTGCATGATTCAGACCAATAGCACTGGTGAGTGAGCTCATAAAACCCAGCACTGTCAGCCCTGATGTAGTGGTCATGATGGTGAAAACCAGTAGCACTGCTCCTGTCCCTGCCCCTTGCTGATAAGAGCACCGCTACCAAATGCGAAGTGAGCAATGACATTAGTGGTTAGGCCAAGTTAAGGCAACACCCCTGGCAGCCAGATAATGTTTTGCAGATGCGTTTATGATTTGCAAAAGTTTGCAAGCGCGGCCATGAGCACAAGGGCACGGCCGTCTCACGATTACTTGTGCAAAAGACTCGTAAGAATGTTCTCAAGTGAAACCACCAGCAAGGTAATCTGCTTGTGTGAAATCATAAATTACGGGTTGGTAAACCTATCAATAACAGTATTAGCATGAGGATGAAGATCTAATTATTTCCTTAATGTTTGGTTACATCTTCACCATTTCACTTTCATATCCCTTTGGAGGCCATAAAGTAGGCTACGCAACAGCTCTGTACTTTCTTTGAGTGGTTGTTTTTCCTGGACACACTCTCTCTTCACACATACACACACCATGTATGCACGCACACACACACACACACACACACACACACACACAAACACACTTTTCATGGCCGTGCAGCAGCAGTGGTTGTCTGCCGCTTCAGCCCAGCTCAAGGCCAGCACACAGGCACACAAACACAAGGTCAGCCTGTTCACAGCACATAAAGGAGCAGATGCCAAATACACAGCACAGCACCCACCCCACACACACGCACATACACAGTAGGTCTGCTTTTGCTTAAGTACAAATAAGAGTTTTTGATGGGTTTGTGTAGTTCTGGATGTGAATGTCTGAATATAAAAAAATCATCACCTCCTGCATTATCGTTTATGGCTCATTCCAGTAGACAGAATCATCGTTTAACACAGCAATGGGTGCAATGATGTTGTGACATCAGCCCCTATGATCTTCCCTACAAATCTCCCATCAGTTCAGAGCTTTTGGCCCCATAACACAACTGATTCAGCTCATGTAATTGCTATATAGTAAACTTTAGGATTGGGGCAGAGTTTATTGTATGGGTCCCAACAAGAAAGTTTGGGGTGGAAACATAACATAAAATAATATAATGCATTTATACAGCATATAAAAGTTTAAATTAATAAAGATAAAGGTTACCAGGAACAATAAATAATGATAAATTTAGACTGATATGGGCAATATTTATTCAGCTACAGATACATAAGCAATGTCTCTCAGTATGGTGTCCTGCGATAATCCGTTCCGTACAACTTGAATATTCTCACACAGTTCCTGCAGATTTTGCGGTAGGGGTGGGGGTGGAGTGACACCAGGCCTTCTGGACGTGTGACAACAACCCGTTCATCTTGGCGCTGACCATGGTGCCTCCACACACGGATCCGTTGTTCCACTCCACCAACACAAAGGCAAGACTCCTCACTGAAGATGACCTCCTCACTGCCATTCTAAGTCACTCCATGCCAGTCTGACATGACACCATTGCAGTCTTTGGAGAAGGTCATTCATGTTGGGTCATTCATGTACAGCAACAAGTATTTCAGCCAGGATTGGGTATCTTGTTTAAATTGGATGGTGCAAAATACAGGGAGAAGCCAACCTGCTTCAGTCTGCTAAAAAAAAAAAAAAAAAACACTTGGACGTTGGACTTTCAGGAAGGCACCCCAAGCACAAGGACCACGCAACATAGGAGTGGTTGAACAACATGGTGAATGTTTTACAGTGGGCAAGTCAAAGTCCAGATCTCATTCCAATCAAGGGCCTGTAGCACTGTTTGAAAACTGCTGCCCACACAGGTCATCCAGCCAACTACAAAAACCTGGAGCAAATCTGCACGGGAGAATGGGCAAAAATCACCCCCAAACAGTTTGCACAGCTAGTAGAACCTTAACCCAACAGACTTAAAACTGTTGTAGCAGCAAAAGGACTACATTGATTGGTTGCATACTACAACAGCAAATTGGCTTGCAATATACTGTAAATACAGGCTGGAAGAATTGTGTCATTTGTAATCCAGACAAGTCTGATGACTTAACATAGCTTTGGATACTTGTGCAATACACTGTACATATGCTCATTCACTGACCCACTGTTGCCCCCTTTTCAAGCTAGCTTTGCAATCGAAACTTGCAAGCAAATAGTTGCATTTTGTCATTCGCTTGCATAAATACTAAGGTTATTCACTATGTAGTTGTGTTTTTTATCTGTTGTTCAACTGCCTTTGAAACAGAAAAAGAAGCTGCCGTTTATGTAATAGCCTAACTGATATTTTGCTCATCCTGTCCTAGAAGCAATTCAAGTTAATGGCAGACCACATAATTACAACCAGCTGCCGAACTGCTGTCAGCTGTTTAAAGAGTTGTCAGTAGTAGCTGGCTTGTTAGAATATTCAGCCTCAAAAAGCTTATGCTGTCATGGCTCAGGAAGCTGGCACATCAGTTGGGGGGAAAGGGGTCTACTTTTCTACCATCCAAAAACCAACCCCTGTTTCATTGTCTGGTCCAACTGAACCAATGATGGTAATAATTTGAAAGTATGTATTTTGACTTGATCACATGTTTTCAAGGGTTTATTTGATTGGCTCATGGTTTCATGAAATTTGTTCTATGGCATTGAGACACTTTAACTGTTTCGGCTTAGTTTCAGGTAAGTAGCTAGATGCTTAACATGTACTTTAGCTTGAAGTAGATTTCAAGCAACTAAAGTTGAATGAAAGTTTCACCATGTAAATCAGCCTCAGGTTTATTATAATCTGTATGTGCATTTTTGGCTACCATTCAACCACAGACCCGCAACACTCTTATCTGTGTAACATAATGCAAATGCTAGCTAGCTATAGCCTGCGCCTGAGCCTGTTATCAGTGGTGCTTGGCAAATTCACTGCATACTTCCATGGACGCATACCATTTAGCCCCTGCAGAGCAGTGGAATTAGGTGGAGTGTCTCTCGTGCAAAATGGCCAGAATTTGTACATAAGCTATTTGTTCATCATAAAAAGATTCAAAGAATATTATTATGTTCTAGACATCTGTCTGAAAAATGTTTCACCCATAGCACCCATCTTTACTATAGCTTAGGATCTTATGACCTTGGGAATGGGTTAATCAGGGTTACAAAGGACTTTTAAGAGTCACTGCATATGCACCCATGCTGTATAGTGCATTACCTGTTGGTTACTTATTTTTTTGTGTGTGTAAGTGCATGTGTAGTTCTGGCCAAGTGTGTGTGTGTGTGTGTGAGAGAGAGAGAGAGAGAGAGAGAGAGAGCGAGACAGTAAGGCTTGCATGCACATTCTGCCATGAGGCAGCTGAAGTTGAACAAATGGACCTCTCCATTTTTCATGGAACAATTTTGAAGCTTGGTTGTGCTCAGAAGGCCTTGCCCCTTCTCCGCCTTTTGTGTAGTTCTTTGAACGACCAGTCTGTGAAGACTCTCTCCATCTCTGCTATGACTCACGGACAGGCTCTGAATGTGTGGCCTTGGCTCTGTCCTTGTAGGTGCAGCGATGAAAAGATAATTCATTAGATGAGCGGAGCACAGGAAAGCTAGTTTATAGACATCTCCACACTCGCAACCAATTGCAGACAAACAGCACTTAGACTTGAAAGTTATATGCACTTTCTGCATGCTGTCCAGAAGCAGGAAGGAGAATCAGAAAGCTTCATAAAAGGCAATGCTCGTGCCAAATTTGTAGTTCAGAAACATGGTGTAATGGATTTCTGGTGTTTCAAAACAAGGGAACGGGGCAGGTACAGTAGAACTCATACTGCCTGTTCCATGGCATCACAGTTTAAATAGGAAAAGGCTCATTGTTTTCACACTTTTGTACTTTTGTATCATAAGTACAAACGTATTATTCAGAAATAAAACTTCTTTCATTTTCTTTTGCACCAATGATAATAGATATTGGCATGAAATGACGACATACATGACACAAAGGTTTGAAATCACTTTCAAGTCTACTTTTATGGTGTACACAAGGGATTACCACTGATATCATATCGTCCCATCTGATAAAGATTCTGCATTAAATGAGCCAACAGTTATTTTCAAATAATGTCATGTAAAAAACAACTAAACCTACTCCCAGCCCATATCATGAAATATCATTGTAAGTATCATTAAATCCCCAGAATCAAAGAAAAGTTTCAGTAGACATATTTCAATGGAATTCACGTTAACTAACATATCAAGCATCCACATCTTGGATTAAAAAAAAAAAACATTTAAAAAATAAACCTCTATAAAATTTGATATTGATGCTCCAGCAAAAATGTCCTTGGACATGTTTCATATTATGTTTCCCTGTCTCTGATTATCCCTGATTAGCAAAAGTTAGGAAGCATTATCAAGGTCCATGTGAATAATTTAGCGCTCTCCTTCCCTCTAAAAACCAATTCAGTTCTACATTTAAATAGGGCTACAGGTTTCCACTGTACAGAGCCGGTCGACTCGTTGTGTAGGTGCACACATTGCTTGGGGCCCCTGCTTTACAGCACAACCTCTGTGGAAACCAGTCCACACAATATATGGGAGTGTGCCAATATATGGTACATTCCTCATAGGCCCACAGTTAGAACTCTGGGCTGAAGCAAAATGGAAGGCCATGGATGGACATTGACTATTGATAAATATTGAATTTGGAATTAACAAACAATTAAACTATTAAAACAGTATCATCTATAAGTTTAAATATTGTTTTTTAAATCTCATTCCATTCTGTGTATGTAGAATTTACAACTAATATTTATTGCAAGGTACCATAATGCTTCAGCCATAGGGCTTCACAGGTGTTTGCGGTTACTAACTTGTGTTAATTGCTTCATTAGTGTAGGTATTAGATTGCTTTCAGCATGGGCCAAAGTGGGACTTGCCCCCTCCAATCTCCACACTGATAAACATGCATATGTACTCATCATCGAAAAAATAGTTGCACCAAGGACTGAACCGATATGAATAAAACTTGGTGGGTAGGTTGGACATCATAAGACATGCAAATATTTCAAGATTTTTGCTCTGCCGTGCATGTGACATAAGCAAGTATGGGCCTTACTGCTGTACCTGAACAACTATATAAGGTCTTTGTGCACACAGAAAGACCTTTATGATGACTGCCCTTAACACCATGTCACAACAAGGATCGTAAAGACCATTAAATAGTGGTTGGTATTGTGTTGTGGGTAACACTTCCACCTTTCACATTGTAGAACTGGGTTTGATCCCCTACCTGGGCAAGCATCTTACACTATACCACTATAAAGGTCCTTGAGCAAAACTCGTAATATTGCTATTGCCTATCTGCGTAAGAAATGATCACACTGTAAGTTGCTCTAGATAAGAGCATCTGCCAAATACCGTAAATGCAAATACTTATTAGTACTGCTTATATATAACATTAAAAATAATACTGTATGTAATTAGAAATATAGACAACCAGCTGCATCATGAATGTAACTGTTCACTTACTTTCTATGTGCTAGGCGTTTTACTGGAGGCTTCCTCTAGAGGGCAGACCAGCATTTTCCAGTGGTCTCGGATATGTTTCCATATCTATTTTTAAAATTAATGCTTATCTCTCACCAGCTGTTCTCACAAGGCAAGGATACATTTTTGCGGTCGCACCACCTTTCTTCAAAACTTTCTGCCATTTTAATGCTGCTGAGTGCTGCACTGCCCCCTAGCGTGTCTGCGTGTACTGCACCTTCATGTATGCGAACACGTAATTAACTGCAAGTTTATCTCAACCCTGAGGTGCATTTGGGAAACTGGGACATGATCAGGTGGAACAATGAAACACATAAACATGCAGGGTAAGAATACTCCAGAAGCAGATTAGATTAACCGAATTCTACCTACATTATTTAGTGATTATTTGAGACATTACTTAAGCATTTAGTGAGGATTATAAACTACTTATTACAATTTAAAATAATATTAGTTCCTCTTTGTAGCATTAGTTAATGATTAATTGCAACATTATGCTTATAACTCTCCTAAGTACTGTTAATAGATGTACCCTATTGTAAAGTGTTACCAATGTTCCTTATGATATGCTTGAAACAAGCCAAATTTGGTGACTGTAGTTTGTGTACTACATATAGATGTAGTATTTCTTTCGAAGCTGTTTGCCAACTTGTTAGCAAGAGTTCAATGTTGAGAACAGGTGGTAAACTTCCACTGTCTGTTTACACGAGTGAAGCATTTGCTAGACTTCTTTTAACCTTAAAGCCAACTGGAATTATCCGTGTTGGGCTGCTTTCAGACAGTAGAATATTTCCCCAAAACAGCCAGAACTGAACCACAAGTTTTGCAAAGAGAACAAGGAACAGAGCAGATGTTTATGGGTGGTGTTTTGAGCAGGAACTGTAACACCACATTACACACCACTGAATGGATATAATCAAGAAAATAAGCACTTACTGTCCTCCTTTCTGAGGGTGAAATTGTCCACCAGGTTCCATTGTTCCTACCCATGTGAACATCAGCAGCATTAGAAAGTGCCTTGTACACCATAACCAGTAAAGACAGAGGGACAGTGACTGGGAATTACTCATCAAGCTATAGGGTGAGGGGTACTTGCTCCATTTCTCAGGGTCTTTTAAACCTAGAAGGGACATATGATCAGTATTTATCTTTGATGTTTAACTGTGTCCTTTTGTACAGCCAAAAAAGTCTTCTGAGTTTTAATGATGTCATTGTGCACCAGCGGACGGGGGAAAATAACTTTAAACGATAATGTCACGTGTCACCCACCTAAATAGGTGCACAGTTAGACCCCAAGAAGGGACTTAGCCCCTATTCTTCTGCCCTCAATAGAAGGGCGTATGGCCATTGTGTAAGAACTTTGGTTAACTTGTATTCCACGAGTTTTGTTGCACTTTGGTGCACAATTTGGTGCAGTACCAACCTCTACTGTACCTGTAGACTTACTGTGACCTGCTGATACACACATCACTCTGCCCTTCAAATTCCACTAATAAAGCTCCCAAAATGGCTGTTTTAGAAAGTGTCACATTTTGAACAGGAGAATGTAAGGTTGTCAAGAAAGGATGCTAATAATGTGCTAAACCAAATTTTTCTTGCCTGCACTTCCATACTCCCCTACTTATCATTGAGCAAAACGCTCAGCTAGCTCCGGGTTCTGTGTTTCACTCTGAAACATGTCATGGTACTGCAAGAAAGTGCCTCATTATTTCTAACCTTGACTTTCCCTTCCCTTACAAAATCACAAACACGTGTGGTTTTTATACTGTATGTGAAAACAAGTGTGTGATTTACTTGGTGGTAAACAGATGCTTTTTGCACACTTTGTGAAATATATGTGACTTTTGTACAGGTTGAGCTAAACATTCAACAAACTCTCTGAAAAATATCAATGTGATATCAACAATGTAGCAGCAGTGAAGCATCTAGATATATTCAGTAGACTTTTAATTAAAATGTGTAAATGAAATTTATTTATAAACTGCTGTATTCTACATATTCTAAACTACATGTGGAGATTCCAAATTCTTATCTGTAGTTGTTAACTCACTCAAGTCACTCAACACGTAACATCCTCAGAAAGCTGTTATAGATAAGCAAGAAGTTTAACTGGATTGGGTTTTGGACAAAGCCAACCTTGACCAATGTGATGCCCTAGGCAAGACTTTGGCTGGTGCCCCTTGGATGGTGAAACCCAGGTAATGATACCACCTAAACCACATTATAGTCTATAACACTCTAAACCCCTAGAACTAGAGTATATTGCACCTAGCATTCCTGCACAGAACATGTACTAAGTGAGCAGTTCTCTCACATGATGCAGGTTGTTTGCTATACATATCAAACACAATGAATTCACAGAAAATTAAAATTAAAATAAATTCACTGTTATAAGCATTCACTGTTAATACAGCTAACTCTGGCTGGCTAACTAGACTGTAAATGTGAGTAAATGTTTTCCTCAGACAGACAGTGGATGGTTCCTGCAGACTTACAAGAAGAAATGTATTTCTCAAAATTATGAAGGTTATTTCAAACACATGAATAGTTTTTCTAACTTTTCCTAATGGATTTAGGGTGGGAGCAACGGATGCTAACTCTTGCTATAGTATTCATTCACTTTACATTACCTGCATATGATGTTAGCTAATCTTTGTGCTGTACTTGTAATCACCACCACCACAGGCTAGTAGTCTAACTTGAGCATGAGGAGGTGGGGTTGATGTGCCAGAGAGATGCCACATTCCACATCAGTCACAGAAAATATTAGGGTTTATATTATTAGACTATGACGTTATCGTGTTGTGGGTTGTTTGTACCATAATATTAATATCAGTAAAAAAAAATAGACGTTAGAGTTCTTTTTTTTTCCCTCAGTTGGGATGGATGGACAGCATTCACCTATACTGCCTATGACACGGGCCAGCTTCGGTTTTGGTAAGGTCTTGATTAGGTTTGGGTTGCTTATGTTGGTTGCTTAATGGAAGTAACATAACAAGTCAACTTCATGTAACACATCAAAAATACATCTACTTCTTGGAAGTAATGTATCAACAGTACATCTTCTTACATCTTAACAGTACAAGTTATATAACACAGTATATTCAGAGGCTTCACTATTGCTACTTGCTACTGATTTGCTGCTGATATGTTATTAATGTGTTACTAATACTCTGACTAAGACTTTATTAATCATCTACAAAGGAGCACTCAAAATAAAGACTGCTTGAGTCCGCTGATTAAGTACAAAGTTGGACTAAGAGCTTTGCAAGCTAACTGACTGCCAGAACTAATATTTATAATACTTTATAATACTTATAAGTCAGAACTAAAATGTGTTGAAACTTAGAATTCAGCTCAGTAACAACAAAAGCGCAGTGCTGAATAAAATAGGCCTTGGGGAAGATTAAAGTAGACCTGTTTATTTGCCCCTGTGTATGAGTGCTTTTAATATAGCCTGCTGCTTTTTGTTTACAAGAATTGTGCTCTCATGAATTGATATTATTGCACTGCTGTAGAGTTGCATACAACTATAGCAAGCATGAAGGACAGCTGCAATTATAGACTGAATAGCTACATATGTTTACTGCAAGTGAGGTTTTAAGCAGTTACCTTCCTCTCTAACACAGCGTTTCTCAGCCCAGGTCCTGGAGGCACCCTGCCTTGTACATTTTAGTGGATTCCCTGCTTTAACACACCCCCTGCAGCTCTGAAAGGGCTTGTTAATGAGCTGATAGGTTGAATCAGGTGTGCTGAGAGCAGGGAAAACATTAAAATGTGCTGGGCAGGATACCTCCAGGCCCAGGGTTGAGAAACTGTGCTCTAACATGTAAGTGAAGACTAGTGATGTTCCCTAAAATGGTTAGGCAATTTATATATATATATTTTTTTTTATGTGGAACTGATCCATCTTGTAACTCACTTATCTACTCGCTCGCTCGCATTCTCACTTATGCTGTGTTCACAGATTTGTTCGATTTTAAGTCTAGCACGTTCTACTGCAGTACTAGAAACACTTAAATTACTCAAAAGCATTTTTGCCATTTCAGTCAAACTTTTAAAACATTGGCCAAAAACCACCTACATTATCAGAAGAGGCCATCAGGTTAAAATGCCAAATAACCAATCCCAGCCTGCTGTTTGGGGGTGACGGATGTATCTGTCTTGTTCTAAAAGGCTAAGTTTTCATCACTATGTCCTGATTAGGTGAAGTCTAATGAGCTGGTGTTTAAATAACAAGGACATAATCATTTAGTACCTCATTAGTTTTTGTTTGTTTGTTTTAATTGTATGGTTTCTTTATTTGTTTGTTTTAATTGTGTGAAATGTTTGTTTATTTATTTGTTTGTTTTGATTATATGTTTTGTTTGATTGTTTGTTTGTTTTAATGGTATGGTTTCTTTATTTGTTTGTTTTGATTGTGTGAAATGTTTGTTTATTTGTTTTTTGCCAGTTGACATTACCATAACCCAGTTGACTAATGTAGGCTCGGCTAGAATTCATTCTTGTAATGTCAGATGATATTTATTGCAATTATTGCATTAACAAATAATAATGTTTAAAATGAAAATTTATTAAAGTTCAACACAGAAATATATTTATCCAATAATGGAACGTATGTTTTTTGAACATAACTTTCAAAATATAAAATTGCTGCAGATAGCATCACAACCAGAGAAAAACTGAAATATAGGATTATTATATGACACTGCATGTTATTGTTACTTCCACCTTCTCTGTCATTTCCCAATATACCTTAAACACAACATGTAGGTTGCAGCTAAGTCATATCAACATAGCCTTGAGTAAGTTTAGAAGTAGCTTGTCCCTTGCAAAGTGTAAAATGGACAAGTTCCGTTCTGTCAACAAGTAAGTGGACATGTAGGAACTCCAGGAGAAAGGGAAGGTTTTAGGAGTGAGTTGAGGAATAAGCAAAGTTCTGTAAAAAACACATACTTTTCATTAATACAAAAATATATTTCTGTGGTGAAGTTTAAATTTAAATATATTTTAAATATTATTTTTTAATGCAATAATTGCAATAAATATCATCTGACATTACAATAATGAATTCTACCCCAGCCTACATGAGTCAGATGGGTTATGGAAATGTCAACAGGCAAACAAACAAACCATACAATTAAAGCAAACAAACAAACAAATAAACCACACAGTCAAAACAAATAAACAAACAAACCACACAGTCAAAACAAACAGACAAAAAATACTAATGAGGTACTAAATGACTGTGTCCTTGTTTTCTAAACCTCAGCTCATTAGACTTTTATTGTGATGAACAATTAGTCTTTTAGGGTAAGACAGATACATCTGCAGGCTGGGATTGGTTATTTGGCATTTCGACCTGATGGCCTGTTCTGACAATGTAGGTTTTTTGGCCATTTTTCTTTTTTTCACTTGTTAGAAACAGAGTCTCTTCTAACTCCAGTACATAACCATTCAACTGCTTCTTTCTCTCTCTCTCTCTCTCTCTCTCTCTCTCTCTCTCTCTGTCTCTCTCTCCCTTTCTCTCTCAACTCTAGGTGAATCAGGTTACCCACAGTTCATCCCGCTCGCTCCCTTTCCATCACCCTGCCGCCTCCTCAGGTGCAGCATCCGTCAGCGGTGGCCGCCCTGCCCGGGTAAGATTGATGGCTGTGGCCTTTACTGTTGCCGCTTCACCAGCATGCTCTGCCAATTTTACATATTAATTTATGGCCTGCAGCACTGTAATTGAGAGAGGGGGAGGAGCAGGTGGTTTGGGAGGGGTGGAATGAAAGCCGCTCTGACTCTGATTTATGCTCCTTTCATCACCTTTCATAGGGTCCGTTTGAGCAGGCCATGTATACCTTGCCTTCACAGGTGAGTGGAAGAGGGTCATGTTTGCATAAAAGGTTAAATTATAGGCCTAATAGTTTTCGCCAAAGCTTGAGCAGCCATTGCGGGGAACAAGAAAGGCCAAAGAGGCCGTGCTGGAAATGGCACTTTGTGAAGAGCGTGCCCTTTCCCTTTGACATAAACTACAGTTTCACAGCTATATAAAAGGTTATTCATGTAATAGTTAATGTACCGTAAGTACACAGCTCATTGGAATTGTTCAACAAGTATCAGTTAACAGAATGGTTCACTGGAAAATCTAATTTACACAGTTTTCCTTCCTCATACCGTTGGTGTAATTAATAGACAGATTTGGTGTCTCAAATTTGCCTCTTTAGTCTTGCAGTGGAACACCAAGGCTAATATAACAATGGTAAAGATGTTACTTATTTTGCATGTGAAATCAGTCACAATGTTGGGATAGATCAGATTTTTTTTGTGTGTTTGTTTATTTGAGCATTAGGATATTAGAATTCCTCACTGATAATTACAAAGTGAGTAGTTTCCATTAACTACAAGCTCTCCAGCTCTGCAGAACTGCATTTTAAACCAGAAACACGTCATGTAACCACTTTAATTAAACGCTGCAGCAGTCAGAGCAGCATAATTTGAGGTGGTGCCATGCAGGCTCACCGGTTTTTCAGTATTTCTGGATAGTTGCAGCAAACCAATCCATACAGACAATGTTTTCATTGTAGGCATTGTGACTCCTGGTTCCTATCACCACCACGTTTAAAACGTCTGAGTGGGTAAGTTTCTCTACAACGCACCATTTCACATCAAAACACTCTGAATATGTCATTCAGTCTTATTGACTAAATTATGCAGACATTGGGGAAAAAATGGTCGGAGATTTTGAATTTACAGTTGACAATGTTTGCACTACTTCCTTAATTACTACATGCTGCTAAATGACAGTTTTCCCATTGGCATGTATTCTTACTTTTATGCATCATGTGAACACAGCAACTGCTGTTCCGATTATGTGAAAAATTCTTGTTGAATGGACCAACAGGAATGGCCCCAAAAAGCTTGGAAAAACAGTCTGGTTACATTAGGTTTTTGACCTCTCCTGTAAGATTGCCATTTTGGAGATGCTTGTATTTCTTTAGACAGCGACGATATTTATTTGTGCTGTATAGTTTTCACTGTCTTGTGTATGTTTCTTGTTTAAAGTACCTGTTTCATAGTGTCGTGTATCTGCGCTCTCTGTAGTTCTGTACAATGTGCTGCTGTTGTGTGTTGCACCATGAGGGCTGAAGGATGTCATTTTGTTCCAGTGTATACAAGTCATATTGACAAATGGCAATAAAAAAACATTTGACATTTGACTTTGATTTTTTGTGCATGTGGGAACTAAAAGTAAAGTAACTGGAGTAGTAATCCAGTCCAACTGTATCCAGTAAAGCAGCATCAATGTACAAACCTATTTCTGTTTTGAGAAAGGATATTTCTTTCAAAGAAAGACTACATTCAGGAAAATAGTGGCTCTGTTGTGTGAAACATAAACAATGTAATATGCTTGGACCGACTCATATTAGAGCTGAACTGAATCATATCGGATCAGTGAATCCAAGTATATTTATTAAACTGCACCATTTTGGTATCAAGTGGTGTTTGAGAATTTGTGAATCCTTTTTCTAGATTTCTGCATGAATATGACCTAAAGATATATAAAGTTAACCCAGTTAAACAAATGAGACCAAAATATTACACTCGGTCATTTATTTATTGAGGAAAATGAATCGATATTACATATCTGTGAGTGGCAAAAGTATGAGAACCTTTGCTTTCAGAATCTGGTGTGACCTCCTTGCGCAACAATAATTGCAAATAAACATTGATGCTAACTAGTGATTAGTCGTGCTCATAAGCTTGGAGGTATTTTAACCTATTCCTCTGTACAGAACAGCTTCAACTCTCGGACGCTGGTGGATTTCCTCCCATGAACTGCTTGCTTCAGGTTCTTCCACAATGTTTCTATTGGATTAAGATCGGGACTTTGACTTGACCATTCCAAATCATTAACTTCATTCCGTCTTTGGTAGAATGACTTATGTGCTTAGGGACGTTGTCTTGCTGCATGACCCACATTCTCTGGAAATTCCGTTCAAGGACAGATGTCTTGATATCCTCATTTAGAATTAACTGGCATAATTCATAACTCATTGTTCCATCAGTGATAGAAAGCTGTCCTGGTTCACCCAAACCATAATACTACCACCACCATGTTCCTTGGGAGAGATAAGTTTCTTATGCTGGTATGCAGTATTTTCCTTTGTCCTAGACATAACCTATCATATAAACCAAAAACATATATTTTGGTCCACAAAACATTGTTCCAGTAGCCTTTTGGCTTGTTTTAGCAAAGTGAAGACGGGCAGCAATGTTCTTTTTGAAGACCAGTGGCTTTCTCCTTGCAACTTTGCTATGCACACCATTGATGTTCAGTGTTCTGTTGATGTTGGAGTCATAAACGTTAACATTGGCTACTGTGAAAAAAGCCCTTAGTTGCTTAGAAGTTACCCTGTGTTCCTTTGTCACGTTGCAGAGTATTACACGCCTTGCTCTTGGAGTGATCTTTGTTGGTGAACGATTCCTGGGGGGTGCAAAATGGTCTCAGAGTTTCTTTATTTGTACACAATCAGTGGATTTGTGCTGTCCAAACTCTCTAGAGATGGTTTTGCAATCCTTTCCAGCCAGATCAACCATGTGTTATGAAGATCTGCCTTTAGATGGATCCCTATTCTTTAAATACAACAGGGCAGCCACTCACACTTGACTGTCATCCCACTGATTAAACACACCTGATTGTAATTTTGTCTTCAAATTAGCTGCTAATCCTAAAGGTTCACATACTTTTGCCACTCACAGCTATGTAATATTGGACAATTGTCCTCAATAAATAAAAAGCCAAGTGTAATATTTTTTGTCTCATTTGTTTAGTTCTCTGTGTGAAAGTCTGATTGTGTTGTAGGTCATATTTAGGCACAAATACAGAACATTCGGTGTTCACAAACCCTGATACACAGAGTTTGTGAGATACACATGCCTATTGATATTATACACTAGTTCTTAGAAGGGAGTGAGTAGTCTGTAGCCTCAAGCACAGAGGATTTTTCCGTGAGTCTGTTCCCTGCTATTTTTGTCTGTTTTATACGAGACGCCAGTCTCACCAAAACCCTAAACCCTAAAAGCTCTTCAGATATTCTCTATCATTAGCCCATGGCCCCAATGCCACGCGTGTCTAATAGCTTGAAGCGTGAGCCCTGCCTCGCTGCACCAGTGGGTAACAGCTCTGTCATCAGCCTTGGTGAAGATCATTCAAAGCGAGTGATCTTTGACTGCTGTGTAAGACACTCCTTTGTGCTTGTGAGTCTTGTCGTAATTTTGGAGCTTAAATCCGGATGATCCCTGTCTGAAGCTCTCCCCCTGCAGACTCGGAGAGCGAAGGCCGAATAGGTAACGCAGGAAAACCTTGAAGTCCTCATTGACTAGGAAAAAAAAGTGTGCTTTATTCTCGCTCTTCTCAATGTCAATCGGCAGGATAATGGACGACACGGTTTTCTCCCACGCCTCTGCTGTGTCTTCTGCTGATGTAATTACAAACAAGTGTCTTCCTCAAGGCCGTCACAGAAACACAGAACTCAGATGAAAACTGCTGTTTAATTAAATGTTGCTTGTCCTTGTGTGTTTCAGCATTTTACTCCACTGTAAGTCCAAATGCATGTTTTCCAATTCAAAGGAGGGCAATGCAAGGTTTTTGGTACAAGGCCTCCAGTTGGAGCGATGAATGCATAAGCTACAGAATAGTTCTTTTATATGTTGGTTTTTGTACGCCTTTTTAAATTCTTTTTTTTTTTTTTTTTTTGAATGGTCTGGCCGGGACAATGTACTCTTAACCTTACATCTACCAGTGCAAACCATATTTCCCTTCAATTCAGTTTGTAATGCCCACTGTGTCCAATTCTGCTTGTCCACTGATTTGTCCAAATGTATGCATAATCCAATTGAGCTGAGATGCAAACAGAGTCATTCATGTTTCTTTATAATAGACTGATAGGGGAAATCTGGGTAGAATCTTTTATTTGCTAGTTCAGATTTTTGTATAAGGTTTTTGGTATACTTTTATGCCCAGCATGTACCTCTCTGCAAATCTTTATCACCAAACTACCATGAAACAGTGTAGCAGACATCAGGCTGTGCACCCATTCCATTTAAGAGCTTAAACTCTTCCGACATCCGGGTCTACAGTGAACAGGTCTGACACTCTGTGTTTCTCTAGAACAGAGCACATCACGTCAAAGCTCTTAACAATGTAATTATGCAGAGACTTTGAAAACATTGATGGGATGATATTCCTGTAGATGAGAAGTGCTACAGAGCTCTCTCTCTCTCTCTCTCTCTCTCTCTCTCTCTCTGTCTCTATATCTTCTTTCTCTCTCCTTGCATCTATCTATCTCTCTCTTCTCTATCTTTTCCTCTCTCTATACTTCGTTTCTCTCTCCCCTTCTCTTTCCTCCTTTATTTGTTTCCTCCTTTCTTTATCTCCCTGCCTTTCCATGTCTCTTATTCTATATATCTTTCTCTCCCCTCTCTCCTCTCTCCATGTATCTCCTGTGTCTCCCTATCTCTCTCTTCTCTCTGTCTGTCTCTCTTTTCTCTCTCTCCTCTAACTTTCTGTCTTTCTTTGTCTTCTGTCATCTATCTCAATCCCTCTCTTTTCTATTCCTCTCTCTCTTCCTTCTTGTTCTTGCTTTCTTCCTTCTCTCTCTCTTGCTCTATCTCTCCATCTCGCCTCTTTCTCTTGTCTATCTCTCTTGGCTGTCTCTGTCTCTCTCTTCTTACATATATCCCATCCTTTCTGTTTTCCTTTCTTTGTCTCCCTGCCTCTCTCTCTCTTTCTCTTTCTCTCTTTTTCTTTCTCTCTCTCTCTCTCTCTCTCTCTTTCTCTCTCTTTCTCTCTCTCGCTCTCTTGTGCTCTCTCTCTCATTCTCTTTCTAGCTGTCCATCTCCCCATCTCCTTTGCCTCCTCTCTCTCTCATCTCTCTCTTTTCTCTCTTCCAGTCTATCTGTCTCTTAGTTGTGTCTTTAGCTTTCTCTGTCCTTTTCTTTCTCTCTCACTTGATCTTGCTGTTTCTCTTTTTGTATTTCTGCTTCTCTCTCTCTCTCTCTCTCTCTCTCCCTCTCTCTCTCTCTCTCAGGACTCCAGCAACACCCATAAATCAGCATGCTGTCACCTGTAATAAAACCCATTTGTGGAGCACAGGATGTGAATAAGGAAGGACAAGGTCAGGGTCAGTTGACTGGTGAGGGGGAGTGAGCAGGCGACTCTACTGTAATACAATGTGACATTGCATAGTGGTAGCCAGACAATTAAACCCAATACAAGACATCCATTCTCTCTCTCTCTTTCTCTCTCTCTCGCTCTCTCTCTCTCTCTCTCTCTCTTGCCCTGCCCCAACATCTCTCTCTCTGTACCGCACATGCACGCAAACCAGGTTGTGAAAATAATCACCAGTAGACTTTTTGATTAAATTCTCCTCAGAAGAAAAGCACTTTCCACAAAGAGACAGCCTTGAGCACACATTGCATGCAAGGGTGCTCTAATGCAGAACAAGCACTCAGAAAACTGACAGTAATATATATATTTTTTTTTCAGAGGTCTCAAATGTTTTCCCTTTCAGGCCAGCCTAATCAAAACAGGCTCAATTTTGATGGAGTGAGTGAGAGAACGAGAACTTGAGGGAGGGAGAGATGGAGAGGAAGTACATAGTCATGATGTAGGGGACAAAAAAAAAAAGAAAAGGAAAAAGTGGCCTTCAGTTTGATTTGAGGTGTTCTGGCCTTGCTTTTATCCAACCTTTGCATTAATATCGTTTTTTTGTGTCTGGGAAATTACTTTATGAACCCATAAAGGACACTTATTTATTCTATTGTATCCTGTCTGTCATGGCACACTGAAGACTGAAATTTGTTCCTGCTGAATAGCATAGCGAGCAGCCTTCTCCGGCGTGCGTGCTTTAGACATAGTCTGCTATGACTGCCATGTGTCCCCTGCGCATAGTCTGCTATGGAATATTTGAGCAAAAAGGTCCAACCCTGAGAATTCGAAATCATATGGAGCAGGTTCAATAAAGCAAGTGTTGGGATTTAAGGAGAATGGGAGCCCTGCTTTTTCTGCAGCGTAGGAACAGTAGGAACAAAGGAGCAAAGAAGGAACAGTAAGGAATAGGAAAATTGTTAGGGTATAATACAAAACTCCCATTTCCGATATCAAGACAATGCGATTGAGACTACCAACCTGTCTGTTCCCATCTTAATGGCTTAATTAAGTCAATTAATTTACACAGTCTCCTGTTTTAGGTGGGTGGTAGTGGAAACAGCGGAGTTCATCTAGAACGGTGCTTTAAGGCCAACTGTTCAATGCCATACAATCAGACTTGGAAACATTCTCAGACTACTGAGAACCCTAACCCTAGTCTGTTAGCTAGACAGCTTGATGCAGTAGTCAGTAGGCAAAACACTAAGATGTCTAAAAACATAAATATCCTGATTTACCACATATACTCTGGATGTATAATAATATTATATTTTGGTCATTTCTCCTCCATTTATATATTTTTGTTGCACAAAAAAACAACTTTTATGTCTTTTATTTTTGCACAATTTAAAAGCTCTAGTTACCTTTTAAATTTTGTGAAAATTCATGGTGGACAGACCAATAGAATTCATCCAAAACTGCTTAGAAGCTTAGAAAAAATCTTGTTGTATCAACCTCAATTGCAAGTTAAGAAAGCTGTTTTATCCTCCTGTAAAGCTCCATTTTTGAGGTTTTTAAGATGGACTGCATAATTCCATGAGTGCTATTTTATAGTTTGAGTCTTCACTTTTATTCTATAGTAAAACATTAAGCTAAAAACAAGGAAAACTGTGATGGTTGGGTTAGATAGTGAGTTCTTCTGCTTATTTCATAAGCTACGAAAAACACCCATGCTCAATGTTTATACATGATGTATGTTTTCTTTTATTTACTCATTAGCTAAACTCATTTAACTCAGTTAAAGCCATTGCCTTCATCTATGTTATTTTAAATAAATGTTTTTGGACATTTCCAGTTTTATGATGGAAATACATTTTCAATGCCTTTGTCCTTTGCTATCGTTATGTGAGTGTTTCTACAGACTGTCAAATAACTATTCTTTATATCATTTAAATTCTGTGTCCTTCCCAAGTGCTACCTTTGTTTAATACACTGTAAAAGTGGTGCTCCGCATTATTAAATTATTAAATTATGATTAACATGACTGAAGTGGCTATACATGAATAAAATGCAACTACCAAAATCAGTAGACTTGAAGACCTAAGCTTCTTACCAGTCACAGAATGTTTTGTGTACTATGAGCATCCTGATTAATCACAGATGTTCTTCAGTTGTTTGGTTGAACCACTGTGTTCACATGATCCAGTAATAGATCCAGATAATCCAGATAGTCAAAAATAATCCAAACCACATCATATCAAGAGTTCACTAATGTTTTAACTTTTGTACCCAGTTGTACCCAGAAGGAATCAACTGACAGGAATGACACTTGGTGGGTAGGTCTGACAAATGATTCAAGTTTCATGCTTGGCACATATGACCTAAGCAAGGATGGGCCTTATCGTTGTACCTGACTGACCCAACAGCCACAACTGCGGACATTCAGCGAGCAGTGATGCCTTCCATGAGTCATCCTGTTAGTGCCAGCACCATTGGCAGACAGTTGCACGGCACAGGACTACATGCACGCAGACTGTTACGATGACTGCCCTTAACACACACTCATGCTTGACTGTCATGGAGTGACTCAGCGGAAATGAATGGAAAATGGAAAAGGCCACTTTTGTCATGGTGGTGACAACCAAAGAATCCGTGTGTGGAGAGTTTGTTGTCACACGTCACATGTCCAGAAGACCTGATGTCGGTCCTCCTCCACTCCTACTGCAAAATCTGCAGGAACTGCGTGAGAATATTCAAGATGCATGGGATGGATTATCGTAGGACACCTGACATGCTGATACGTCTGGCAAGTTGCATTAGCAAACATGGTGGCCCGACGCCATGCTGAGAGACCCTACTTCTGTTATGTGTAGCTCAATAAATATTGCCCATATCAGTTTTAATTTATCAATATTTATTGTTCCTGGCAAACTTCATCTGTGCAACCATTTTATTACCGATGCAGTATTGTAGTTTGTACTATATTATATATGTACTTCCTGCTTACTTTCTATTTACTTCCTGCTCTGAACAGACCATTTCTATTACTGCTATCAGCTCCATTTGGCAGTAGTTTTTTCCTGGTTAAATATTTGGCTTCTTTATTGTTTTTCAAATATTGCAAAATCAATTATGGAGTCCCGCTTAAGATGAGACTGTCGAAGTCCAACAGCGCTGGGGCTCGGATTTTGTTTTGTGATTAAGGCCACCATAAACAGAGAAAGAGTCTGATCCTAGATCAGTACTTTAAGTTTCTTTATGGATTCAAGCCCTAGTCTAATTAGGTCAGGTCTGTGTGTGTGTGTATGTGTGTGTGTGTCTGCTGTGTGTGTGAGAATCTTCTACAGGCACAAAGCCTGAGCTACCCCAAGGCCTCCATGCAAATGGAAGGACTGCTTTGTATCACAAGACCTTGAGCCAAACAGACAAACCCCATATGGGCTGAATTTGTTGTCCTCAATCCCTTTTTAATGATCTGCCATACATTTCCCATCTCCTTGAAATATGTGATTCATATCAATAGATGATTTGCTTTCATGAACCATGGCTTTGCAAAACTGCCTATCATCAAAACGTCTTGGGTGTTTGGGTAAAGGCTTTTAAGGAATCGCAGTGCACTTTTCAGCTCTGATCAGAAATCAGTGAAACATTTGAGTCACTGAATGTAATGTCGGAGGGCATGAAGAATGAGCATGTAATTGTACTTCAGTGGATGGACCCTCGCAATCCTGTTGTGATTTAAAGTACTAATCTGTGGTCATTTGTGCATCTGTTGTGAGCATGCTTGCTCACATCCTGCAGAAGTGCCAAATAAGCCTCTAGGGTGGGATTCTCCTCAAGTCAAGTCAAGTGTTTTTTATTGTCATATAACCTGTATGCACTGGAACGAGGGCGTCACAGTGGCACAGTGGGTAGCACTGTAGCCCCACAGCAAGAAGGGCCTGGGTTTAATTCCTGGCCGGAGCACCCAGGATCCTTTCTGTGTGGAGTTGGCATGCTGTCCCAAGGTCTGCATGGGTTTCCTCCAGGTGCTCTGCTTTCCATCCACAGTCCAAAGACATGCAGTCAGGTGAATGCTAAATTGTCCCCTATGTGTGACTGTGTATGTCTATGTGTCTGCCCTGCAATGGATTGGTGGCCTGTCCAGGGTGTTTCCTGCCTTTTGCCCATTGAATGCTGGGATAGACTCCAGCACCCCCCACAACCCAGAAGGATAAAGCAGTTTAGAAGATGAGTGAATGAGAGAGTGAGCACTAGATGTACAGGCTTACATGGAGTGCAGATATATGAAAATGTAAAACAAGTGCAGAATATGCAATAAATACGCCAGACAATAAATATATATACTGAACCAGTATAGAACTTAAATTGCAACCACTGTCAACTGTAAACTGTACAGTAAGGCTGAGACTCAAAGTTAAAGTGCAGGTGTGCAGTGATGGTAAATAGGTATATGAATAGTCTATGGCGGGTAGTAGGATGTAGTAGTAGTCCAGATTTATGCTGGGGGGCATCAGTGTGTTCAGTAATCTGACCACCTCAGGGAAGAAACTGTTGTGGAGTCTTGTGGTGATGGAAAAGATGCTCTGGTACGTTGCTCCAGATGGTTGAAGGGTGAAGAGTCCATAGGAGGGGTGCGAGGGTCAGCCACAATGCTGCAGGCTTGTGAATGCATTGCTTGGGGTAGGAGATGTCAATTGTGGGTAAAGACACTCCGATGATCTTCTCAACTGTGCTTTTATTGCACTGTGCCCCTGTAGAATGTAGTGTGGATGAAGGGGGAGGGTGCTTTCTTCATCCTAGGCAGTTCATCATTAGCTGGTGAATGCCAATAATTCTACAGCTAAAATGCTGTATGCCCTCTTGCAGTTGTTTAGCTGTAGCATCCGTTTTCAAATAATCACTACAGTGGAAAAATCTACAGTTCAAATGCCAGAAATGACATATCAGATGAGGAGCACAAAGAGCTATAAGCTGAAGTTAGCAAGGAAGCTACCATAGCTAATGAGATGGCTCGTTTTATCTGGCTGAAAGGGTATAAAACTCGTCCATGCCATCCATTTTGTTGTGAATAAAGATAAGATCAGACTGAACATGAGTTAAATTTGCCTGGTGAAATCCAATTCACTTGAATGGAAAAGGCCACAGGAGCATGGACAAGGAATTTTCTTCCAGGAGCAGGTAATTTCACATCACGGCATGTTCATCTAGGTGAATTTCAGCCCTGTGAGGTTTATGGAATTGTAAGCCAGAACACAAAGGGTGAACTGTGATAATATAAATGAATTGCTTCTAGGTCAAAGTATTACTTGATTACAAAATCCTTAACTATGCAAATATTAGCTATCCACTGAATTATATGTTCCCTATAAAATCAAATCACATCCGGATTGTTCATATTCACCTAAGGGGATAGTCAGGCGTGACTGCAACCTTATAATGGTGTTATTTGTCCTATAAATCAGTGGTAAAGCTAGTAGTCATGAGTAGTAGTCAACATGAGTTGACACCACAGGAAGTTCCAGTTGTCAACTGATGTATTTATTTCAGTTTCAGAAAACACTGATGAACAGAAACATGTTGATGATTTTAAATCATGATTTCTTCCAAACTTATGAGGATGAGGAACATAATTAATAGTGAATAACACTACAGATAACATACAAAACTCATACTATTGAAAAGCACTTATCCGGATATGTGGGTAGGTTTCACATCGTGAGACATTTGAATGATTCAAGTTTCACGCTTGGCCACACATGTAACAAGGACAGGCCTTGTTGCTGTACCTAACTGACCCAACAGCCACGATTGCAGACATTCGGCGAGCAGTGATGCCCTCCATGAGTCATCCTGCTAGGACTACACAGGACTACATGCATGTAGACCGTTATGACGACTGGCCCTAACAACACGTCAACGGATGTGCCAGACTGTCTTAGAGAGACTCGGAATGGTAGCTTTTGTCTTGGTTGAGACAACCAACAAATCTGAGTGTGGACACACTGTGTCCGGCACCAAGATGAACAGTTTGTTTTCACGTGTCACATGTCCACCAGGAGAATATTCAAGCCTCATGCGATGGATTATCGCAAGACACCATTAGGAACATCTAGGATCAATGCTGAGATGTCTGGCATGTTGCGTTAGAAAACATGGTGACCTGATGCCATACTGAGAGACACTACTGTGTGTGTAGCTCAGTAAATGTTGCCCATATAGGTCTAAATATTTCATCCTTTATTGTTCCTGGTAACTTTTATCTTCCTTCCAAATAGCACTGTAATCTGAAACTATTCTTTTGATGATGAGTGTAAACCAACCAAAGCACAGAAAATCTGGAATGCCGTCGCCAGCACAACAGTCTTTAGTTTATTTAGGACTGTGAGTTTCTGCTCTTTGTTTCTGTTTGGGAATTGTGAGAACTGGCAAGTGAGAATCATATCAGCCAGTAAAGCACTGTTTTAACTCAAGCTATTGGATTGTTTTGGCTGGTATTATGGGTTATCAGAATTTTTAGCCACTTACAATCAGTATTATCTGTATTATCAGACTCCATTACAGCTGTCAAGTCAGATCCTAGACGAGAATTTGTTAAATGTAAAACTTTGAAGGATTAGGAAAGAAAATAGGTTTTTCCACAAAACTGCGAGACTTGCGCCATATTTTCAAGGTTAATGGAACTGTTGGTTTCACTTACTTGAGTTCATTACCTTTTTTACAGGCCCTGCAACTAAATGTTTCAAGTTACCCTCAGAGCATTTATCTAGTTTCATGTTCTAGTATATTTGAATGAATTCTACATGGCTGCCTGTTCCAAACCCACCACAGATGAATGTCATGACACATAAGGTGATGTAGGGAGACCTGTGGCGAACCATGACTTTTAAAGCTAGATCTTCGTTTAGTCAAAACACTTTTGGCTGGTTTCTGCTAGACCCTTTTGTGAGGTTAGGGGTATGTTAAGGCTAATCTAATAGCAATGTATTTGAACACTGTTTTGCCACTGTACATTGAACATGAGCATTTGAAGCAAGTAAAATACATAATAACATATAACATATATATATATTATCTTGCAACTGTGACTCAACTGTTATTATCAGCCAGTTCCTAATTATGTCTGTGGTTAAAGGGGATTTCCACTGACCTTTCGAAATGTCTGCTTGAGATGCAAACAAAGTCATTCATAGTGGTTTAATGCAGAAGTGGACGATGTACACAAACCATGCAGTTGAGTTAAAGTAGAGATCCCCAAGGTAAATATTCCTCCAGTAAAAGTAGAAGTTCCTCCCTTTAGACCTCCACTTGAGTAAAAGTACTAAAGTATTTACCTTCAAATGTACTTAAATATGGAAAGTAACAGTAGCATGATTTATTATGGCTCTAATGTCCTATTATCATTTCTGGAACAAGACTCTTAATCAGCTCAGTTTAAGTGAAGAGACTCTAGTGTCTCTCGGTCCATCAGTCTTTTAATAGAAGAATGGCTATTCAAATTATCATATGCACAAAACACTGAAGAAGAACAGTTTCCATTAGCTAGAACCAAGCTCTGTCCAACAGGTCAAAACAAGCTCAAAACAAAGTGACCGCTGTACCCTGATTGGTGGGCTCACTTCACCCTTCTTTCGTTTGGACATGTTACGCTTTTACATACACATAAACCAAAAGGAAGGTCAGATCTGCCCATAATGTAGTGGAGTAAACAGTAGGATATTAGAGTTTGAAATGTAGTGGAGTTAAAGAGCCCCCATAATAGAAATACTTCAGCACAGATACACCAACACACTACTTAAGCACACATTACACTTAGTTCATTACAATATACCACGGGATTAAAGTGAAATGGCTCATTATAGTGAAAGTTATAGACACTAAGTTATAGTGGTGACCCAGGGTCATGATGTCTACAGCTGAAATATAGTTTTCCCAGTGTTGGTTAAGGTAAACTAATGGTCAATCAGACAAAATATAATATAATGAATAAAATAATAATTATTATTAAATAGTAAGAAGAAAAAATAATAATAATAATAATAAACACATTTTACCAATGTATCTAATTGGGTCAGGCTGTAACATTAAAACTCTATTTTGCATAAACAAATAAATATGGCCTCATACAAAAGTCCAAAAGTAGGCTCCACTCCACAAGTTCTTGGAATTCAGCTTGTTTCCAATCTCCTCCTGCTGTGTTTAAGATTGTGTAAAGCATTTTGCCAATCCCTTGCAGCTTTGGGTGGAGATTTGAAGAACAACACTCCCGGGGACCTTGTCTGCTTGGTAAAGGAGAGCGTTAAGACAAATCCTGAACCCCACAGCGCTGAACAAGGATCTCTTAGTTCCTCTCATGCCCTATTCAGGAAGGCGGCCAGTTGCTACTCTGCCAGCTCAGTGCTGCCCTCTTGTGCAATCAGTAATACCCTGATAGTATTTTTATCTCCCATCAGTATGTGATAAAAATGCACATCAAAATATCCTATCCTCAAGGTAAAAGAAATAGAACTTTTATCAGGACGTATGATAACATATTTATCCGGACATACTGTATAAAGGAACAGATACAATATGGACTGCAATAAATAGCGTATAAATGAGCTTCCAATATATACAAACTTAAAAATATAAAAATGCTATAAAATTGTATTATGTAAGTAAATATGTGTGAGGTAACGTTTTACACTTCCTATCCTTTCTTTCTTTTCTCTTTCTGCAGTTCAACTAGTCCATCTCTATGTAGTGCCTGTAGAGGTAAGTGTCTGTTTGTTTCTTCGTCAAGCCAGTCAGTGAGCTCAGCAGCGCACAAACGTGTCTGGTCCTGTCCACTCCCAGGACACTTGTACAGGTGTAATGGGCCAGAGCAACTGCCCACTCTTGCTGTCTCCCTCGGAGACAGCAAAGTGGACTCAGCCATTATTGTATTTTCCTCATTCCTGGACGATGTTTGCTGGAAGGCCTGAAGCGTCCGAACAGGCGAGAGACAACACATGGTGCAGTGTCTTTTGGGTCTATGATGTTGGGGGCTGGGTGTGCATGGCCTGATGAAAGGTCCAGCAGAGGTACATCCCTCAAGTGTCCCTGATGTTTGTGAATCTGCTCATGGTGACCCATGACCCACAGGGAGCTTTCACAAAACATCTGTGGAAGACAAAAAATATTTTAATATGCAATTCTCACTTTAATCACCTCAGTGAGAAATTATTGGTTCTAAAAATGTTGTGAGAACATGCAATGCAATTTTCCATTAATATTTTCAGCAGGAAGTTTTCTTTTGGTTTCCAGAATGTTCTTTTTAAAGGTAGGGGAACATTCTCTAAAAACGTTCAGTCATAGAGTTGGGGATTGGGTATTTAAGGGTCGTATATGTGTATGTGTTTGTCTCTGTGTTGTAAATCTCCGTTTTTTCAAATATAACTTCAGAAGCATTTGTTTGTTTCTCGCATCCGTTTGTCGACTCTTCTCTTTTACTTGGAGTGTATTGTCCTCAGACTTAAGTAACTGTTTTCTTGCTTGACATGAGAGGGGAAACGTTACAATGTAAATTCTCAGTAACATCCATAAAATATTTTCCGAATGTTACGCTGAGAATGGTCTTCTTTTGTTATGATGTAACATAATCTGTGGCTTTGACAACATCCTCAAAACATTCTCTGAATGTTGCAGTTAAGACATTATGTCTCACTTAACCTATGAACATCTTTAAAACGGTCTTTGAACATTAGATTAAAACGTTTTCTTTAAAACTTTATTAGAACTTGTAGGTAACGTTAGCCAAAGTTCTGGGAACATTACAATCTGAGACACTTATTTTGGTACCAACAGAGGAAACAACACCAAAAAAGTAAAAGATTCTGGCATAATTAAGTTGGTAACACATTACATCAACCAACATGAAGTAATGCATTAGTTAACATGAAGGAATACATTAAAGATGGTCAGCTAATGGTAAGTAAACATGTAACAACTGTAGTTTGCTAAACATGTAAGTCAATACTTAATGTAAAGTGTTACCATTAAGTCACTGAGGTGTAAACAAACTCATTAATGAATGGTTTGGTGAAATAGTGCATTGTAGAAAAACTGTAGAGAGTCCAATTTCTTCACGGTGATAGGGTTGCAATGTAATCGCTTTATTTACTACCCAAGACAAGTAGTGAATCTACATCTGTTTTAATCTAAAGTTTTAATATGTCATGTTGATAAAACATATGTGGTATATATGTATATATATATATATATATATATATATATATATATATATATATATATATA
>CM067498.1:18631837-18706893 GCA_034552555.1 Semaprochilodus insignis
CTACACCATACTAATAAATGATTGTGGTCTAAAACCAGGTGTTTCAGTTTCATTGTCCAACCCCTGTACATTAAAAGTTAAGAATGTTTTTGTCTGTGAAGTTACTATTGTTTTTCTATGGACAATGACAATATATCATTTTTCTTTCCATTTCAGACAGCATTCCACACTCGTTCTGCCCAAACTATCCAAAGAGACTGTGGATTGAGGAGAAAGCCTTCTGCAATGCTTTTCCCTTTCATATCGTCTTTGACCAAAATGTAAGACTTCATTGGAAAACAGCTATATGGGTCATATTTAAGTTCATATTACACTATTTTATAATGACTAATAATGACTACCAGTGTTCTAATTTCGTATATGACAGTAATGCAACTATAAGCTATTTGGAATTTTACATTGTTCTACAAACTGATCTCAGTGAATATGAAGTGCATGTACTGTAACATTACACACAGAGGCACAAGTACCAATAGTTTATTACTGAATTATTGAATTATTGAAATTCATTATTGAAATCGGGACTAAAAATACCACTATCTGATAAATACCTAAATGCTTCTGCAAGGTATGGACATGCTTTATGAATTTGTCTACTTCAGAAAAAAATACTGAGATAAAGTGCTTTTAAATGTTGCAGTAGACTGTGGCTCAAGTGCCATGGTAACATCATTTAATTATCTCATCCCTATCATTGACATCTGTGCTTATCTCTGTAGCTCATAGTAAAGCAGACTGGCGTGAATATCCAGAAGTTTGTTCCAGGCCTACAGAGGACAGGGACCCGTCTGGATGAATACTTCAGCGTGGTTCATCCCGAGGTCACACTGAACATTAACAGCATCAAGAAGTTCATCAACAGCCAGTTTGTGCTGAAGACAAAGAGGGAGATGCTTCCTGAGCACTTTCAAAACCAGTCCGTGCTCAAGTTACGAGGTAATATGTACAGTGTATTACATGTGGATTCACTTCCAATGAATCCTGTATTCATAATGCAATATAACTGTATTTATGAGGCATTATATAGCATACATAACACCTTATAATACTTGAAGCTTGTTTTATGTCTTGTAGATAATGACATGCATAATATTTAATAATGCAAGAGTATGCAGTATCATAACACCTTATAATATCTGCCCCTAAGAACACTGTAGACACGCTTTTTCGGTCAAGGTGAAACACTAACACAGAAACACAAACCCCGATTTTACAACCTCAGCCAAAAGTTATCAACTCTGCTGTATCTGTGCCAGAAGTGGACCAGATCTGTTTTGGGACAGGTGGGCCAAATGCGTGTTGTAAATATGTGGGCCACCTTTGGCTCACAGCAGATTGCCAGTGCCGACAGTGAGCCAGCAGTGCCATATCTTTGCCAAATGTTGTGCACATCTGCTTGGTATATGGGTTTTGGTGAAAAATTGGCAAAATTAATGAAAAATAAAAAAATTTATTTGGCTTTGGCCAAAAATGTTCATTTCGGTGCATCCCTGGTTGTAATCATAGAAGCTTATGCCTGTTATTACAAGGTATTATGTACGCCATACAACATCTTATGAATGCATTTAGATAGCCTAGCCTTATGAATATAGGATTCATAGGAAGTTTTACCCGTGTCCTTTATTAATAGTCAAGAACCTGAACAATGCATTTCGATAGGATTATGAATAGAAGATTCATAGGAAGTTGTTCTTTATTAATAACCATGAACCTGATTACTTTATGAAGCACTTGTAGCTAAATCAAGTATGAAATTCTAAAATTTGCTTTCCTGTGACTGACAAATATTATTAGAATTTAGGATTTGCTAGTTTAGTGGTAAAGATAAGTATCCAGACATCACTTTCAATTAGTGAATTAGCTACTTTAAGGAGGCTCAAATTTGAATGCAATCAAATTCTCACAGCAATGTCCCAAGCCTTCCGAGAGGAGCAGAGACCAGCCGAAAAGCAAACATGGCTTCTATTAATACCCATGCAGTATTTAACTTTTCGTTTGCTGTCAGTCCTGATTAAAGCTTTTAGACTTTATGATTATGACACAAACATGTTTGTGTGTGTTCATGTTGCAGGTCAGATGGTTTGGATGGAGTCCCTGCACTGCATGGTGTATCTGTGCTCTCCTAAACTGCGTAGTCTGCAGGAACTAGAGGAGCGAGGACTGCATTTGGCTGATATCGCCCAGCATGACACCACACGCGACCTCATCCTGCTCAACCAGCAGCGACTGGCTGAGATCGAGCTGTCCAACCAGCTGGAGCGTAAGAAGGAAGAGCTACGCATCCTTTCACGCAACTTGGAGGTGGAGAAGAAGAAGACAGAGACGTTGTTGTATGCTATGTTGCCACGGCACGTTGCCAACCAGCTAAAAGAGGGCAAGAAGGTGGAGGCAGGTAAGGAAGCAACAATGGACCGAGTGACCAGCAAGAAGGTTTTAACAACAGTTACAGTAAAAACATATAAAAGAATTTAATTTGCAGTAGATGGACAGTAGTGGACACTAACAAAAATGCTTCTTTTTTGCTATTTTTATTTGTAATACATTTTCATTATAAATTATATTATCATAAAACAGTTTGAGTGAAAAGAAAGCATTTGTGATTATTTTAGTATTTGGTAAGCTCACCAACAAACAATTAGTCATTAGTAATTAGTCACCTTCTGTGTTTAAGGTGGTAGTAACTTCAGGCTCCTACAGATGGTGTTGCATGAAAATAATGGGGCTATAAATACCTGTGGGGTGTGAGTGATGGGATCCATAGATTGTGAAGGAGTGGTCCAGTGCAGTAAATGTCTTGTTTGATGTGTGGAAAATGGGTCCAAAGCAGAAGTTAATGATTGGTTAAAAGGAGTGACTGCATTTGGGTGTGCCAAAGACCATAGTGTGAAGGAAGTAGCTGAATCTGCAGGTGTATGGAAACGTACAGTCATACGGGTCTACCAGCAGGTGCTAAAATCCCAGTCTACAGGGAATTCTCTTCAGAATTGTGCCACGGAAGGCATCCACCAAATCTGGCCTAATTGTGCAATTCATTGATGCAAGAGTGGCTGTATATTAATGTAACCTACATCCAGAACGTTGTCCAGTCCATGCCAAATTGAATCGCAGGTAACTATTGTTTGTCTGGTGAGCTTTTGCTTTAATAGTAGTGTGCACTCTTTGCAGAGTGACCTAGAAATAGTGGACCTAGAAATAGCAGATTCTTCACTTTAGTTGTCAAAACTATTTTTTTTAGTTGTCAAAACTATTTTTTGTTTGAAACTCTTTCAGAAAGTTGGACCCCATAGTGTCCTAAAAGCAGCCCAAAACACTAAAGCAAAACTATCATTAAGATTCAGCCCCAAATCAATTGAGTTCCCTACTCTGTGTGTTCAATTGATTATTCATATTTGTTTTCTTTGGGATGTTTCATGTTTTCAGGAGAGTTCAAGGTGTGCACCATTCTCTTCAGTGATGTGGTCACCTTCACAAATATCTGCGCAGCCTGTGAGCCCATCCAGATAGTCCACATGCTCAACTCCATGTACTCCAAGTTCGACCGCCTCACAAATGTCCACGACGTCTACAAGGTCTGAAAAATAACAAGAAATCGTTACGTTTCTACTTCAAGGTTTACAAAACACATTGAAGTAATTGTATGCGGTTTCAGTGCATCTAAAAGGCTCTTCAAGGTCAAACAAAGCAAGTGGAATAGCTTGATAATAAAACAGGCAATTTTTGTCTGGTTGTGCACAATTGCCAGTGCGCCACTGATGTAATGCCAGTTACAAGCAAGTCAAAGATAATTTAATAATAACAATAATGGTAATAAACTTATGCTATTTATTTAGCACCATCAAAGATGCAGCTCAAAGTGCTTTGCAGTACATGATTAAATGAACAACAGACAAGGAGACACCACTTAAACCAAGAAGATTATTGAAAGAATATAGCCAAAGAAAGATAATTGTAATACACTCATCATCAAAAGAATAGTTACACCCAGAAGGAAGTGTGCGATTGCAGTGATATTGGGAAGGAAGATAAAGGTTACCAGGAACAATAAATGATGATAAATTTAGACTGATATGGGCAATATTTATTAAGCTACACATACAGAAGCAGTGTCTCTCAGTATGCCATCGGGCCGCCATGTTTGCTAATGTAACATGCCAGACATCTCAGCATGGAGTTGTAGAGGTTCTTAATGGTGTCCTGTGATAATCCATCCCAGCTTGAATATTCTCACACAGTTCCTGCAGATTTTGAAGTAGGGGTGTAGGTGGAGTGACACCAGGCCTTTTGGACAAACTGGATTCGTTGGTTGTCTCCACCAAGACAAAAGTGGGAATCTGCTGCCATTCTGAGTCACTCCATGACAGTCTGGCACAACACCATAGCAGTCTTTGGTGATGTTGACATGGTGTTGTTGTAACGGCCTGTTGTTGTACCATGTAGTCCTGTGCACAATACAACGATAAGACCATCCTGCTTCCCGGAGCCCTACAATGTGACCCCTCTCCAACTCTTCTAACTGCTTGAATTGCTTTCAAGCTCTTCTCCGAGGCATACTTCACTTGCTAAGGATGCTACCAACACAACAACACGAGTCAGAATGGACAGCACACACAGAATGACTTTATGTCAGTCATGTACAGCGATAAGGCATGTCCTTGCTCACATCACATGCGTGGCTCAGTGTGAAATATTTTGAATAATTCAGATGTCTCACAATGTCAAACTTATCCACCAAGTTTCATTCCTGTCAGTGGATTCCTTCTGGGTGCAATTGGTTTTTGATGATAAGTGTAAGAGGACAAAGTCTGGTGACAGTTCTGAATTAGCTCCTCCGCTGAGTAATCCAGTTGACTTGAAATAAAAGCATGAATCAGCTTCTCGGCATGCCGTTAAGTGCCTTCCCTGCTGAAAGACTTATATTGCTGGTCCATACTGGACAAAAACTTGCTCAAAACACAACAAATGATCACCATCATGCTGGTCATTTGTCTTGTTTAGGTTAAGTTTTTCAGTACGGTTGGTAATATTGGACATACTTTGGTGTTATTTGGGGAATTCAATCTGCATTAGAAATGCTATCATAAACAACCTGACTGAAAAGATATGATGAGGTGTTCTCCTTGTACTCTGTGCCCTCACTCCAGGTGGAGACGATTGGCGATGCCTATATGGTTGTTGGTGGTGTGCCAATCCCCAAGGACACCCACGCTGAGCGTGTGGCAAACTTTGCCTTGGGCATGAGGATTGCAGCCAGGGAGGTGACTAACCCTATCACAGGGCAGCCAATACAGGTGCCAGTTCTTATCCCTGTGTGCTGTTGGGTTCAAGGGGGGTTGCTGGTGTTGTGTGTCTGAGCATTCTTTTTTAGAAAGTAATGTCATTAAAAGCAAGTTTGTGAGTTTTACTTACAGTGTACTTACACAGTACAGTGTGCTTTTCATTGAGCTGTAGGGGGTCCTCATTGAGCTGGGACACCAGGGGTTGGTGGGGTACCAGTCAAAATTTTGCACACACCTTCTTTGTTCAGTGGTTTTGCTTTATTTTTGTTATTTTCTACTCTGTAGATTAATATTGAGGATTTCAACACTGTGTAGGAACACACACAAAATTAAATAATAAGCAAAAAAGTTTATTATTCAAGCTAGAATATGTTTTATACTTTAGATTCTTCAAAGTAGTTACCTTTTGTGTTCATGACAGCTTTACATACTCTTGGTATTCTAGTCTGTTTCATGAGGTAGTCACCTGGAATGGTGAGTACTTGTTGGGCGATTTTCCTTCACTCTGTGGTCCAACTCGTCACAAACCATTTCAAATGGGTTTAGGCTGGGTGATTGTGGAGGCCAGGTCAGGTCAGGTCAGGTTTAGGAGTCTGTATCCTGTTGAAAAACAAACAACAACACCACCCCCACACTATTACTCCTCCTTCTCCATGCTTCACGGTGGGAACCACATATGTTGAAACCATCTGTTCACCTTTTCTGGCAGGTTAAAAATTTTAATTTTGACTCCAAAGTACAGATTTCCACTGGTCCACTAATGTCTATTTCTTGTGTTTCTTGGCCCAAGCAAGTCTGTTGTTCTTTCTCAGTAGTGGCTTCTTTGCAGCAATTTGACCATGAAATCTTGATTCACATAGTCTCCTCTGAATGGTTGTTGTTGAGACTCTGTGAAGCCTTTATGTGTCTAATGAACTTATCCTCTGCAGCAGAGGTAACTGTTGGTCTTCCTTCCCTGGGGCGGTCCTCATGAAAGCCAGTTTAATCATAGCGTTTGATGGTTTTCACTAATACACGTTGAGGGTACATTCAAAGTTCTTGCAACTTTCCTGGGCTGACTGACCTTCATGTGTTAAAGTAACGATGGACTGTTGATTCTCTTTACCCAGTTGAGTGGTTCTTGCCATAATATGGGTTAGAAGAGTAGTGGAATAGGGCTATTCACTGTATAGAACTGTGTACCAACCCCACCTCTGCACAACACTGCTGATGGTCTCAAACACATTAAGAAGCCAAGCAATTCCACACTTAACTCTAGACAAGTCACACCTGTTCACTGAAAATTGTTCCAGGTGACCACCTCATGAAGCTAACTGGGAGAATGCCAAGAGTGTGCAAATCAGTCATCAAAGCAAAAGGCGGCTACTTTGAATAATCTAGTGTAAAAGATATTCTGGTTTGTTTAGCTCTTTTTTGTTTACTATATAATTCCATATATGTCATTTTATATTTTTGATGTGTTCAGTATTAATCTACAATGTCGTTTGGGCTGTTTCAAGCATACAGCCTACTGTAGACCAACTATAGAGAACCTGTAGACAACAACCAGTCTATATTGACTGCATAGACCTAAACAGCTCATTGGATGTTATTTATTAGCCTATTATGCCATTTTTTTCATTGACTGATGAAGGTCCATTCCTGCTTTTTGGCAGCATTAAATAATGTCGTACATATTGTAAATCATGAAAATGTCTTCAATACTGCGGCCATTTCACGCATCCTTAATATATGTATTGCAGATCCGAGTAGGTCTACATACTGGACCTGTGCTGGCCGGTGTAGTGGGAGAAAAAATGCCCCGGTACTGCCTGTTTGGAGACACAGTCAACACAGCTTCCCGAATGGAGAGTCATGGAGTCCCAGACCATATACACGTGAGCCCTTTTACCTACAGGTACCATACATACTAAATCCACACACATCCTTGATTTGTGTTTGTCTCAAAAACATTTCTTGGAGCTCATGTTACACATAAGACTCCATGCAAAAATACACATCCTTATTGTCGACTTCCTGTACTACCATTTTCCTTATAAACCCCTAGGCACTGCATACATCTCAGTACCTTTGCTTACTGCTGCTCATTGCACATTTCACAAAACTACAGAGCTCGATTCTGGCACATACCTGAGTATATCAAGAAACAGTGTCTTGTTCAGGTGTGTGCAGCATCTGTCTGACACCTTCTCCAGTGGAGTTTGTGGAGAGGGCAACTAAGTCTCAATATGAAACTCGAAAATGGGCAATGATAAAGTTCATTACTTTCACCTATTGTGGGCTTGAATCTGGAGATTTTATCTTGGTGTGTATGGAACTGCCTGTAAGTATGGACCATTCATGTTCTGGCAGATTGAAACCAGGTACGTGTTGCCTGCTATGTTTAATGGTACTACTGCCGAAGTCATGGAGCACCCTTTATTTATTTCATTGTCCTTCACTCCAACTCATTCCAAACCATCTCAGTTGGGTTTAGGTCAGGTGATTGTTAGGGCTGCCCTCTAGAAGTCGACGAGTCGAATCGTCAGTCGGAGACCTTTAAGTCGACTGAGAACCTTCAAGTCGACTGACAACAGTGACGAGTAAAACAGACTAAAGCTTACAAAAATGCACAAGAACTTTAAGAATGTAAAAAGACATTTTAATAATTATAAAAAGGGGAATAATAAATATATATTTAAGTTCTAACTGGGCTATGACGCATGCTTGCTACAAAATGAAATCCATGTGACAACGTGCGCTGGCGGTTCACCGTTGAAGGAAGCTAAAGCTGTGAAGCTGAAAAACACGGGTGGAACGATGTCTCAGAAAAAGTCTGGAGGAGCTTTTGAAGAAGAGAATCCGAACAAATTAAAGCTAATTCTGCTCGTCATTGAGTCAGACATTGAACACTGCTTCAAACGAGTGAGTTGGCTTTCGTTTTAGACATAATGGCTGTTTGCAGTGAAGGAAAAACGGACCGAAGACGTTTGTTTTATTATAATTCCATTATTTTAGAACCTAAATTACAGATATTTTTATTTATTCATCTACAGCTAAGATTATTTTTATTTAAAGATAAGTTCAGTCACTTAATATGCCTGCGATAAACGAGAAATAATTATTTCAGGCGGGTAATATAATAAGTAAACGGTTTCAGGTTTACCGTTCTTCTTTTCAGCTAAAATAATTTAAATATTGACTAATTTGGTTTTATTTAGGAGTTCATTATTTATGAGAGATGAAAGACGAAGGGTCATCCTACTGAAGAAGCTGTTAAAAGTGAAATTATAAAGACAGGCTATAAGCGCTAACTTTAGCATAAATATATCGATTGCTGCCCGACGCTATATTCTGTAATTAAATCAGGCTCCAGATCGTNCGTCTCTTTTAGTTCAAAAATATGTTCCTGTGACTCTGCTGACTTTCTAAATGAGGACATCAGATCTGAAACGTATGCAAACTGATTTACTGATTACTAGATAATGTATATGGAGAAAAAACATAACGAGTAGTCGAATCGTTGGCCCGGACGGGCGAATCCGATTCGAATGACAAAATGCTGAGTCGGGTACAGCCCTAGTGATTGTGAAAAACAGGTCATCTGACGCAGCACTCCATCACTCTCCTTCTTGGTCAAATCGCCCTTACATAGCTTGGAGGTGTGTTTGGGGTAACTGTCCTGCTGACAACAAACAACAACAGCAGCCTCACACCATCACTGTCCACTGTTAGTTGAGTGGTTCTTGCCATAGTATGGATTAGATAAGTAGTTGAAAAGGGCTATTCACTGTTTAGAACTGTGTACCAAGCCCACCTCTGCACAACACAGCTGATGGTCTCAAACACATTAAGAAGCCAAGCAATGCCACACTTAACTCTCCCCACTTGAGCTGTTACCCAAAGTCTGGGAGATTTGGTCTTGGCGGGTGTCTCACTGCCTGTGAGTATGGACCATTTTAGTTCTGGCAGATTGAAAGCAGGTTCAGTGTTGCGTGGGGTCTGCTATGATCAATGGCACTACTACCGAAGTCAAGGACCACCCTTCATTTATTTTATTTCCAGTCAAAACAGCTGTTAAATACAAGTTATTCATTTTTCCGACTTCCTACTTCCATTTCTACTTCCATTAGAAAGCGGCTCAAAAAAATAATAGAGAAAACGTATGTAGAGCTTTCATCTTTAAGAGACTGGAGAAAAAATCAAGCTGCATTCCATCCACAGGTGTTTCTGTCCATCTTTCCACTGTGAGAAGACAATTGAACCCTATGGTAGCAATGGGCAATTCATTCCAAAAGAGTGTTTTCAGCCTGTTCTGAAGCCAGTCTCAAAGCAAGTTGTAAGAACCAGTGCTTGTTTGCACTTATTATGCGCTCGAGAACACAACGTTCAAGGATTTCCAGCAGAACAAAAAGAAATGAGAGTGTATACAAGAGACTTGCTTTGAGTTTGGTAGGCTGTTAGTTTTGTTGCCTGCAGCTTTTAAGGTACAGAAGAAAGTACAATAGTTTTACTCCACTAAGGTGTTTTCCAAACTCCACTATACTCTGGTCTCCTGAGAGATCCATGAGTTGATGGGTCCTAGTATGTGCATACATACCTACATGACCTAATACTATGTAGAATGTAATCTGTTTCATAGCATTTGCTTCTGTACTCTGCAGGGCTCTGAAGGATAAAATGTTTGACATTCGTGAACGAGGAGAGATCCAGGTGAAAGGCAAAGGCCTGATGACCACCTACTTCCTGTTCCAGAACCTCCAGCTATCTGAGGAACAGATCATGGGCAAAGGGAACGAAGAGACGTGTGCATACAGAGATGATCAGCAAGAAGAGGGACACAGCCCGAACAGTAGGGACATTTCTTATGTGTAATCTCTACTTTTTTACATAATCTAGAGCATGGGCTGCAGAATATACACTCATCATCAAAAGAATAGCTGCTCCCAAAAGGAAGTGTCCGATTACAGTGCTATTGGGAAGGAAGATAAAGGTTACCAGGAACAATAAATTATGATAAATTTAGGGCAATATTTATTGAGCTACACATACAGAAGTAGTGTCTCTCAGTATGGCCTTGGGCCGCCATGTTTGCTAATGTAACATGCCAGACGTCTCTGCGTGGAGTTGTAAAGTTCGTAATGGAGTCCTGTGACAATCCATCCCATGCAGCTTGAATATTCTCACGCAGTTCCTGCAGATTTTGCGGTAGCATTGGAGGTGGAGTGACACCAGGCCTTCTGGGCGTGTGACGAGTGACAACAAACTGTTCAGCTTGGTGCTGACCACGGTGCCTCTACAAATGTTGGTTGATTTGTTGGTCATCTCCACCAAGACAAAAGCGTGACTTGTCACTGAAGATGACCTGCTGGCACGACACCACTGCAGTCTTTGGCGACGTTAACATGGTGTAAAGGGCTGTCATCGTAGCGGTCTGCCTGCAAATAGTGCCAATGGTGCTGGCACTAACAGGATGACTCATGGAGGGCATCACTGCAAGCTGAATGTCAGCATGTCTTATGGTCTTAAAAAACCTACCCACCAAGTTTTATTCATGTTGGTTGATTCCTTTTGGGTGCAACTGTTTTTTTGATGATGGGCATATTTACATAATAGAGTCTGCTAGAGCACTTTATCATTTTGTTCTTACTGCTAATGTTGCTATCAAGATGTCACAGCGTGTTTAACTTGCTCCCATGATCCTTTTATAGTTTGCCAATGCTCACAAGGTTAATGGCTGTTTGCAAGTCAATGCAAAATCAAACCAGTCAATTTTAAAAAAATCAGGTTGTGTAAAGTTTATTTTTATAGATGCATTGAAGTCCAGTAGAAAGGTATTATTATTGTCTTAAAGCAAAGATTTGTTTAAACCGAACAACACAAATATACTCTTCCGTGTCAAAAGGAGAACAGACCCCTGCAAAGTGATTTAAACCTGATTACAAAAGCCACATTATTAGTTAAATGATAATCACCTGTGCACGGTCATTGGGGTACCAACTGATTGTTTGACCTACAATCAGGATGCCAGTTAGTTGGGCTTATGTTGTTTAAGGTACAAAAGCATCTACTGGTGTTTCACAAGTTTTGTAGGCTAAAAGTAGGACAAAACAATGAAGTTTGCACTCTTTCATATTACAATTTTAATATTGCAAATATAAAAATGTTTAATCTTTTAGCCTTGCTTTAAAAACAGAAAACCGTCTGTTACACATTCTCTGATTTAAATAACAGTGATTGATAAAGGTACACCACAAATTAATGATGTGTAACTGGTGCAAATTCTCCTCCCCCTCTTTAGGTAAGATAACCAAAGAGCAGGAGAGCATTAAAGACATGGAAGAAGAGAGGAAATCCATCAAAGAGCGAAGCCGGAGCTCATCCGCTTACCTTTCAGTTGATGACCCCTCACCTCAACCCTCTGCTGATGTCCCTCCTAATATCTCAGTAGTCCAGTACCATGTACCAGATTACTATGAACCCCTGGAGAATGGACCTGCAGAAAACGTCAACTCCCGTCTGTGCACCCTCCTTTAGATAAGAGCTCAAGATGGTCATATTCAGCAGGTACAAGTTCCACAACCTTCTCCGGGTTCTCTTTAACTTCTCAGTCAGGAGCTGTGGAAATGGCCACACCAATGTTAACTACAACAGGGCTTCATTTGTATCTATTTTGTATCTGTTCTGCACTCTGAGGATGTAATCGAGTATGTTATCTATCTGAAGATAAATTAATTGTGTTAATTATGTGATATCGACTTCCAAAGATATACCAAAACACTCGCACACAAACTCGCTGATACTAATATAATAACTCTGGGCCAGAAGACTTTTAAAAACACACAAATGGCGATTAGGTAAATGGCTAAGCCATTAAATATCAAAGCTGGAAATCCATTATATGTAGTCTGGAAGTGCAATGACCCCAACCCAGATAGCAGACTTCGATTGAGACAGTGTTTATATGTTGGGCAAAACCAATAAATCAGCGTAGATCTGATGTTCAGTTTGTATTGATCTTATTATTTTGCCCATTGATTGAGCACTGGTAGATCAACCAGATACTGTGCATGGACTTCCAGACTTCATGTGTTACCCTCTGCTCAAATTCTAGCAAATTATGATGCCTGCAAACTTTAGTACTCTTTTAAAAGATGATGCAAGTAGGTATTACAGTTACCTTATATACAGGATAACTGAGGTTTAAACCCCATTCAGGTCGCACTGCAATGAAGGAACAAAAGTCCTTGGTTAAAACTCCAAACATACTCGCCTAACACTGTACATTCCTCTGTATGAAAGTTTCTGACAATTGCCCAAAACCTTAACCTTATCAGATTTTGTAAATACTGAACTAAATTTGCTATGCTTTCAATATTGTATTAACAACGCACAATCATACAGTGAGCAACATTAAATCAACATCAGTACTGACAAGATCAACAACTATCAGCAAGTGCTGTGCAATCAATAGTCAACATGGCTGATTTTCCAGCGTGGCATGAATGGCAAACACAATAGGCAAGATTATTCAATCAGTCCAATTCAGCATCACTGATCCAAGCTAAAGGTTAGCTATTTGGGTCAAGCATCCAGCAGAGCTAGATTTGGCAGTCATAGTCAGCAAGTACTAACCCCCACAAACAGTTTGCTGATCACAGAGACCTCTCCTCATTTATCGGGTATGGTTGAAACAGCCACTGCACCCTTCACTTTTACTGCCCTGCTAGAACAACCAGCATAGATCATCATAACTGGCCACCAGCAAAACCAGCATATGTTGTGCTTTGGATGTTGGTGTTCTGGTCAGCAGCAATGAAAGTTAATATGCTTTTCACCATCAAAACGAGCACAAGCACCAGACCAACACTAAACCTGTAGGGAATGCATGCTGCTCTGTGCTGTTGTTTTTTATTTTCTTCTTTCAGCAGTGTGATTGCATATGCACAGGATAACAGCTCTGGAAGTCCATGCAACATGGTCACTGTTGAAAACCATCTGTAGCTCCAGCAGCAGAACATGATCTGCCTGTTGCAGCAATCCCTGATGGTGTCTTTAAGAGAGATCTTCATTGTTTTGCATAACTGTGCGGCCGTTCTCATGCTGAGGATTGTGACTGACAGCTCGAATAAACCAGCTCTGTGTACACTGGCTTGCCATCTGGGAGAGACACCTCCAGGCAGGCCCACAGCAGGACCCTGCAGCCATGCTTCATTTGCACCTGTTTTCTTCATGCATGTAGGGCTGTGCAAAAACACAAGCCCCTAATCACACTCTGGAGAAATCATCCACAAACCCCCGAGCGTTTTCAAATGGAAATCAGATGGCAAGTACAGATGACCGAAGGCTAATCACAGCCAGGTTGAACAGCTGTAGCCTCGTGGTAGGACAGTGACCTGATGGCTGGTGGTTTAACCCCTTAAACTGCAGGCTTATTGGTCAGCTGTTCATCTTGATGAAACAATGAGTAGCTACTATTAAACGAACACATAATGATTTAGTGCAGAAAGAACATATGAACACAATTCAGTTAAATGTACAGGGGTTGGACAATGAAACTGAAACACTTGGTTTTAGACCACAATCATTTATTAGTATGGTGTAGGGCCTCCTTTTGCGGCCAATACAGCGTCAGTTCGTCTTGGGAATGACATATACAAGTCCTTTTTTGGATACAATCCGGGTTAGCATCCGAACATCCCTTTCAGACAGCTTCCTCTTGCGTCCACAGTTAATCCTATTGGATGTGGTTCGTCCTTCTTGGTGGTGTGCTGACATTACCCTGGATACCGTGGCTCTTGATACATCACAAAGACTTGCTGTCTTGGTCACAGATGCGCCAGCAAGACGTGCACCAACAATTTGTCCTCTTTTGAACTCTGGTATGTCACCCATAATGTTGTGTGCATTGCAATATTTTGAGCAAAACTGTGCTCTTACCTGCTAATTGAACCTTCACACTCTGCTCTTACTGGTGCAATGTGCAATTAATGAAGATTGGCCACCAGGCTGGTCCAATTTAGCCATGAAACCTCCCACACTAAAATGACAGGTGTTTCAGTTTCATTGTCCAACCCCTGTACTTAACAACTGTTTTGGCTTTGGTTGTTTTTTAAATGGACACTTCATCCTTCGTCTGTTTCTTTGATCCAATAAAACACTGAAAGGTAATGTTGCAAATCAACTTTATTCTTATGAAGCTGCTGCTGTAGCTCCTTATTATATATTATCTCTATAGACAATAAAATAATAAGGACTCGGAAGATAAATTGTTTGTATACTTCTGAATCTTTAGCAGAACTCTTAAGGACATAACTAGAGTGCAGCTTAAATATTTGTGAACCCTTTAGAAGTTTCAATATTCCTACATAAATGTGACCAAAAATTTCATCAGATTTTCACACCAGTCCTAAAAGTGGATAAGGAGAAGCAAATCAAACCAAGAGTCAAAAATATTCCTTACTAGCACTTGTATTGTACTAGCACAAGTGAATCAGACACAGTCATGCTGCTGGGGTTTCTGTGGTGGTTCTCAACAAGGTAACAAAGTATACAGAGAAACAAATAGACTGCAGTCTGTAATTGTAGAGATGCACATACATTGGCACCTCTGGTAAACATAAGCAAATATTGCTTATCCTTTTGGGCTTTTCGACCATCAATCAAAATCCTTTTTAAGTGCAACAATTTCAAGAATTTACAATGACTCCAAAATGATTAAGCCAAAAACTAAACGTTATCTTGAAGTAAATATTTCACTTTGTGCAGCCTACTTTTTATAGAAGTTTCTATATTTTTGGATAAATTTGACATTAAACATTAAAAGTAGATAAGGAGAACCAAATTAAACAAAGGGGACAAAAATATTAGACTCACCAGCAGGACAACGACCCTGCTGACCCAGCACATAAGCCGTTCTACCAAAGAAGAGTTTTGGAATAGCCAGGTCAAAGTCTTGACCTTAATCCAATAGAAATGTTGTGGAAGGACCTGAAGCAAGCAGTTAATCAGACAACCCACCAACATAACAGAGCTGAAGCTGGTCCATATGTAGAAATGGGCTAAAATTCCTCCAAGCTGATGTGCAAGACTAATCAACAGTTACCAGAAATAGTAAGTCGCAATTATCGTGGGCCACAAAACAAAGGTTCACATACATATCCCACTCACAGATATGTACTATTGGATCATTTTTCCCAATAAATAAATGACTCAGTCTAATATTTTTGTCCCATTTGTTTAACTTGGTTCTCCATATCCACGTTTAAGACTGTGAAAATCTGATGAAGTTTTAGGTCAAATTTATGCAGAAATATAGAAATATCTAAGACTTCACAAACTTCCAAGCACTACTGTAGGTGACACTGTATTATAATAATACATCTAGGACAAAAAGCCTCTGAAAAACTCAAAATGACCATGTAAATGGCAAAGCATTTAAGATCTGGTAGCTAGAAATGCACTGCATGAGGAATCTGGGAAAGTAATGGTCTCAAAGCATCCAGCAGATAAAAGCCAGATGGATTTCACATGCACTATGCTACTCTCCCTCCCTCCTTCCCTCCCTCCCTTCCACCTTGGACATGCAGAGATTTCAGTAGTATTTCCATGTACAAAATGAATCAAAGTAAACAGTCATCCTAAATCTTTTAATGCATCTTTTTTCACATTACATTTATCAGTACATCAAATTCCTCCATGCGAAGAATCAATTTTAAGGCGAAAAAAAAAATCATTTATATGGGAGGGATGTGACAGGAAAAAATAGTCTGGCAACTTCTGAAAATAAATAAAGTGTGTATTTGCATAATAACCTAGGAGCATGCCAAGTGAACAACAAAGTAAGAAAAAGCAAAAGTTAAATGTCAGTACACACAGTTCCTTGGCACTGTAACAAAAACCTTTTCATCAAGGTTCCTCTTGCACAAAACAAAAATAAGCTACACATCACCTATGAAATCCAAAGTGAATTTCTATACTCTTCACTGAAGGGCTATGGCAATGAATCATGTATCACAAATGAAGAAAAAAATACATATATTTTGGCAAACAAAGAGTAATTTGAAATACCTGGAAGAATACAAACATTCAGATTGGACGTCTTTTTTCTGCAATTTTTCTCATTATTAAAGTGCAACGAAATGCTTCATTGAAGAAATAATACTTTCCTAAAACATCAATAATGCACACTGCGAACAGTAGCTGCACAGCAGTCTTCCTTCAGGTTTTCTACTCCTAAAATGTTTGCTCGCCGAACTCAAAGTGACAGGTCTGACTCTGGAGTGTCCGTTTCCGATCCAAAGCGGGTGCCCATACTGATCTCCTCAGGGATGACCGTCGCAGTGTCACCATTCAGGCTGGCTTTGGGGAACAGCACGAGACCTTTAATGAAAGAAACAGGAATAAAGGAATGGAAGATGCCTGGAAAGATAAACACTGAAGACATGTATGCAGATGTTCAAATTCAGGGTATTTTCCCCCCCTAATAAATTCGTTCAGTCACATGCACACGTTTGATTGAATGAGTTTTGGTGATTTTCTGTGTGAAAATGAGAAAATACATTCTGTACAGCAGTATTCACCAAGCCTCCTCCTGGAGGTCTACTTCCCTGAAGAGTTTCCATCCAGCATCTAAAACCTAACAGATATAAACCTAACACTAATGCATCTAATCCATTCAATCAAGGTTTGCATCCCGAAAGCTTTGCTCCTTAGTACTCCTCTCCTTCCCCTAAAGAACACAGCTTAATACAGGAGAGGAAAGGAGTAGGAGGAATGGAGAGAATGTGCAGAGATTGGAGTAACAGCTGATTCCTTTTAATGGCATTACGTCTGTTGACTACTGAAGAACACTTATCTAACGTATCCAATTTTGGCTAAACTGAGCCACTGATTTACATTAGTGTAACTTTCCACTCCATGTTTTTTCACCAAGCACGAAATGCACTGCACAGAGAATATAAATCATGTGGCCACTGTTTTCCCATTTTACCAGGTCCATTTATCATGTAAATGCATTGTAGTTCAACAATTACAGCCTGTAGCCCATCTGTTTCTCTGCATACTTTCAAAGCCCTATTTTACGCTGTTTCTAAATGGTCAGGACCCTCACAGGACCAACGCTGAGCAGGTAATATTATTGGGTGGTGTTTAGTAAGTATGTGTTGTACTGGTACAAGTAAATCAGACAAAGCAGTGCTGCTGGAGTTTCTAAAGACTGTATCCACTCACTGTCCACTCTATTAGACACTCCTAACTTCTTGGTTTACCTTGTAGGTGTGAATTCAGACACAACAGCTCATCTCTCGCAGCACCGTTTGTGTTGGTCATTTTCTAGTGACCACAAGGCACTGCCCACGGCATGCTGTTACAAAATGCACCTGTATGTAGCCCTTCACATACATTGGCACAAGCAAACACTGCTTATCATTTTGGGCTTTTCAGCTATAGTACAATGATTTCAAGATTTTATTATGACTCTGAAAATGATTAAGACAAAAACTAAACAATATCTTGAAATAATAATAGTACTTCTGCAACAGTAACAGCTCAGAGTCCTCTCCTATAATGCTTAATGAGACAGTCCCACTGAAAGTAGTTGGTCCAGACAATGCTTCCTTTTGGCAACCCTCCCAAACAACTGGTCATGTAGGTGGTGTGTGACTGCATTTTGGGAGGTGTTCTGACCCTGTGACCTGTCTGCAATTCCCTCAGCTGCTATTCTTGGAGATTTTGTTGGCCAACCTCCTCACTGTGTCAGTATATGTGCTCTTCCTGGCAGACTCTCCAGCTGCTTTAAACTTTTTATTGTTCTAACAGTGAACATTTTCCACTGTTTGCAGTTTTCTTGTAATTTCATGATTTGTGCAGTTCAACAACCTTTGTCACACACCACTGCTGTGTTCTCTGGTCTTCCTAATGAAGATGTAAGACTAAGGGCATCTTGCATGTGTGTCAACTCATATTTACACCCTAGTGAAAGAGGAAGTTGCGGCTGACCATTTAAGTGCTCCTATAGATCAGTTGAAACCTAAAATATGAATCCAAATATACTTTTCAGTTAGATATCGTGCCTAAGAATATGTGTAACAGCTGATTTAGAAAGAAATTTCATTTTATGATAACATTTAAAGTTTTTCTTTCAATCATTGTGCTGCATAATACTGCAAATGAAAAAATAGTCATAAAAATATTACTATTGTTATGTTTTAAAAATATATATATAGATTTTTTTTTTTTTTTACAGCCTGTTACTTACTCACACTTACAAGGGGTGCCATTATTTGCAGAGGGCCCTGTAGGGGGACTTGATAAGATAGACAGAAAGTGTAAACACAAGGAGGGTGTACTTAATGATGTGGTTGATCTGTGAATAAACACAAAACACTTTGAAACAGAGCTTAAAACTGAACTGCTGCTTGTTTGGCTATCCTGTCTGGCGTGCATGCGTGTGAGGTCTTTCTAGGTAGCATACGTTCATGCATTCTGCGACAGGTGTTTGAAGTAGCTTTAATCGCATCCTAAAATATCTCGATGGCTGGTAGGACGCCATTATAAAATCAGTTTCCAGGTCACAAAGGAGAGAAGCAGGTAAGAAAAAGGAGCAGCTTTAGGGGGTTTTAGATGCAGCTAAGGTCTCCTGAGGAAGGTAAATAGCTGGAACAGGTGCTGCAGATTGTGGTTGGAGGTCGACTCCACAAGACAGCAGATTTCCAGGAGCAGGGTTGATGACCCCTGCTCCACATGGAACAAAAGTTTTTGCTCGTCATTTTAGAACACAATTTTTATTTGCTGATTTTATGCTGGACAAAATAAGCTATCAAATATAAAAAAATGTCGCATAACATTTGCACAGGGCACATTTATGTTTTATTTTGTTCTCCAAATATATACAGTGAAATGCTGGTCTGGCTGAAGATCTGAAGCAGGACCTCACATAATACTACTTTAACAAGTAGAATCAGGTGTGGTCCAGCGTGTTTGGAATTAAAACCTGTAGCCACACTGGCCTTCGCAGATAAGACAGGACACACCTGCTGTAGAGGATATGTAGTTATTTTCACTTAGAAAATCAACAAACCATATAATTTGACAAGGGGGAACCAAACTTTTGCACAACTGCAACTGACACACAAAACAGCCAGTCAAGCCAGTTATATTATGATGTATAGAAGGCAATCTTGAAAACGGAGTCACGACATAAACAGCCGCGCAGGAAAGCACAGAAGTATACAATGGGCGGAGCGTGTGGGGCTGAGACTACTGTTCTCTAGGCTGAACTTAAATATAACAACAAATCACTGAGTTACGTTGGACCATTGCAAAACAATACACGTACATGCGTATATGTGGAAGTACTGATAGCCAATAGGAATTGACCTAGCAGAATCTGTCAGACTCTGTCTATGTGTGAGCAGAGAATATGTGGCTGGGACAAAAGGAATTATGACAGTATGACAGTTATGTCACACAAACATAAAAAATAGATAATGAACTGAGATTTCCTGCAAACAAACACAATTTGATTTTCAGCAGGCAATAAGTGACTCTGTATGTGTTTGAAAGTGCTGTGACTCACGCTCCATCTCCTCTGTACCACCGTCACTAAAGGCCTCTGTATCTGAACATGTCCGTGTGCGTCTCTGTGATGACCTCTGTATTGTCACGCACTCTTTCGGCACACTTGACCTTGAGAGCAGGAAAAAGAGGGAGAGTGTACTTACACATAGCAACAAGTGGAGCAGCACATATAGTGCAATAATAATGTTAAAAAAAAAAAAACCTTTGTGTACTTATACTGTACCTGTCATAACTATAAGTGCCTGGATGGCTGATTGACCGCTTCATCTACACAGCAAAAAAAAGCAAAGGGAATATATAAGATTTTAATTATACACAAAATATAAATACTCAATAAAACTTAAATAATGAAAGTTCTTCAGAGAACCATTTTTGTGAGTGGTGGAAGAACCTCCACATTTCATAGCAACAGAACCCTTCAACTAATAAAGAAAGGTTATTTAAATCTTTAAAAAGTTTTGTTTTCAAACTTGGTTCTTAAAGGAACCAAAAGTGGTTCTTCTATAACAACCATCTAAGAAAGCCTTTAATAGACTAGATTTGCTCTTTACCCTGGCCATCTGGATGGGAGAGGGGGAGACAGGGGACATTAACGGGTCTGAAGGACTTGACTGCAACATGTCTGTCTGGAACTTTGAGTTGGCAATCTTCATACATTCCTCCAAGGTTTGAATAAAGGTATTACAAGTGGCACTCAGCAAAGACGAAGCCTCATTCCGTGTCTGGGAAAGCAGCCAAAGAAAAAAGACAAATATTAATTCAGCATAAACGTGGTAAACGGTGTGAGACAGTCTCCCACATATGCCACAGTGATTATTAGTGCAACATAAAAAACAATGTGTACTTAAAATGTGAAAAGAGACATCATAGTGCGGTTGATTGGTTGGTATCAACAGGAAATTTGGCATCACATAATCAGAGGGGACATAAAGAATGGTCAGTTCTATCCTGAAATGAACCAGTCACATTATGTGCTGTGATGTCAGCTGGGCATTTTTTCCTGTGTCTGAGTTTTAACATGATAGCCCATCTTAAGTGAAGTGCTCAATTATAAATGGCTCATTTTTAGGAATAGAAGCTTTTAAAGAAATAATAATGGATCAAAACTCAAGATTTTGATATGTTGTTATTGGTACTGGAAAAGAAAAAATAGCAAAAGCCAGACTATTATATAACTTTGATATTCGTCAAACTAGAGTTGCTAGATTCCAGTCACTATCACAGCATTTCAGTCAAACATCTGTTAAGTAAGTAAACTTTATTTATAAAGCACTTTTTAAACAACCTGTGTTGACCAAAGTGCTGTACATGAAAATACCTAATAATTACACGTTAATACATACAACCAAAACACAGATAAAAGAAATCAGATAAATAACATATATTAAAATAAGTAAAAAAAAAAAAAAAACACAGGTAAGGGATAGATTGAACAACTATAAAAACACCTCATACTATCACAGTTTCTCACTATTCAAAAGCAAGTTTGTATAAGTGAGTTTTTAGAATACATTAAGTAAAAAGGAGTGTTTCAGCCCTGACGGCGTTTTGAATCTGTTATATGGATATGAATATGAATGAAAATCCAGTATTAAGGTCAGTGTCTAACCTCTGAGTGGTCTCCTTCCTGCTCCACTGATTCCTGAATTGTGTGAACCTGTTGCATCAGTAAGTCACAGTAGAGACGCAGCTCTGACATCTTGGTTTTTAACGACTCAGTGGTCTCTGTTAGCTCTGCAAGAGGTAGGTATGACATTTCACATTATTTGTAACTCATGCTGGCCTATACATTTTTTCACATGCCTACGAATGTAGACAAAGAGAGATAGAAAGACGTGGGTGGAGAGAAACATACAGAGAATGTGAAAGCACAGTGACAATGCAGCACTAACTGAGACACTGCGAATGCCCCACCTCTCTCTTTTTTGGTTCTTGTGTCGATGAGGCCAGCCTTGGAGCTCCCCAGAGCCACAAGCCATTTCTGTCTCTCAGCTGCATTCACTGCTTTCACGTAAAAATGCTGCTCTCCTGGTATGATGAGCTCCAGCCTGGTATTATCGGTTGGGTGAACTAGTTTACGAGAATGAGGAAGTTTGAAAAACAAAAGAATTAGGCCAGCTTCTTAACCCTGCTGAAAGCTTGTCGTTGATGCACAATAATCCGCAAACTTGTTTAAAAAGTTTCGCTTGCAGTAGCAACACTCATATGCATACATAAGTTTTTGTGTGGTATAAATGGATAAAAGTCTCTTACCTTTGATTTCACATACTGACATCTTTATACTGCCCTTGCTGCCTTTGCAGACATCATCTTGGGAGTCGTAATATGAAATTATTCCATTGTCCAAAACAAACCACCGTGGCTGCCATCCTAAAAAAATGGTAGGCTACACGTTAAAGAATGCATTTTGGTTCATGTACTCCAAACTGCAGTCGGCCACTTGTAGTAGTCTGTTATGCTCTCTGTATGACAATGTAATTAAATGAATAGATATGGAGAGTAGCCCGACTGTCATTTGGTGAGAACTTTACAGCTTAACACTGCAAAAACTCATATGACCATATAAAAGTGCCCAGGTCAGCAGGTTTCGGCTCGCTGCTAATAAAATGGAAATGTACTGGCAAAGTATCTTTCACCCTTCCCTTTCTTTCTACGAGCTGTATGAATCTATAAGACAGTCTTCATACAACACTTCGTACAGACCACCGTGGAAGGGTCAAAACAGCTCTATACAATACAAGCAATCAAAAACTCACCAAAATAGTACAGTTAACTTACATACCGCTTTAATTTGCCGAAATACTCTTATTAACTAACAAAAACAGGGTCACTGCTACATAAAAGTTTATAACCTCCCAGGCTCGCTGTTGTGGCAGGAATTTTGCATTAGACAGTTGTTAGTAACAATAATAAAGCATCTATTACCGGTCATGTAATTGGTCCACTTGTAAAGTACACCTTCCATTCTTCGCAAGCAGAAACACGACTTTAGAAAATGAGAAACTCTGAGTTTAACCCGCACTTCATTGGTGGCCTTAGATCCTGTTAGCTAGCTTGCTAGCCTCCAAGCTAACTGCGAGGTGCATTCAGGTGCATTTCATCCCGACAGAGCGAGGCGAAACGCGTTTACGAAATAAAAAGAAATCATGTTACAGACTAGTTTGCTCGGCAAAATAGCGTCACATCATGATTCAGGCTCACTGAGCTGAACTGAAGAGGAGGAGAGAGAGGAATGGTTCCATTTCCGCTGAGTGAACGCCAGTGAACCGGAAGTGGCGTTTATTTTGGCTGAGGGTTGCCAGAACTCCGCGGACAGACAGCGCTGCGGATATAAGCTCATTAACGGCGCAGCGATGGCCGGAGAGGCAGGGGACGAAATACCTGGTATGATACATTTCTCTATGAACCATTTTCTTTCAGCTTACAGTCTAGCTGGGGCTTTCAGCGATGTAGTAGTTGGTTGGCTAACGTTTAACATTGCGTTAACTCCGCTTGAATTAGCAACCCAGATAACTTAGGTGGTTGTAACGGCACCTGCATGTTTTGGCGTGCGGAGCGCTACATGAGCTGTGTGATTCGTATGGCTGAATTGACCGTTTGGCTGCAGTTTGGTTAGTTATTCACAGTTTTACACTGTACTGTCATATTTCGACTGCGGGGCCATGAGAAATAGCAGCTGGCTATCTGTTGTCAGGGGCAACCATGCCATGTGGTCACGCCTCTCCTTCCTGCCCTCCCCGCGTCCTCTCTCTCTCGCCATCTCTCTTTCGTGCTCTCTCTCTCTACACCCACTCCCGCCCTTCTCTCTCTCTGTCTCTCCATCGCCCTCTCTTTCTTCTTTTTTCGACCTCTTTGTCCTCACCCCTCTCTCCCTAGCTGTATTTCTCTCTCTCTCTTGCCGTCTCTTACTTTCTTACTTTTTACTTCTTAATTTCTCTTTTTCTCTCTTTCCACCCTCTCGCCCCTCCCTCTCTCGCACTGTCACCCTCTATCACCACCTCTGTCTCTTTCGCCCTCGCCGTCTCTCTTTACATCTCTCTTCCTCTCTATGTCTCTTTCTCTCTCCCTTTTTTCTTCCTCTCTCTTTCTCTATCTCTCTCTCACCCTTTCTCTCTCGCCCTCTCCCTTTTCCATCTCTCTTTCTCTCTCTCCCTCTTTCTCTCTCTCTTGCCCTCTTCCTCTTTCTCCCTATCTCTCTGTATCTCCCTCTCCCTCTTTCTCTCTCTCTCTCTTTCTCTCTCTCTCAGTTTGTACTGACTGCAGTATTTGCTAAATCAGTTACAAGATAATTGGGGCAGCAATATCACAACATGTATCATAACCATGATTAATTAAATCACAATATGCGTTTTTGAGTACATGGGTATTATCAGTACTGTCTTACATGAACCTGTCTCTGTCTTAATGCATCAAAGGGAAAAAGCAGATAAAGTAGCCTCAGACAAAGAAAACAGTCATCAACAGATGTGAGCCTGAAATTGTTGGTAATGAAATGCCTTCAGGAAGTTATTGCTTTATTAATTTGCAGGCTCTGGGGCCGTCTTCACATTTGGCAAGAGTAAATTTGCTGATAATGTCCCCAGCAAATTCTGGTTGAAAAATGACGTCCCTTTAAAGATAGCATGTGGAGATGAGCACACAGCACTAATTACAGGTATGTGCATGCTGTGTTTGATCATCTCCTAAGCATTTTCATTAAGTACTGTATACTTTGCTAATCTCTGGTTTTGTCTCTTTTAGAAAATGGAAAGTTGTTTATGTTTGGCAGTAATAACTGGGGGCAGTTGGGTCTTGGAACAAAGACCAACGTAAATAAGCCTACATGTGTGAAAGGTATGTGATCGTTTGATGCATTGTTTTATCTGAAAGAGTATACAAGGCACTGTCGATGTCTGCCAGCAGCTCATGAAATGTTGTTGAGATATTTTATTATAATTAAAAGGAACTATGATTTTCCACTGCATGCTACCTCAATTCTTGTAGAGAGAAACAAGAAAAGACAAAGCCACAGATTTGAGTTCCTGTTAATCCCAATCTGGAGTGGTCCATAATCTTGTTTAATCCTAGAGCTATGGGGGTGTGACTGCTGAGACAATGATAATTGTACAATTTGTGATGATCTTATTCAACACGTTCCTCCAACCATGGCAAATCAGATGGCATTGTTAACTTGGTGTTCTGAAATCTCAGATTGTGGCCTATTCAGTAAGTCTTTTGTAAACTAATGCACAAGCTCTTCTTTTGTTTAAGCCTTGAAAACTGAAAAAGTAAAGCTTGTTGCATGTGGAAGAACTCATACACTTGTTTACACATGTAAGTATACTTTCCGGCATACAGAAGTGTTGATGATTAGGTTGGCAAGGCAACACAAGGGTCAGGGGATGTGACACTGTTCTGTCTTGTGTCATCAGCATGTGGTAACCTGTACGCGACTGGTGGGAATAATGACGGCCAGCTTGGTCTTGGAGACTACGAGGAGAGAGCCTCATTCCAGCTGGTCGATTTCTTCTCGAAACATGGTCCAGTCAAAATGCTTGCTGCAGGTTCCAACACTTCAGCTGCCCTTATGCGTAAGAATCTCTCTTGCATACACATATGTATTTCTGTGAATGGTAGTACACAATTCGTAGTTATTTGCTGTATTTATGTGTTTCATTTTCCTCCTTATATGTTCTAGTCAGTAAACAAGCAGTATTTGTGCACTGAATTGTTCATTTTTTCCACTTAGGAAACAAACATGCAATTTTTCCAGGGTCACTCAAACATTTGCGTACGTCTGTAAAGACGTGTGAATGATTATTTCATTGCTATTACAAGAGACATGTTTATATAAATCAAACAGGTTAAGGTAGTACTGGTAAAACTGTGAAACAGTGTTTTCAGCTGTGTACTCAAGATCAAAATGGGCTATTGGATCCTTAGAAGTCACAAGTTATTATGGTTGCGCATTCCAGGAATTGTTTCCCGTAGACAATGACTAGGATGCAACAACGCATGCCTATCTACCCTACTTCCGCTCAACTTGGAGACACCATTTTGGATACACTAGCTCGGGGCGGAGCTGAGGAATTCAGTGTTGGATTGACCCGCACTCATCCATTTCTCTTTTTTCGCATGCCTTTTTCCTCCCATAGAGTCCCATTCATTTTTGGACCCACCCAAACCCGACTGTTTCCTTCGCCCGAGAGCCACCAAAATACACGTACACACTAAGGGCAGGTCTCCAAACACGAATCCACAGCCATACTGACCCGCACTCCCCTATGTGTTGTTTATTCATCCTTCATTCCTCCCATAGAGCCCCAGTCATTTTTGGCTCTAGCCAAACCCTGCTGTTTCCTTCACCCGAGAGCCACCAAACTTCACATACTCACTAAGGGCAGGTCCCCAAACACTAATCCACAGCCATACTGACCTGCACTCATTTACTCATCCCTCATTCCTCCCATAGGGTCCCAGTCATTTTCAGTCCTAGCCAAACCTTAGTGTTTACTTTGCCTTACAGCCACCAAACTTCATGCACTCACTGAAGGCAGGCACCAAAGCTCTAATGTACAGCTATAAGGACCCGCACTCCTCTATGTGTCGTTTATTCACCTCTCGTTCCTCACTTAGCAAGATGCACCACCATCCTGCGTTTCCTTCAGGAAATGCACTTTTCTAGTTATTATTATTATTATTTTTCTGCCGTTTCTTTGCAGCGTAATTCGTCTCGCAGTTTTTTAAATATCGACACAGCCATACTGACCTGCACTCCTCTATGGGTCGTTTATTCATGCCTCGTTCCTCCCATAGAGTCCCAGTCATTTATGTCCCAAACCGTGCCCTGGTGTTGCCTTCACCCTAGAGTCACCAAACTTCACGTACTCATTAAGGGAATGTCCCCAAACTCTAATCCACAGTCATATACTGACCCGCACTCCTCTATGTATCGTTTATTCATCCCTCGTTCCTCCAGAGTCCAAGTCATTTTCAACATTAGCCAAACCCTAGTGTTTTGTTTGCCTTACAGTCTCCAAACTTCATGTACTCGCTGAAGGTAGGTGCCCAAGCTCTAATGTACAGCTATAAGTACCTGCACTCCTCTATGTGTTGTTTATTCATTCCTCGTTCCTCTTATAGCAAGCTGCGCAACCATCACGCGTTTCCTTCAGGAAATGCATTTTTCTAGTTGCTTTTGTTTTTCTAGACTATTGAAATGAATTTATGGAATTATATGGAATTAAGGAATTATTTACATTCATTTTACATTCTAAATTGGTAGTTTCTGAGAAACAACTGCACTGCACTGAAATAACTTTTGCTCAACTTCGGATCATAATAAAATATCTCCTCTTATGCTTACAACTAAGCTCACAGACAAAAAATTAGTCACCTATGACAGAAATGTACCTAATAGCGTGTAATACCGCCACAAGCACCAATAACAGCTGTGATTGGATTTGTCATGGACATGGTTTCTGGATGTAGGCTACATCAATGTTCAGCCACTCTTGCATCAAAGAACTGAACAGTTCAGCCATATTTGCCCTGGCCCAGTAGTGAGGAGAATTTCCTGTAGACTGGGATTTTTGCCACTGCTGGAAGACCTGTATGACCGTACGCTTCCATACACCTGCACATTCAGCTACTTCCTTCACACTATGCCCTTTGGCATGCTGAAATGCAATCACTCCTTTTAGCCAAATCATTACCATATGCTTTGGACCCATTTTCTACACATCGAACAAGATATTCACTGCACTGTAGCACATCTTCTGAATCCATGAATCCTGTCACTCACACCCCACAGGTATTTATAGCCCTATCATTCTTATCCAACGCCATCATTCAATGAACTACCAAGTTAATTAATATCAAATGGCATCATGCTTTCATTATCTCCAGCATCTCCAGCAGTAATCCTGACTTCTAGAGGTTAAAGCTATGTTAAAGTGTTGGTGGTCTTCTATAAATGCAGTTGCTACCCATAGCTCTGCACAATGGTGTGGTTGCTGTGTGTGCCTAGTGTGATGTCCTCTTGGTCATGCTTCCTCTTTTTTTCTGTATTCCCTTAGAGGATGGAACGCTGTATGTGTGGGGTGATAACTCTGAAGGCCAGATTGGTTTGGGTAAGGAGGCTGGCGCTGTTACTCCTCGAGAGCTTTCTGTTGGGAGACGAGTGGGCTGGGTTTCCTGTGGCTACTACCACTCTGCCTTTGTTACTGGTAATGACACTCACACTGGCATATTTCATACAACTCTGCAGTCGTGAATCGACATGGGTTTGCTGGGAAATGGTTGCACTAAGATGATCTAGAACTTTTTCATGCAAACAAGATGGAGAATTCAATTCAATTTTCCACCAATTGAGGAAAAAGTTCTAGTGCCTGTAATATAGGCAGGGGTGGCACAAACTTCTCTCACAAAGACTGCTCCACTGGCTAGTGTTTAAATAGAACCAGTAACTAAAATGAGATCTATGTTAATAACTATTTAATGATCAATAAATAGGGTTGTGGTCAAAAGCACACATTCAATGACTGTGATGCTCATGCATCAGTACGATTTGTAAGGAAATACTGAAGAGCAACTATTTAAGGCAGGTTGTGATCAGACTGTGTGAGCAAGGACAGTCCACCCACAATGACTTAGGGAGCTGCAGTGCATAAACCCCTCATTATAGAGACCAATGCACATCTGAGAGTTCAGTGGTGCCAAAACCACAAACTGGCTACAGAGAAGTGAAAAAAAAATTGGCTAGAAGAGTCATCCTTCACCATATTCTCCACAAGTGAGGGAATGCATGTTTGACTTTCAGGCCTAACCCCTTCAGTAAGGAGCTCTGAGGGTTCTGTTATTGCTGTGAAGGGCATTTTGGACTCACGTGTCAGATGGCACTCTCCACCATCACCATCAACACACCAGTTGAGGAGATGCCTTTTAAAAGAATGGTGTTCCATCTTCCAGTACAGTTCCAAGGCCTTATAGAAGCACCAAAGCTGTTCTGGCAACTTGTGGTAGACTAACATCTTGCTTTCCTTTATCTTGTCTCCCATCTGTATATAATTTGGGAGAAAAATAATAAAGGCCAGTCTTTAAGCATGTCAAATCAGGGGTCCATGAATACGTTTGACTACATCGGAAAGTACATCACAGTTTCAAGATATATGTCTGTCTTGTGTAGTCCAACAAAAAATTGGACTTTAATTTCTACCTTAATTTCTCCTGAAGCCAAGTGGGTGGTAATTTGGCCATAGACTTAATTAACTTGCCATCTATTACTGATTACGAATGTTCACTCGCCCAGCATTCATCAGCCACTGAAGGCCAGGACAGCTTTACTGCATCTGAACATTTTTATTCATTAACTGGAATGGTTGAAATGCACGGGTCATGCTCTACTGGAAACCTTGTTACTAAGTAGCACTTGTGTTGTGTGTTCCAGTGGACGGGGCCTTGTTCACGTTTGGAGAGAGGGACAGTGGAAAGCTGGGGCTGTCCACAGCTCAGCTGCCAAATCACAAAGTGCCTCAGCATGTAGAAGGCATCTCTGAAAGGGTGATACAAGTGGCCTGCGGTGGAGGACACACAGTGGCTTTCACAGGTATGAACTGATGCCTCAATAACAGCCTTTTTGAGCAGAGCTGACAAACAGTTAAGGGTCAACAAGTCCCATCTTTCTTTATATGTGATGTCACCAACATAAATTGAGTCTGTCATCACTGAAAGGATTTGTTGTCTACCTAATGTGTGTGTGTGTGTGTGTGTGTGTGTGTGTGTGTGTGTGTGTTTCTGTGTGATCTGACTCAGAGGATTATCTATATTCATTTGGCCTGGGTCAGTTTGGACAACTGGGTCATGGCACCTTTATCTTCGAGTCCCGTTTGCCCAGAGTGGTGGAGCACTTCCGCAAAGGGAAAGTAAAACACCTAGCATGTGGAGAAAATCATACTGCAGTTCTTACAGGTAACACATGGTTTGTGCTGTAGAGCCATGCATTTCCCTTTGTTTGTCCACTTATGTACTGTGTTGCTTCCTTTCACAATAAGGCACTTTCCCAAGCGGTTAAACAGAATGCTTTCATTAGGGATTCATCAATCAGCATTTTTATGGCCAATTTCAAATTCTTTACAACCAAATTTGCAGAGATGTGATTTTTGGCAGATTTAAATGTAAATGAACACATGAGAAACACCAGCACATTTCCAGCACTTTCTGTTATTCCAAAGTTCCAATATAAACAACATTTATTTGCTTTTTAATGGCTTTTTTAGCCAAACTGACATATTAAAATTTTCTAATTTAAATCAGTTGCCTATTTCAGTGACAGGAATAAGAAAGCTATGCGAAAAGTAAGAGGCTACTGTCCATTTAGCCCAATGAGTCATTTATAATTATGCCACAGCATTATGGTACAGGTGTATCCGTGGCATACACACATTGCACTCACCTGCCTCACCTCGTGTAGTTGCAACACAGATCTGCCAAAATAAAAACAATAAATTGATCAAGTACTGATTTTGTGTTTTTAGCAAAAAGCAGATGATTTCGGCCTTGGCAGATTTCAATACTTAAAGAAATCCATTAAAAACATACGTGTTTCCGTTCATTTTAATTTTTGCCTTATTTTATTCTCTCAGATACTTTTTGTGTTTAGGCACTGACATGAAAACATTGGACAGCATTTTTAAAATGTATTTAAAATTAAACTCATGATCAATCTATATCTTTTAGGTTTAAAAAAAGTAATTTTTAATGTAGGAATCGCATTCACATGGGACAAGGTTTAGAGTTTGGGACAGACACCTCCCAATAGACAGTACGCTATAAATAATGATTTTGTATATTATATAATTTTTTTTGTGTATCTAAATTGACTTGTCTTTCAGTCATACCATAATCCTTGAAAATATAGGTCTGAATATGGTATGAATACCTAATTAATTTGTTTTAGCAGTTTTAAAACATTGTGGGACTCAACAATTTGGTAGAACCGTCCATATTTTGATCATTTTAGTTCTTATTTCATCCTTTTTTGTTAGTTTTCCTGTGACAGTGCGTTGGGCTATTATCCATGTAGTGTTGTGCAGTACTGTTGAAAAATTGTAGATGTAGGAATAAAAATAAGGACAGAATTCTGTCGTGCTTATTTCAGAGAGCGGCCTTCTGTACACGTTTGGTGATGGACGTCATGGAAAGCTGGGTCTTGGAGAGGAGAATTTCACCAACCAGTTCAAACCAACATTATGTCCACGATTCCTCAAATACAATGTGCAATCGGTGAGCTTCATTAATATAATCTACATATCCTGCATATTTCTGCGTTATGCATCAAGCCTCAGGATTCACTGTATTTTTATCTGTAATGTGTTTATATCTGTGCTAGGTTACATGTGGTGGATGTCACATGCTGGTATTGGCCAAACCTCGACTCAGTGAATCAGAAGACGTGATTCTAGAGGATGATGACATCACTGTGGACTATCTTGAGAAGTCCTGCACAGAGCTGCTTGGAGAGACTGTCACTCAGACAAACCTAAATAGAAGCTTCTCAGCTCGGGTCAGACGCCGGGAAAGGGTGGGTCAACTCAGCCTCCTTCGGAGCTTTACTGAAATAACACATAATTACTGGTACTTACTTACATTCATCTGATTGGTATCTTAAAGGTATATTTTAGCATGGCTAAAAAAGATGGTTAATTATGCTATAACATATTTAACAATAAATGAACACTACTTAATGGAGAGCGGTTAGCATGATGCTCATTAAATAAAGCATAAATCAGAAAATAAACTTCATTATTTTATCTCAGCAATTAGCAGCAAACAAAAGGAAATTTAGATTTGAACCACATTTATATATTGAACATTCATAACATCAGATCGTCAAGTTTCAGGAGGAATACGTTTAAAGTAAAATCCTCTGTTTTTTGGCTTTTTAGGAGCGTTCCCCTGAACAGTTTGGGATGATGTTCCGCACTCTTCCACCTCTTAGTTCAGGATACCTCAGTGCGTCTCTACCTGTTTCAAGTCAGACCTTGCCCCCGCGATTGCCCCCAACAGAGTTATACAGCAAGAAGGCCCCCATAGGCCTTCAGAGAAATGGCCTTCACCACAGCACCGGTAATAAACAGTTTTTCTGCAGATATGGAGATTGGTAGCTGTTGTCACATACCAGGTAAAAGTTATCGATTTATCGGCTACTTAAGTAGGTGTTTGACAGCTCTGTGCATGTCTTATTTATTTTGATAGGCAAGGTGATGAAAGAGCATGAAGTTGATGGGAAAAGTTCTGCTGTTGGAAACAGTGAGGACAGCGAAAGTGTGAAGGATTTGGGAGAAACTACGGACTTATTAAATTTAGTGAGTGCTTAAGTGACTGAATGCTACATGATGCTTTACACTTAGTCTTAATCGTGTTTTAGATTTTTTGGCTGTAATTTTCCACCATAAAAAATGGGATAGGATGCAAATATACAGACGCTGTTTATCTGTTGTACAAGATTTATACATTGTCTGAAAAGGAAAACACTTATGGATAATACTCACATTTCTCTTTTCACCAACAGACTCATGTAATAAAAATGGATTCTGGTGAGACGACTCTTACCTTGTCTCCTGTTCAAAAGGTAAGCCGCAGACTGATTCACAGGTGCTGATGTTTAAGTAAGAAAATCACTTAAAATAATAGAAATTTTGAATGAAGCAGATCTAACTTCATAGGAGTAAATTAAAATCCATAGGTGTCCATTCAGCACTGGCAATTTAACCATCTAGACGTTTCCCAAGGGTGCCGTTTTATTTTCAGTCATTTCCTCCCTCACTCTGTAATTCTGCCTTTGCCATTGACTGTGCTTTTCTCTCATTTGTTTTTCAGCTTTGAGTTCATTCTGCACTCTTTCATCCTGCACAGCATTTTCATTCATTTCTCTCTCTAACGCTTTCCCTCTTTTTGTCCTCTGCTTCCGGGGACTTGGATAGAAGAAGGTTAAGGTTGTGAAAAAGCACGGTAAGGAGGCGGGAAAGCCTGCACAACACCCTGCCCACTCTGCTGGGCATAAGGCCTTGCCCACTGAATTACTGCGAAGCCCTAGTGGCAAGTCTCTCAGGGATTCTCCGCTTTCCAGAAGCCCCCAGAGCTGCCAGAGCTGGGGCAGCGATAAGGAGAATGCATTCATAGCTTTGAAGGAAAGCAGGCCCACAAGGCACAAAGCCGAGAGTGGTAGAGCTAAAAGAGACACCCGGCCAATAAGCATGGCTGATATTAGCAGGGCGAAGTCTAAGCCCATACACACAGAAGGGCAAAGCCAACTATTGGAAATTGGAGGTAAAAGTAAATATACTAAGCAGCCTAAACTGAAAGCCCAGCCAAGGCGAGAAGCCCCAAGCGGGCCTGGGACTAAACCTCATTCTGTTGAAACAAAACATCCAAAGACAGACGTTGACATTGAGGTTTGTAAACCAAAAGGAAAGGCTAAACTCACAAGCCAAGAGGATTCAGGCAAGGCAGGATCCAAATCACACCAGGGATCAGAGGCCAAAAGGCAGCAGAATAACTATGAAGGAAAAGAAAACATGTTGAGGAAGAGGCCTGAAGGGGATCAAGCAGGTAAAGAAATGCCTAGAGAGGTTGCTGCTAAAACCACACAGGCACAACACATACCTGTAGAGGTTGAAAGCAAGATATCGAAGATGAAAAGTAAGCCAGTACTTGTACAAAGCAAGGTACCGGACACTTCTGAATCTGACACAAAGTCGGCTTCTAAAAAGCATGACAAAAGAGATGTAAGGCCAAGGGATGTTGGCACTAGAGAACATCTCTGTCAAGCTCAGGATCCGACTGAGAAGAGCAAACCTAAGCCAAACCTTTTGCTTTCTAAGGACAACAGGAAAACGCAAAAGACAACCAAAGCACAGCCAGTAGACTCTGTATCAGACAGCACAAAGTCAGAATCAGAATTACAGCCAAAGAATATGAGGCAAAACCTACTCACAGGGGTACCCTCACTCATTCAAGATGTTGGACCGGAGACTCCTGTGCGTCTTCTGAGAGAGGTGACCACCAGCCAGTTCCTGTCCCGAGCAACAGCTAGCAGCTCCTCACAGTCTGCCCCAAAAACAAAATCAAGCAGGCCAAGCCCAAGCGCACTTGCTGAAAGGACTCTTTCAGACGCCTCATCCATCACTGATGCTTCAGAAGCTGCAGACGAGCAACCAAGCAAAAGAACAGCAGTTACGATAAACGTAATGCCTGAATCTGGACCTTCAGGTGAGGAGACAGAAAGGAGTACCTCTAGGATCCTGTCTGGTGCTGAGGCCCAGTTATCAGAGGATGAGAAAAGTAGTGACAGAAGTGAAAGAGAAGGAGAGGCACTGGGAGATGAGAGTGACCAGATATCGCAGGAGGAGGAGGAGGATGGAGAGGAAGGGAGTAGGGAGATGACAGAAAGTGAAGGATTGATGAAGGGAGGGGGGAAAAGCAGCAGTGCAGAGTATGACGAGGAAGAGAGTAAGACAGGGGATTTGACGAACAATAATGAAAGTGATGAAGAAAATGACACAACTACTAGAGTGTTAAGCAAAGAGGAGGAAGGCAAGAAAGAGGGAAAAGAGGAGGAGGAAAGTGAAACTGAGACGGAGCAAGCAAAGGACAGCGATGTAGAGTCTGAGGAAGAAAGTAGTAGTGGTGTGGTAGAGAAGGGGGCTGAAGAAGAAATGAGCGAGATGAGTAAAAACGAGGAAGAGAGTGAGGATGAGGAGCAAGAAGAGGAAGAAAGCAGAATGAGCGAGGTGGGAGAAAAAGAGGGCAGTGAAGAATCAGATGAAGAGGCCAAGAGCCAGAGTGAGCAGGAGGAGGGAGAGGAAGAAGAGTCAGATGAGAAAGAGATTGAAGATGAGGAGGAAAATGCCAAATCAGAAAATGACAGTGAAGCTGAGGAGGGTAGCAGAAAGGGGTCTGAGAGTGAAGAGGAAGAAGGAGAAGATGAAGAAGAGGAGGGGAAAGAGGGGAGTGAGGCAGAAGATGAGGTGGAAGGGAGAGAAATGGAGAGTGGAAATGAGAGTGAAGGGGAAGAGAGTGGGGCCGGAGAAGAGGAGAGTCAAGGAACAGAAAATGATGGAGAGGAGATGGAGGAGCAGAGCAAAAATGAGGAAGAGGAAGACGAGGACAGTGAAAGAGACGAAGAAGAATCAGGGCTGGAAAATGAAAAAGTGGAGGAAGAAGGAGAGGAAGATGAAAGTGAAGCAGAGAAAAAAGAGGATGAAGATGAGGGAGCAGAAGAAGAGAGTGAAGCAGAGAAGGAAGATGATGAAGTAGAAGAAGACAGTGAAGCAGAGAAGGAAGATGATGAAGATGAGGAAGGAGAAGAAGATATTGAAGCAGAGATGGAAGAAGATGAAGAAGGAGAAGAAGACAGTGAAGCAGAGATGGAAAAAGATGAAGATGAGGAAGGAGAAGAAGAGAGTGAAGCAGAGATGGAAAAAGATGAAGATGAGGAAGGAGTAGAAGAGAGTGAAGCAGAGATGGAAGAAGATGAAGATGAGGGAGAAGAAGAAGAAGATAGTGAAGCAGAGAATGAACAAGGTGATGAAGGAGTGGAAGAAGACAGTGAAGCAGAAGATAAAGATGATGAGGAAATGGAAGATGATGAGTCAGAAAATGAGGAGGATGAGGAAGATGCAGATGAAGAAGAGAAGGAGGAGGAAAGTGGTGAGGAGCCTGAGGAAGAAGAGAATGAAGAGGGGGAAGAGGAGGACTATCAAGATAAAGGGGAAGGAGAAGATGACAGAGAGCAAGAGGATGAAAAAGCCGGAGAAGAGGAAAACGAGGAGGAAGAGGAGGAAGAAGAACCTGAAAAGAAAGGAAAACAGAATACAAAGGCATCCAAATCAAAAAAGGAGTCAAGCAAGCCTCATCGGGGTTCAACTAAGAGAAGCAACTTTGACTCTGAATCCCCGGAGCAGTTCTGGGACGATGTTCTACCCCAGTACCTTAACTTGAAATAAGTCCGCAACCTGGGCCCCACTCTCTGCCAATCTCGCAGTATCAGAGATACACAGGTACACAACTTGTAGCTACACGTTGGCCATTTTATCAGGTACATATACTGTGCAGATGCACATCTGTTTATGTTACCTAATAAAATGGCAGGTGACTGTGGGTACAGGATGGATGTATAGTACTTATAAACTGTATAGGACTTTTGCACGGTGCTGTCTTATCTTTTTTCATTGCTTGTTGCCATTTTTCCTCACTTCTACTCATTTGAAAGCATGTTACTTTTATATGCACTCACTTTTGAACATCCTTTATTTCATGCTTTCCATGCCTGAAGTGCCTCTCACTATGCATTGTCCTTGCTTGGGGAGCATCAGTAAATTGCCATTGACTCTAGTATATTGTTTTTAGGCATTCAGAAGTTGAAATCTTTTATATTTTGTATTTGCTTTGTCTTGTTTAACACTGCTGCCTATGTGATTGTTTCCATCTCTTCAGTATTAAACTTTAGATTATGAACTGTTACCTAACAAAACTTTATTTACTTATTTGTTTTATGTATTTATTTTTTTATTTTTCATTTTTTCCTACTTCAAGTTGTGTCTGTTTAATCTGGGCTAATGATTACTTGCTTTGTTTTGTTTTTACAGTAAATAAAATCATTTGGATTGTAGGCTTACAAGTTAACTGCTACATCATTTATTAGAATTTAACTGTATATGCAGTATGTCATATACCCATCAGCCATAACATTAAAACCACCTCCTTGTTTCTACACTCACTGTCTATTTTATCAGCTTCACTTACTGTATAGGAGCACTTTGTAGTTCTACAATTACAGACTGTAGTCCATCTGATTCTCTGTACCCTGTTTTTTAATAGTCAGGACCCCCACAAGACCACCACAGAGCAGGTATTATGTGGGTGGTGGATCATTTTCAGCACTGCATTAATACTGATGATACAGCAGCACTGCTGTCTTTGATCCACTCACACAAGCACAACACACACTAACACACCAACACCACCTCAGTGTCACTGCAGTGCTGAGAATTATCCACCACCCACATAATGCCTGCTTTGTGGTGGTCCTGTGGGGGTCCTGACCATTAAAGAACAGGGTGGAAGGGGGATAGTAAAGCATGCAGAGAAACAGATGGACTACAGTCTGTAACTGTAGAACTACAAGGTGCACCTATGTGGTAAGTGGAGCTGAAAAATGGATAGAGAGTGTCGATACGTTGAGGTGGTTTTAATGTTATGGCTGATGTCAACGTTCTTTATAAACCCAGGCCATAGACACCAGGTTATGTTGGATTAGGTAAGAGAGTGCAGTGAGAGGTTGGTTGATCTCTACCACAACAATATTAGTAAAATGTTCAGGGGGCCTGAATGTTCAGGAATGCTAAGCTGTAATGTGGAAGCTGAATGGAATGCATTTGCACCAGCCAGGTGAGAATACTCTAATTTGCCCACCCGTAGCAGACAGGTTGATTTGGACCCCGTACATCTTGTGTCACTTGTGTGCATGTGAGAGAGAGAGCTGTTATGTATGTGTGTGTGTGTGTGTGTGTGTGTGTGTGTGTGTGTAACCCTTTCCTCTTGGCCTTAACTCCTGCCTCCACTTGTTTCTTTTTCCATATGATCGTTTATTATATTCTCTCTTGTTATGTTGGAACAAACGCTCTGATGTCTCTCTCTTTTTTGTTCTCTTCCTGTATGATTCTCTGTAGGATTATAACCACAGAACCATAGAGCTCAGCGATGATGAGACAAATGGAGAGGAAGATTGCACAGAAGATGAGGAGGAAGAAGAGGACGAGGAGGATGATGAAGAGGAGGAAGAGAGGGATACATGCGAAAATGAAAAAGATGGACCAGAGCCTGTGGAAAAAACAAAGCAGCAAGAGATCAAATCAGCTCAAGCAATGCCTCAGGTGACCCAAGACAAAATACAGTACTGCGCAAAATGCAGGAAGCACTCTACTTCTTTTACATAAACTGCATATATTTAAAAGAAATGTAATTTCAGATTTCAGTATTTCGTGTGTCCACTCGTTGCCTTTATTACAGACTGGAGACTTGCTTTGAGTTTCTCAAAGAAATCTGCACAGATATGTTTCCACACCTCCAAAGTTCAGCCTTAGAAAATGGTTGCATTTTCTGCTTCTCATGATGCAGTTAGTCCCAAACATTTAGTGATGTTGAGGCCTGGACTTTAGCTATAGCTTTCTTGTTTGTTATGTACATTTTCTTCTTTTTGTCCATTTCCTTTTGTCAGTGAGGGCCTCTTGACAGCTACACATCCTTTTAGACCCATAACATTGAGTTGTATTTTTTTTTTTACTTTCATCTTTCTTCTGCATCAAACAGAAACATCTCCTGAAACTTCTCATGAAAAACATGTACTTAATTGCTATTTTGCCTTATGAAAGGTCTCTGATTGTTGTTTGTCTAGGGTCAACACTGTACATATTATAAAGGAGTCATTGTTTGCAAATGTATTTAAGTATGTAATTTTGATGCAGGAAAAGGAAGATAGTGAAGAGGCTGCTGTTCCTTATGGACCAGTAAAAGGTCAGTGTGAAGATTCAGATTTGAAGAGTATGAAGCCAGTAGTTACCATTCTACAGACTTTCTGTGTCATTTAACTGTAAACCTGTATCTTGTAATGCATGTAAAATATATTATTCTTCTATAAAGGAACAGTTAGTATCATTTTGATAAGCATGTTCTGTTGTTCCGAGGTGCCAAATAAAAATGATTTTGATGTTTGCAGATTTTGGGTATAAAGACACCTCTAGTCCACTTATAGAGGAGAAGTCACAATCTCAAAATGAAGCCAAGCAGGAGAAACCAAAAAGCCTCTTTGGATCAAACAGCAAGGTATCTGACCCAGGTCAAAGTTATTGAATAATGCCGTTTAAGTAAGAGAGGGTATGAACACTTTGACATCAGTGAACCAAGATGATCACAGTTTTTGGTGTTATCATGTTAGTGTTAACATATACTGAACATTTTACACTGAGACACATTGAAATTATTATACCACAGCTACTAGAAAAATTTGATTAGTATAATGCTAGATTATTATAGATTATTATGATGTGTACCAATGGTGTTATTGTCATTCCATATTGTGGTATGTCATGTATTGGCACACCATATTACATTACTGCTTCTTCTCTTCTTTTATGGCTTCAGCTGTCTTTGTTCAAGCGGAGGTCTTCCACCAAAGACAAGCAGAGCGAGGATAAAGCAGAAGCCCTAGTGGCAAGCACTATATCAGCTAAGCCTTCCAATGAAACCCCCTCGGGCAGCTCAGACAGTGGAGACCCAGAGAAGAGCTCCAGTGTTGAAGACCCCAATCCCCAGCCCCTCCGGTCCCGCTCAGCCACATGCAGTCTCTTGTGACTGTAACAGCAGACCCACGCTAAAGGACATGTTGGCGACAGTCTAGTGGTTCCCCGCTCTCTCACGCTAAGAGGGAACTGTAGCTGATGCATTTGTAGTTGAATGTGGATTAAAGCAGAAATGCCCTGAATTTCATGGGTTCCCTCAGGACTGATGCTGAGAATGCTTGATCTTAGCAATAAGGACATAAATGCTAACCTTCTATCTAAGTTCCAAGTTAGGTACACCTACTTGTATCTGCATTCACTGGAGGTTTTACCATGTACATCTATCGGTTAGGTGCACTTTTTAGGTGTACAGTTACATATTGTGTTGGACTCCGACCTTACAGGACTGGAGTTTACCACTGCTGGGGGCAACATATTATATGCAGGTTGGAACTCCAAAAGGAGTCTTGGTGACTGCTACACTGGAGTGAACACTACACTGAAACTATAACACATACTAATATACCATATTAGTGGTATGCTTTATCAACACTATGCTGATAATGGTTCTGTAGCGGTCCNACCATATTAGTGGTATGCTTTATCAACACTATGCTGATAATGGTTCTGTAGCGGTCCTTCCATTTCCGTTGGTAGGGTGCAGCTGGCTCAAACCAATGTGCAGCAACAGATGGGTAACAGTCAATAATTGAACCTGAACAAGTTTGAACCTGTATGCTTGGTGTCCCTGCTGAAATAGCCAGGGGGTGTAGCTAGGTTGACCTCATTTTGGATTTCAAAACAGGACATTGTATCTGCACAAAGGAGATTGTAGAAAGCAAATCCAAATCCTGGACATGTTAGAAAACACGTCTTAGCCGGTTGTGCTCATTAGGTCCAAAAAAGAGGATATGTCCTGGATTTATGGATAATCTCAGTTTACTTAATGTACTTAATATATAGTCAGCTGTGCATGATATCCAATTGAGGAATAACAGTGACAGCCATAATGTGCCTTGCAAACACTCCACAACCATTAAGGTTTAACTCAGTTTTCCAAAGCACTACCATTGGGAGCCATATGAAATATGGTACTACATTTCATTTCTTGTTTGTATATGTTTGTGTGTATATGTGTGTTTTCACTATAATTTCATACAGTTTGCCTTTTGTCATGACATGTATGTTAGATAATGGTTTACCTGTCTGTGTGATGTGTATGAGACAATGTAAAAAGTATTTTATATAATTATTTATTTATGCCTATTCCACTCTTCTTCAGCTCCCTTGGACTTCCGGCTAATAGGGTAACAATACATTTGTATTCGATTGCCAGTGAGAATTTTGGACATTGGATTCAGTGTGAAAGAAGTAAAATGAGCCCCCTACCTCTGTTTCATTCATTGCGTCTTTCCATTCATTCTACTGTTTGTATCACGTGTGGATGAACACCGCTAGATGGCAGTGCAGCGGAAGCGGGCGGACATTAACTCAGAGGCTGATTTGCTTTTTGTCAACCAGCCAGTCAACAGCTCATAGCCGGCGAGCAGTTGTGTTCCTTTAAGGCTGTTCACGCTTTACAGGTTTTATAATCTTTGTGGGAAATATGGAGGAGTACCATTCCGGAGACGAGGTACTTGATTTGTTGTAGTGAATTACTGCTAATCAGTTCCAACATTTAATTACACTAGCTCGTTGACTAGCTAACTTAGCTAGCTTAGCTACCTGGCTAACTGTAGCTGACAGATCTTTTTCGAGCCCTAAAACACAGAAGGCGCATGTATATGTTCTATAATGATTAACGTACGATGGTTTACATCATTCGAAGTAGATTTATTTGCGTTTTCCTGTATTTAAGGGCTCACTTTTTCACAATACATTTTGCAGCCTTATACAATAGACGTTTCTGGGTGTGGCCAAGTGATGTTCTCAGATTGACCGCTGTTTTACGTCACCAACTTCCAAGTTTTTCTTGTTGGTAAACAAAATGCTTACACATTTCGTCATGTTAGCTTCACTAGATGATAGAGATGTATAATAAAGTGACCTAATCTTAAGGGGGTAGCATTAACTAACGGTAAGCTCTGGGTCATGAAGTCGCAACAAGCAGTAACCCCAGAACGATGGTTCATTTGTGAGGCTGATGCTACAAACACCTGACACGTGACTTGTGCATGCCCCTCTGAAATCCCGGTTTTCCACTCATGCTGTTCTCTATCCATGCTCTTTTAGGTGTCCTTCAATCCTGATGAAGCAAGTAACGCTGTTAAAGAGGTAACTAAACGTGAATATTAAAGGGCCACTCCGGCCAAAGTGAGAAATGTAAACGGTACTGTGCTACATTAAAATATCTACACTCCATGTCTATTTGATCAGCTCCACTTACCATTGCAACTACAGACTGTAGTCTCATCTGTTTCCCTGCATACTTTGTTATGCCCTTTTTGCCCTTTTATTTAATGGGCAGGACCCCCACAGGACCACCACAGAGGAGGTATTATTTGGGAGGTGGATCATTCTCAGTACTGCAGTGACACTTCTGGACATGTGGTGGTGGTGTGTTGCACTGGTGCGAGAGGATCAGACACAGCAGTGCTGCTGGAGTTTTTAGCGTAGCAACAGATGAGCTGTCGTCTCTGACTTTACATCTACATGGTGGAATAACAAGGTGGGAGTGTCTCATTTAAACACTCCAGCAGCACTGCGGTGTCTGATCCACTCACTTCAACACTGCAGCAGTGTCACTGAGAATAGAACAGTGCTGAGAATGATCCACCTCCCAAATAATACCTCCTCTGTGGTGGTCCTGTGGGGGTGCTGCCCATTAAATAAAAGGGGCGAAAAGGGCATAACAAAGTATGCAGGGAAACATGAGACTACAGTCTGCAGTTGTAGAACTACAAAGTGCTCCTACATGGTAAGTGGAGCTGATTAAATGGACAGTGAGATACAAGAGGTGATTTTAATGTTAGGGCTGATTGGTGTATGTTGCACACATGCCTACTTGCCTCCTACAGTGATGCTGCAATAGTCTGTAGAGTGAGATTTTTTTAGTTTAAAGACTAGAAAACCCCCATTCTAATAATGTATCGTGGTTTCAAAGGCGTATATTTCAGTATGTTTATTTTTCTGCTAGCTATCTGTTGCAAAAGAAACAAAAATAGTAAGCCAAATATCTGATTTTATTATACTCTACATGATTGGATTCTTTAGCATTGTAGAGGGCTTTCCCAGTTGATGTATTTATACAGCATAATGCATACTGAGCGTTGTAGTATAGTGTAGTAAAACTGATGGACAAACACAACAAGCTGTGAAACTGATGAGGCTAATGGATATACCATTGCTACAGAATATTAAATTACTTGGCAACACACCCTTTGTTAAACAAAAATCTTGGTCATGGTTTGAGGTGATCTACTGATATTTGAATCATTGATAGTGATGCTGTGTGCGTCATCAGCAACATTATGGTCAGGGTTAGGTTTAGGAGTATAGGTGTAGGTATGGAAGAGTCTTTCACACTCAGCTTTAAGTTCAGTTGCATTTAATAGATGTTTAATTGAATGTTACTTAAAGATATACTAAACATTCACGGAGCATCAAAATGGTGTTATTGAATTCCTAACAACCAGTGATTTATGATTTAATGACATTATGAGTAACAATAACTGTCTGTTTTCTTTTACTTGGTAGTAGTTTGTGTGCTTTCACTGTGAATAAGGATCTTTGTTTGTACCAAGTCCCATGCCTAACTCGTGCCTGAAGGATTAACGGTTGCTTTTTAGGAAGGAGAAGTATGTAGAGTATTTACATTTGAGTGTTTGTGTTTGGCAGTGCATTGAGGGTGTTATTGGAGGTGTGGACTACAGCCAGAACAAAGTAAACCAGTGGACTGCCAGCATAGTGGAGCACTCGCTCACTCAGCTGGTCAAGCAGGGAAAACCATTCAAGTACATTGGTAATATACCCATTTTAATAAGTCTTACACATGTCACATAAATATATTAAAACATTTCACTCACTTCCCTGACTGATTATTTGTGTGTGTGTGTGTGTGTGTGTTTTAGTTAACTGTGCTATAATGCAGAAAAGTGGGGCAGGACTTCACACTGCCAACTCCTGTTACTGGGACACGACCACTGATGGTAAGTGAAAGGCTGCACATTACATTCGTATTTAACCAGTGGGACAGAAAAGCTGTGCACATGGACAGGGTGCTGTAGTGTTTGTAAGTGGGGATAAAAAGGTTGTTTGGTAATCATTATTGTAATATTGGTCTATATTGTATATTGCGATATGAGCCTTCTAAACAACCACAGCATCTTTACTGAGTACTACTTCTTTCCTTCTGACCAGTGACCATTTCATTTTGGGAATGCATCAGTACCATTTTTTTGCAGGCTGAGAATGAGTGCATGTTTTTTGTTTGTGAAAATAAGTGCAGTGTACCTTTTATAAATTAAAGCATTACAACCAGTTAGCAAGCATTAGCTAACTGTTGTAAATTAGTTTCCTTGAGTCCTTGAAGTAGTTTAGCAGTGGAGAAGAGTGGTTTTGGACTGACCATTGTGTACATACAAAAGCTGCTGTTTATATGCCCACACTGTACAAAAATGATTGATTCCTGTGACAGGTTATGTTAAACAAAAAAAAAAAAAAAACTCTCTCTTTGGACAATTTCTTTTGGATATTAGACCAACACTTGATAGGCTTAATCAGTAAATGAATACTTACAACATAAAATTCAGGTTAAACAATCTCACAGTATTACTTTCTCACTGCATTTTAATATTTAGCATGACATATCACGTTCATAATATGTAGCCATGTAATTGGATTTTTAATGTTTTGTTCATATTGTGTAGCCCTCTTCTATAGTTGTTAAGGGAACGTATATAAAAGAGCAATAAATGGTATTGGGCTGGGACCTAGGGATCTGTGTTTTCATACATGGCTCAAACCTTATCCAGTAGTGTTGGGCAAAATGGTACACTGTGATATTTTCATAATAATAGAATATTTTACAATAATATTTGTAGTGGAATTATGCCCATAAAATAGCAGTCGTCATGGTGTCAATCACTTGGATTCTATTGTGGGCGCTTTACTATCTATGAAATAAATAGCAATTGTCCTTTCTAAGCATGTTGGTTGTAAATGTCTGGTTAACATAGAACTTTAAGAACTTTAAGAATTTAAAAAGACATTTTAATAATTATTAAAAGGGGAATAATAAATATATATTTAAGTTCTAACTGGGCTATGACGCATGCTTGCTAAAAAATTCAATTCACGTGCGCTGGCGGTTCACCATTGAAGGAAGCTAAAGCTGTGAAGCTGAGAAACACGGGTGGAACGATGTCTCAGAAAAAGTCTGGAGGAGCTTTTGAAGAAGAGAATCCGAATAAATTAAAGCTAATTCTGCTCGTCATTTAGTCAGACATCGAACACTGCTTCAAACCAGTGAGTTGACTTTCGTTTTAGACATAATGGCTGTTTGCGGTGAAGGAAAAACGGACCCAAGACGTTTGTTTTATTATAATTCCATTATTTTAGAACCTAAATTACAGATATTTTTATTTATTCGTCTACAGCTAAGATTATTCTTATTTAAAGATAAGTACAGTCACTTAATATGCCTGCCGATAAACAAGGAATAATATAATAATAATATAATAATTAAACGGTTCAGGTTTACCATTCTTCTTTTCATCTAAAAATAATTTAAATGTTGACTAATTCGGTTTTATTTAGGAGTTCATTATTTATGAGAGATGAAAGACGAAGGGTCATCATACTGAAGAAGCTGTTAAAAGTGAAATTAAAAAGCGCTAATTTTAGCATAAATACGTTGCTTTCTGCCCGACGCTATATTCTGTAATTAAATCAGGCTCCAATTCAGATCGTTCATCATATGCCACGTCTCTTTTAGTTCAAAAATATGTTCCTGTGACTCTGCTGACTTTCTAAAAGAGGAGGACATCAGATCTGAAACGTATGCAAACTGATTTACTGATTACTAGATAATGTATATGGAGAAAAAACATGAACGAATAGTCGAATCATCGGCCAGGACGGGCGAATCCGTACTGCCCAGTACTATTACCCAATATGTCAAATTTTCATTACCAGTTATGGTTGTTATAGTCTGTGTAATGAAACCTGTTGTGAAGTACATGATGGACTCTTGTCTGAATGGGATCGTACTACTTTATTTGCATGCTCATGTTGTGTCTCTCTAGGAAGCTGCACAGTCAGATGGGAGAACCGCACCATGTACTGTGTGGTTAGCGTGTTTGCAGTCGCTGTTACTCTCTGAAGCAGGAACCAGGGACAGCGTTACACAGCGAGACCAATATACACTCGAACACCAGGGGGCGCCTTTGCTTTATCCCAGCGTCCTGAACCAACCATTGCAGAATGTCTGTTCTGAAGCCCTCTGCTGGTTGGCTTTGGAGTGGCATGTTCTTTAATGACTGAGTCCACTTCTGCCCACAGTGTAAACTTTATATTGTAACATAACTGCTTGTCTGCTTTGATGCTAAAGTTATCTGTAGTTGCCATTCCTCTTTTTTTCTCTCTTCGGATTTGTATAGAGTGATTGCAAATATGTACAGTATAGTATTTAATTGATAGATCTGCTCATCCAGGTTGAATTTGGTTTGTATATGAATGCGTGTTTAGTGAATCTCATGCAGCCTTGCTAGTGCAGCATTCATAATGTTATCTCTGAGAATGTATTCAAAGAACATATTCCAAGAAATGCATCAAATGCCAGCCTATTGTACTGAATTTAACTTCTTTCAACCATGAAAATTGATTGTTTTTAACCGCAACCGTACTATAAGTTTTATATGATGTTCTGGAAGATACGATTCCTGGATGAGTTCTGTAATAACACGCTAGAAGACTGATGTCTTTCAGACACACAAACCCAACAGTAATTTTTTTTTTTTATTGATTTCAGTATTGAATGTGGGAAACAGTACAGAACCACCACTACCCATGAAGACACAATATGCTGTACAGTACATTATGTATGAACAGGAACAAGGCAACTGTATCAACACATGAATGCAACTTCCTCTTGTGTGGTTTTTTTCCCTCTATATGTATTTATGAATGGCTTAAAAATAAAAACAATTGTCTAATTCACCAGTCTTTGCATTCAGTCGAGCTTCTTAATAGCACTGCACTCCAAAGAGAGAATGTGAATGAAATTTGTCCAGTCTTTTTTCTTTTTTTGTGTAAAAGTGAACCAGGCTTGTTTTCTGACTGCCATAATTCAGTCACTCGATGTGAAAGAGGGAAACCGGTTTTGAAAGCTCCTGTATGGTGCATAATTGGTCAGTTATTTCTGTAGTTACTTCTGCAACAAAACTCTGCAATTTCACAACTAATGTAAGGGAAAAGTCTTTGTCCTGATTTGGCTGGGCACTGTGAGTGCATGTTTGGAATATTATATGGAATGCAACAAAGATCCTGCCATATGCAAACGATCAGTCTTGTACACCGCTGTAATATTTTTGGCAACTTTTGGCCACTCTTATTGAGGTGGTACTGTAGAGACAGAAAGTAGCAACAAAGAAGCACGTTGAATCATTTGCAAGTGAATTAAACTCATTTTGTTAGCAGATTATTGCCTACTAAAATCAGCTAGGTTTAATTTTAAGGAGCTATTATAAGAACCATTTTGATTTTTATATACATACATACAAACCTCCATTCATTTTCATAAGCCAATCAGGGTTTTTTAACTCCTTCCTTTAGCTTTACAGCAAACTAACTGAATGGGTTTTATTGCTATTAATCACAGGGTCCACTTCTTAAATTGCATGCCCTTGTATCTACACGCAGTGCCGTAGATGTCTGGAAAAGAGGATCAAAAGTTTTCCTTGTTGAATATAAATTCAGCTCCGGCCTCTGACTGTTTGAGGCATTGCTTTTCCAAGGCTTTAGCCAGAGGGCCTGGCCCGCAAAGAAACACCCCCACTTTGCATCTGAAAGAAAGAGGAGAGAGAAATGTGTGCCATGCATAAACACACAAATATAGTTGAAACCATGTGGGCAAATTTCATGTTCTGTTCATTTCCTAAGGAACAAACGTGGAACAAACCTAAATATGGCATTTTCTGTTTGATGTGATATTTTATATTTATAAAATTTATAAAATGTGCTGTAACATTTGCTCAGATGTGGGTCGAGTAGCCTGCAACAATATTCAGTACAAAAATAAAAGTATAAAAAGACTTGAGTAGAAGTATAGACGTGTCAGGTACATCCAGCACCTATCAGCATAGACCGATCTGTACTAAGGATTGTTAGGCCATGTTCTTTTCTTGTTAGGAACCTTCTGGTCTAAAATAAAACACTAAAGCTCCAAAGTCAAAGATGTGGCCCATCACAAAGCAGCACACCAACATGATGTAATGTAATGAAATTAAATCCAAAAGGAATTAATAACTAAACGTGAATGACACAAAATGTGAGTAAAATAGATTACATTTACTTATCTGATTATTCAAATAATCAGATTATGTAAATGGCACACTCTGATTTCTTCTCTTGATCCAGTTAAGAAATCGGATTAAGCGCTAGATTACAGCTGAGTAACCCAATTACTCAGCACGTGTAGACTCTTACTCGGATTTCTTTTATCATCCTCAGTCTGCGCATGTGCAAGAAAAGGCTGCAACAAAGCACTTTTGGAGCGACTCTGAAACTACTACATGCTTGTAGGATTTAAATAATCTTAATCTCATAGATAACGTATGCTCATATTTTCAGGTAAAATTACTTGTTTTAAAAAATAAAGCATAAAGCTTGAGTTTTATGTTACATTTATGTCACTTTATGTGAGTTTATTGACCTGTTGGAAAGCAGAAATCCGATTACTACCTGACTTATGAAGACCCAGAATTTCTTCTTTGTCTGATTACCCAAGTGCATGTAAACGTGTGTTGACTGGATTACTGACGAAATCTGATTATCTTTGGTGTAGTGCAGTGCAGTGCTTAGACGATGCTTACCCTGGATGACTGGTGGCAATAGCGTTGAACTCATTGTCCCAGTTGGGTTTGCCATACAGAGTCTTCTGCTTCAAGCCAGTGATGGGGTCCTTCTCTGCTTCATGATGAACTCTGAAGTGAGCAGCCTTCAGGAAGGGATGCAAGGATAATCATTATTATCACGTTCCCAGGGTTACACCTTTAGGATTACACCTATTACATGCCACTAATGTTCTGTCATATGCTAAATGCTAAAAGGTCAGTGGTAAAATACCACCAATGCAGTGTAACTGGCTGTAGAGCATTGTATGAGAAACAACTCTGACTGCACTAGTCACTTTTTCTATGGAATGGAAACCATATTTTCTCATACAAGGTATAAATCGTCTAATTTCTCGTTCCTTTGAGGTTATGTCTGTGTGTTTTTGTGAGAGTCTGACCTCCGTTTCTTTCCAGCGGGTAAGGTAAATGTTGTAACTGAGAAAATCACTCATGTCCTTGGCTGCCATCTGACGTTCCAGAGACTGTAGCAGGTCTGCAAACCACTCAAATGCCTGCGTCTCCGGGCACAGCCAATAGAAATAGATCTGCAAGAGTCAAAGAGGGGTAAATTAATGCGGAGCCAAACTTCTTCATAATGGACAAAGTCATTTGTTTGTCCTTTTAAAGCTCTTGTGAGAGTAAAGCTAGGCACATGTTGACGGGGATGAAGTAATCACTTCCATGATGGAAAGGCAGGTTGTCACATAAATCCCAGTTTAAAGACGGCTATTTTTATGTTTTTTGAAATAATAGTTCTTTTTAAGTATTGTACTGCCTAAAAATATCAACAACTTTGTCCACCATTTTCTTCAGGTCTGAAAAAGACATTGAATCAGATTGCAGTGATTTATGGGCAAGTTATGCTGCTAAAGTCTAATTTGCAGCCAATGGTTCATCTAACAAACTACACTTGGACAGAGTGAAGCTGAGCAAACATCTCACCTTCTTGGTGAACACGTTGGTGTTTTGCTGGACATGCTTGTACCAGACAGATTTCAGGATAGAGGCAAACGGAGTGACGCCAATGCCAGCGCCCACCAGCATGACTACCTCATAGCGGAAGACGTCCTCGCTGGCTGTGCCAAATGGTCCGTCCACTGCCATCCTGTATGCACACAGATACAAACTTAGGCTGAGCTTTCCATCTGACTGGGATGAACAAAAGCTGTTTTATGAGGTAGTGACTGTCGTTGTTGTTGTTTTATTACATAAATTGATGAGTGCAACAATTACTATATATTATTATGATCTACATTGTGAACACTATCATTACTCTATTCATTTCATCCAAGAACGTTAATGCTTTCTTAAACTGGAAGCGGTGCACTGGGAAAGAACAGAGACAGTATGGCATTATATGACATTAAATTATTAAGCATTATGATCAGCCTTTGCAAATGTCAAAACTTTCCTTTTTTGGGGAAGCAAAAAAGTCTGGGATGACGAAATCGACACACAGTTAGCATTCCACAGCCCTGGCTGCCTTTGGAACCTTTGCAAACATCCGCTTACATGTGCTCACTTCTTCTTTCTGCCAGTGCTTTACAGTCCTACCACATCCCCTTTCACACACATGTAGTTTTCCCCTGCACAACTGTTACTTGCTGACACAATAGATTGCATTACATCTTTACAGAGCTGCTCACACCATGCAGACCCCATGAAAATGCAATACCCTATTATAAAGCCTCGATTCACACTTGCTTAGGTTCATCAGTAGCATGCAGACCCTGCAGGGTATCTAAGCCAGAGTAGCACCAAAAAAACCCCAGATCGAACCAGTCAAATTACACCAATAGCACAACTCCAAGTTCAGGCTGGCAAAGGAGAAACACTACGTTTACACAATGTTCACACAAATGATAAGTTCACAGCACCACCGATCCATCACAGCTGCTTAGATGCCTAAAGTAGTGTGGCAAAATGTATTGTTTCCAAATAGACTGAGTTTATTGCAGTTTTTGGCAATGCAGTTTTTGATGTTTGTATTTATTTACTTAGTTAGTTATTTACATCCATATTAATACACATGTTTTTGGATGTCCAACATGCTTGTGTATGTGTGTGTACATATAGTACATGTTAATGGTCTTATGAATATTTTTAGTTATAAGACCAGTTTTATTTTCATTGTACATGCTTCCCTTGGGGTCTATTCTGAGGAAATATGGTATCTCCTTTCATATGTATGCAGATGATACCCAAATCTATTTGCCTCTATGACGAAGGGATACAAATTCCTTAAAAATGTTGTTAGACTGTCTTGAAGACATCAAAGTGTGGATGGCTTTAAATTTTTTAAATTTCAATGAAAGTAAAACTGAAGTGCTGATTTTTGGACCGAGTAGTGTCACTGAGGCCCCCTATAAGGACTTATGTTCTTTGGACACCTATGTAAGACCTTATGCAAAAAATCTTGGTGTGATGATAGACAGTGATTTTAAGTTAGACAAACAGATAAATTCTGTCATTAAATCCAGTTTCTTTCAGCTGAGACTTTTAACTAAGGTCAAGCCATTCTTATCTTTTAATCATTTTGAAAGGGCTATACATGCTTTTATTTCATCCAGACTTGATTATTGTAACGGGCTTTATGCTGGTGTTGGTCAGGCCTCCATCGCACGGCTTCAGTTGGTCCAAAATGCTGCTGCTCGTCTTTTAACAAGAACGCGTAAACGAGAACACATATCGCCCATATTGGCTTCCCTTCATTGGCTTCCTGTCCGTTTTAGGATTGATTTTAAGATCTTGCTTTTTGTCTATAAATCATTGAATGGCTTAGCGCCAATCTATCTCTCTGAGCTTTTGCAGCCATACATTCCATCAAGGTCACTCAGATCTGCTGATCAGCTTTTTCTGGTGGTCCCTAAATCCAGGCTGAAGCACAGGGGTGATCGTGCTTTTTCAGTTATAGCCCCTAAACTATGGAATAAGTTGCCACTACATGTTAGGCTAGCCCCTACACTGCTAGTTTTTAAATCTCGTCTGAAATCTCATTTTTATTCTTTGGCTTTTAATGTAGATGAGAGTTAATGTTGTGGTTTCTGTGATTGTTTGTGTTTTTATGTATGTTTTGTCTTTTCATTAATGGACAGCACTTTGGTCAACATTGGTTGTTTTAAAATGTGCTTTATAAATAAAATTGACATTGACATTGACATAAACATGTACTATTCAGTACAAACTGGGTTTCATCGGTCCCATAGGTCCTTATGAAAATACTAGGGAAATTCCACCAACAGTCATTCAGAGTGGTTTGATGTGAAGTGGCCCATTGTAGAGAAACTTACATGATGATAGGGACCAGGGGTCACCATGTCTACAACACAAGTAGCCATTTTATTCACTATCCAAAACCGCCAGTGAACCTACATGTGTTACTTTGAACCTACAAGGGCTACTTTGCCATACAGCTTTGCCTTGCATGTATTCCACCGCTATAAATGGGTTAAAATAAATGGCTTTAAACGCACAGACTATATATATTTTAAGCCAAAACTTTATCACAAAACTAACATAACACAATGTGTCAGATGTCAGACCGCATATATCTAATCATCTCATGCAACAACTTCCAGTGAGAGAGCTTGGTGTTAAATGCTTTGGATGTCTGATTGCTATCGCCTCTGTAAGTTTCATTTCACAGAAAAACCCTCGGAATGATTTTGTTGACATCTAAACCATTTAATTATGTAGACAATCTGAAAAGCCGGTGAAATTCCACTTTAATAACTGACAAAAGTATCTATGCAACATCAGATGTATGTGTGCCAGAGGTCTTTGATGGTGGTGGTGGTTTTGCACCCTTGAGCTCCTGGTTTCACTCAGCTCAGATAAATTCCACCACCTCTTAAGCGCTTTATTCACTTTAGAGCTTCTTAATTTGCTGATGTGTGTTACACTCTCTTACCTTGGCAGCTCCCAGGCCTCCTGACCATCTGTCTTGTCTCCTCCACAGGCAGAGTAGAGAGCCTGAGTCCAGTCACCGACAATGCGGATGTGAACGCTGAAGTGGTCCTCCTCAGGGGCGGAGGTCAAGGTAAAGGGGTGCCACTCCAGCTGTGAGATGGATGGACACTGCATGGAGATGTACTGGCCCACTTCCATCTTGAAGCCCTTCTTCTTCATCTGCAGCTCCAGGGTTTTGGATGGGTGCATTACCACCTGGGAAAGGTGGGATAAGACCGCTGTTGCTCCGTAAAACATAGTAAAGGTACTACAACATGTAGTGTACAATGACCTTTGTCTTGGCTTCATAAATGTTTCATACTGTATATATATATATATTTTTATGTTTTAATTATTGATATTCCAACCATTTCTAATAATGTCTAGTAACGACCTGGAATTGACCAGACTAAACTATGAACACTAATATGAAACATCCATGACAACAGTTATTCTCCATAACTTTCCATACATACCATCTTATACTAAATGTCGTGGCCACTGACCTTTGTGATGACCACCTTCTGCTGTGAGCGGTAGAATCGCACCAGTCTCTCGCACAGATACAGAAACATTGGCCCAACCACCCACTTCCATGTCTGTGAGCAAAACAATGAGCTGTTTCTTAGGTTCACAGAAGACCACAAAACTGAACAGAACGTATTGTACAGGCCTTTTGTGGACCATTTGGTTTTGAGAAAGACTACTGTAATTGTAATGAGTTGCTTAATATACATACAGTGCATGTTGTAAAAAACTGGCAATTTTGTTGCTACATAAGCATGTCCAAAAGTATGCAGACACCCTTTGAGCCTAAGGTCACCATGCTCAAGCTAAGCATTGGTTAGCAGGTTATCAAACCCTCCAGCACTGGAACAGTGGGAGATTGTTCTATGAAGTGATGGGGTATCTTTGGGATTACTAATGCTCTTGTGTCTGACTGCAATCAAATCCTTACAGAAGTGTTCATCTAGTGTAAAGACTTCCCAGAAGCGTAGAGGTACTATTAAAGGTGCCATAGAATGGAAACTGCATTTACACTGACTGTACATAAAAATGAAACACTGTTGTTCCACATCCCATATATGTAAATCCCACATTTGCAAAAGCAGGCAGTAAAACGGGCCTAATCGGTGGCATCGTGGCTTTGTGTATGGGGTGGAGGTAGGTGTGTAAATAGCTGACAAATGCATACACAAACACAAACCTACACAACTAGCTACTCTTTAACAAGACAAACAACAGATGCTTTCATTTCCATTATGGCGAGATAATCTTATTCCTGTCTATTCAACATCTGGCCCCCCAATAGAATAAAAACGAGTTAAAAATAGTTTAGCTTTTACCTAGTGGAGTTTATGTGGGCTTCTGTGTCGCTAGCACATTTATATGACACTGACAGGTGTGCACAGGTGGTGAAACCTCCAAAAGTAGTGTGGCAAAATGTATTGTTTCCAAATAGACTGAGTTTATTGCAGTTTTTGGCAATGCAGTTTTTGATGTTTGGCAATGCAGTTTTTGATGTTATGCTAAAAGCATGTCCCCAAGACATGCCGAGGATGGCAAACTAGCCAACACCCTCGTCATTTAACACTGTTCAGTTCTTCAATGTGGACTTGAATTTGGGTGGAGTGGTCATGCACTACAACAGACCAAACTATGAGTTTGGAGTTTCTGAGTTTGACAGCTCAGTGTCAACCACAGTAGATCTGAAAGTGATCTTAGTTTAGCAATAGCATATTAACCATATTAATCAACATAGTAAACTGTATCCACGTATTGCAGTAATTGCATTTTTACCGGATTAGTGTGCTGCAGCTCCTCTCACTGAACACAAACACCAGCTCTACTGTTTGGAAAACACCCCACACCATCTGAAATAAAGATTCTGATTTGCAGTTTGATTCAGATTTAGTTTACCATGATATGGGGCTGCTTGAAAGTTTGTGTTAATGAAACATCCCATAACAATTAATAATTAATATTAATTCATATTAAATTTTAAACTTTTAAGTCAGCCTCATTATACCTACATTAAATCAAAATTTTGGAAAATTTAGGCCTATAAATATGACTACCAGAGTGGTGCAGTAGGCTAAGCATTTACTGTATCATCAGGAGATCATGAGTACAATTCCAATCAGTGCCACAGGCTTCAGTGGCTGGTAGTGAAGAAGGGGAAAGCACTAGTCTCCACCCCTGAGCCTAGTGGCACTGTCAACAGTAGAAGTTCCATCAACCCACCAGGGAAGTTTTGCACCTGGATTTTGTACTAGTGGTTTTGCATGGTGGGTCAGTTCTGGCAATGGCGGCCCACTATTTGCACAACACAGACTGGGTTCTGGCAACCAACTCCAGCTGGCAAGGAAGTGCCAGATGTGGCTCAGTTGCTATCTGGGATACGTTCTACACATCTACTGCTGCTGTTTCTCCTCCTTGCCCACAGAGGTCCACCTCACCTGAATTCTAGGCCTTGTGTTCACACCTGTTTTCAATCAGCGCCCATTTTGTGTACTTAAGACCCCAGTTTGTGGAATGTCTTTGCAAAGTCTTGTATTGGTGTGTCCTGCAACTCTGAATGTGTGTACTTGTGTTTTCCTACTCTGGTTAAGATTCCTTGTTTTGATTTGTGGTTTCTGAGTTTCGGACTTTGTCTTTGTAACTTAATACTGTTTTTTTGGAAGGATCATTTGGGTTTGACCTTGCTTGTTTTTGACATTGAGTTTAGTCTTATAAATCTGGACTTGACTTCAAACTCTTGTTGTGGAGCCAGAGAATAATTAAGATGCTGAATAAATGCATTCTATTGCACTGTTAATACCTTTGTTTTCATAAGGAACACCGAATAAGCAGGTGTCTACAAACTTTTGGACATATAGTGAATAGGTCTTTATATCACATGAGAAGTTTGAGTATAATTAATGCAGTAAAACTTGTGTAATAGCTGGAGTTGAACACTGGGTTACCATAGGTGGGTTTCCAGCAAATTCCGGCTCCGGGCAGGAGATGTTTTTGCCCCATTCCTTAAATTGACTGTGACATCCTATAGGGTCATGCACCTTTAAACTGGCAAAAGTCTGGCCTCGCACGATACGGCTGGCATGAGTAAACACACACACATAAACAGAAAGAGATGTGTATTTGATTATTATTGATAATATTCATATATTATTCCCTCAATTTAAACTATAAACACATCGCTCCACAGGAAGACATAAATGGCCAAATCATTACACTGCAAATATGGTCAAGTTGTATCACAGCTTCATTTACTGCTGACATTTATATTTCCATAGACTTACAGCATAATTTCTTGTTCTCACTCACCCAATCCCATGCAGTACTAGACCGATGAAGAACACAATGAAGAGGTGGTGAGTGAACCAGAACACTTCAAAGTAGGACCTGCGGATTACCTCCATGGAGGAGGTGATGATGAGGATGAGCGCGAGGGTGATGACCACGCCGGTCAGTCCAGCCACTGTGGTGAACATCACGATTGTCGGGGTCTGAAGCAGGGGGAAGGTAAAGGAAAGAAAAGCCATTACCAGATTGTACAAACTGGATATTTCATAAAACTCAAGTTTTTAATAGTTAAAGCCACTCAGCTACACAGTGTACCCTTAGCCTGAAATGTAACTGATCAGTCCAGTAATGTTTGGTGTCTTGCTTCTTTAGCTTTGCTGTGGAATTATGACTAATGTAGCAACGAGCAAAGGAAACTAATAGCTAGCAGTTTAACACTGACCGAACTGCATGTCTAAATCATTCCACAGTTAATTCAGGTAAGCTCGAGTTGTTAAGTAATCTTAAATAGACTTTCTCATGTGGTTGCTATTTTGGTTTGTTTCTGTGGTTTTGTTTGATGAGGCAGTTTTGCTATATGCTTCCTATACTTAGTACATCAGCCTTGTATTAGTAGCTCAGTTTAGATTCATACAACCAGATTTTTAATTTAATACTATTGGTCTGTCCATCATGAATATTCACTAAATTGAAAGAGCAACTAGAGCTTTAAATGTTTTTGCACAGCAAAACATATATTAGAGGTGGCGATATGGCAAAAATCTAATTTTGTGATCATCAAGAGTATATTGTCACTGTCCAAAGAAACATCTGTATCTCAGTTCTTTTTGCATCATTCGAACACAGCTGTGCGAATTTATGTGAACAATTCATGATGAATGGACCAACAGAAATGACCCAGAATCGCTTGTGAAAAAGTCTGGTTCCATTGACTTACGTTAAAAATTAAATTAGGTTTCTGCCCTCATAAAAGTTTGCCATTTTATATATATTTGTTTTTCTTTGGACAGTGATTATATGTGGTATAATCAAAATATTTACTTTTTCAGAAATCTCATTAGTTGGAACTGTTAGGTGTAAGCCTGTAGAGTCTTTAAGATAACCAACAACATTCATTTAGTTTGATGTGTCTAACCCTTTGACTGGTAGTGTACCTCGAAAAAATAGATGTACTTAATGGCATTTTTGACTGTAAATAAAATAAATGAAGGGTGGTCGCTAACTTGAATAAACACATACACTGCCACATGTTGTAGATCTCTGATGTTATTAATAATGTCAATAAAGTATAGATAATACAATTTTGTAAGATGTCATTTAACTTCAAATTCCTTAAATGCCCTTAAATTTCTAAACTGCAAAAAAAACCCTCCAGCAATTCTTCCAATAGTAGCGTATGCCCCCCTCAGTGGGGTCACGGGGCCAGCGTTTGTAAAACTGGATGATATAATTTATCACTCTATGGTACCGAACGGCCCTTCCTCTTGTTGTGCTATTCCTGGATGCAGGGGTCACACTGCTGCCATGGAAACAGCATGTGATAACAAAGCAAGCAAGAGAGCGTGATAGTGAAGTGGGGTGAGTAAGAGATCTTCTATCTGTGTCGGTGTTTGCATGTGGGGGGTATGTATGGTTGAGACAGACGATCCGGGAGTGATAGAGAAAGAGTAGTGTTGCCTTGATGTTTCCCTTCATTACTGGACAAGCTAAGGGAAGTTCATCTAAAGAAAAAGAAGAACTTCCACCCTCAGTGTGGCCATGTAGGAGACTCCCCGGTTATTAGGCAAGCCTGATTTCAAAACTGCAAGTGTCTTAATAGACACTGTTTGTTTTTTGTTTTGTTTTTTCAGAAACAACAATGCAAAATAAATAACCACAAGGACATTTGTTTTCCAACCTGGGTGTAATTTAGAGTGAGGTTCTAAGGTTCTGACCCCCTAAATAAGACTTTAGACCCCCTCCCAGAAAAGGATGAGGGCGATCTTTAAAATTGTACACCTACTAAACATAGTATAATACCAAAATACTAGTACAAAAAATGCAGCACTAAACCATTTTTCTTGGCATGTGCCTAATTCTGATCAACCCTATAGGGGGCACCTGTTGAGACTACCTCAGGTTTGACTCCCTAATTACATGTCATTGGCTGTAAAGAGAAAACATTACCATACAATTATATTAAAATGTTGGGTATAATTATGTACATAAATACTAAAATATAAATACTAAAAATGTATGTATAAAAGTATTTTGTAGTTTTAAAATTTTTATTTCCAAACAACTGAATTAACTACCTAGATTAGTCTACATTACATCATTTAATTGTTATAATCGTTTGTAACAACTGATGTTAATTTCGATAAATTGACATATGAATGAATTTGTCACAATTTGACTGCTATTTGTTGGTATGTGGTAGCTCTTCTTTTACAGATTAGCTACATTTGTTCCCTCTACAACTGGCATGGATTCAATCATTTCATATTTGGCATCTAAAAGTAAGCTGACTTGAAGTCCCTGGCTAGATCTTTGTAAGCTGAACAGTGGGGAATCACTACGCCCTTTCATTTAAGCTCTACAGTTAAAGCTCTGCAATTGAAGTAATAGTCTTATTTCACTGTGGTTTCAAAAAAGGTTGACCCACAAAGATCAGTCATTTAATATCAATACTAACATATTATTAGTCTCACAGCTAATTTTATATATGTTTAACTATAGGTACATTTGAAAGGTATTCTTTTTNCTCACAGCTAATTTTATATATGTTTAACTATAGGTACATTTGAAAGGTATTCTTTTTGACACAAAGCAGTTGTTGTCAAACTAGTCCTAGTCAGGAACCTGTAGACATTCATCTGTTTATCTGTGCCAAAATTATGTCTAGTTTATTGTTGATCTTGTACATGTATATGATATTTTTAGAGCTGATTAGGTGATGCTCAATACTGTTGTTGTCTTGTTTTTGATGGGAAGGCGTGACCTAAAGGCCTAGCTGTAATAGCTAAATATATGTATGTGGTTTTTTAATTGGACCCCCGCCAACAGTTGCAAACTGCTTTTAAAGTTTGCTTCTTAACAAGTTTTAAAACGGATTTAAACCACTTATTAAAGCAAACAGCCTTAACGAGAGGTTTCAAACAAAGTGGGAATAAAGGGTAAAAGGGCATCTGGTGAATTTGAAAAAGTTTGGACAATGTTAATGCAGAACCAAATGCTTTTCACTTACCGTTTCATTGCTCCTGATGGGGTTAAGAAAGGACTCGTTCTCTCTGTTGCCAATCAGAGAGAGGACATGTGGTAGGGAGCTGCTATTGGCCTCCAGCTGAGCGTCCATGAAGCGCTCAAAATTAAAGAGATGAGCAATGATGTGCACCGCTGAGAGGGAAAGTTAAAGTTAAGAGTTCAGCTGATGTCACACTGACCCAACATTTCCCAACAGACACCAACATTCTAATTATTCAAGGCAGGAACCACAAAAGTAGACCAGAGGACGGTTCCTCTCATAAACAGCGTCATGAATTTTGCTGTGATAGAGAGTCAAATGGTACCTGTGTGGAAGGCAATCATGTACCCCACCAGTTTGTGGAAAGTGATGTTTCGGTCTAGCTGGCGGGCAGCAGTACGGCTACAGCACTGCAGAAATACACACAGTCGCACTCGATTAAAGGAGAATTCCGTTAATTCCATTGATTAAAATGCCTGCACAATTCAGTTATAAAGATATTGTGGTCTGATGTGAAATGCACCATTCTAGACCAACAAGTCAGAATTGTTCACAACAGTGGTGAAGGGTTCCAGGCATCTGAAGAGTTTAATGTCTCTAAAATACCACACTATATTGACAGGCTGTGTAATGATAGATAGATAGATAGATAGATAGATAGATAGATAGATAGATAGATAGATAGATAGGTAGATAGATAGATAGATATAGATTATGCTATAAGCTCACTGGACAAAAAGGTTTTTTTTCATGGATCTAGTAGCATGTAATGCCCCCATGAGCACAAAAAACAGCTGTGATTTGATTTGGCATGGACTGGACAGGTTTGTGGATGTAGGCCACATCCATGTTCAGACACTCAGTTGCACAATTCTGGGGAGAGTTTCTTGTAGACTGGTATTTTTGCCACTGCTGGTAGACCCATATGACCGTACGCTTCTATACTCCTGCAGATTCAGCTACATCCTTCACACTATAGCCTTTGGCACACCAAATGCAATCACTCCTTTTAGCCAATCATTAACATCTGCTTTAAACCTATTTTCAGAACATGGAACGAGGCGTTCACTGCACTGTACCATCTCTTCTTAATCTATGAATCCCGTCACTCACACCCCGCAGATATTTATAGCCCCATCATCCTCGTGCAGCAGCATCTGCAGGGGCCTAAATTTACTATCACTTTACACACGCAAGGTGACTCAGTTTTTGACTGGTGAGCTTATATAAAATGTTCTGGATAGCTACCAAATTGTTACATTTGTTCTGTGGATATTGTTCTAGTTCAGAGATCTCCAAGTAGTTGCGATGCTGTACAAACATGTAAATAAAATTAGAATGTAATTACATGCAGATCATTTAAATCCTATATTTAATTGTGATTAATTCATATAAAAAATTGCAAATAATTACATTCTGTTGTTCTGTATATTTTGCACAGCGTTCCAACTTTTATGAAGTTTATGGTTGTACTATAGAAAGGCTCATTTTACAACATTCATTTAACTTCCTTGAAGGACTGTTTGAAAGGTTGGTGGAATTAAATTTCAGTACTAGTACAATTACAGCTTCTGTTCTTACTCCACACTGTTTATAACTGCTTTTCCATATTTAGGTTTCTTTGCCTGTCTGGCTGTTTGTGTTGTGTCTGACCTGTACGGAGCCCCGGAGGAAGGAGAGCAGGTTGCGGCAGACCGGCAGTAGGATCAACATGCAGTTAAAGTTCAGACACGCAGCTGGAGCCCTCGCCCAGGACAAAGCATGCTGCAGGGCAAGAGAGAATGAGAGAGAGATGAAGAAAGAGAGAGACAGGAGAGTTAGAGAATAGTGCTTTATTTCAGTGTAATTCTATATAACTGTATAGCAGTTCATCATTGGTACGACACCTTTTACACGTTCATGAGGGTCAGCACGTATGTGTGCAAAAGAGAGAGAGAGAGAGAGAGAGAGAGATAGAAAGAGGGAAGTGATGAATCCTGCTTTCGTGTCTATTTTAAGCTCTAACACCTGTTCAACCACAAGTTTTATGTCCTTTTATGCATTTAATACACAAATAAGTTTTAAACAAGGATTTTCATAATTTTCTTGATTTTCTTGAAAACAATGGGATCCAACTGCTGACCATGTGGCCATTAAATACAGGAATGCAGTCTCCTACTGTGGCTAAAATAAGGCCCCGCCTAAGGGCTTGAACTCTTGTGTTTTGGTAGCGGCATCAAAACGTGGGATAGCATTGTTTTATTTAGAAATTAAACTCGTTATGAATCAAACACTTTCAGCTAAGGTCTTAAAAACATTAAAAAATACTAAAAAGTATAAGTATTGTTGTACAGGTGTAAATTTAGGGGTTAGAGTTTAAGACAGCCACCCATCAAAAGAAAGCACCCTATAAATCATGGCTTTTACATATAACCTATTATTACGAATGCCTCATCTGTCAATAGATCATAACACAATTCTTGTAATTATCTATGGCTCCAATACTTAATCCTCTATGGTACCATGTTGCCTCTAGGCAATATAGTCTATTTTAGCTTTTAAAATAAAACAAAACAGCCATTTAATTGGTCAGTGCTATGCCAGGGGAGGGGAACTCAAATACTAACCAACAAAAATGCAAAAAAGTGGTCACATGACCCAGAGGGTTCCATTTCCGTCCTCTTTCAGCACATGTGAACATGTCACACAGCCCCATGTTTTCTCTAATGAAAAGTGCACTTTTTCACTCATTTTCATCCAGATAATCACCTAAAAAATCTGAATAACATTCATAAGTAAGTAAAGAAGAACTTTTTAAAACAACTGCATGAAATATCACCAAATATATCATTGGAAATTTTCAAAAACTGCATTTTTGTACCATAATGGAAACGCATAAGGCAATACAAGTAGGATGCAAAATTAGCATACAATTTACACGTTTATTTTATTTATAAGAAATTATTTATTTGTTAGAATTATCTAAATGTATGTGCTATTAGATTTTGTAATGAATATGTAATTCACATGCTAGGTGCACACATTAGGATTTAATACAGGAGAGTTTTCTATGGCACGTCAAAGAGGTATAAAGAACAGGTGTTACTGTCAGTTGATGAGAGTGAGGCTGGGATGTCATATAGTGATGAAGAAGATGAGGTCATAGTGACAATCCGGCAGGAAGAATGTTAGAGTGAGGACGGAGATGAGGATCAAGATGAGAATGGAGATGTGGATGAAGACGGAAGTACCACAATGGTACATAGGTACATGCAGGTCCATGTGTGTGTATGTACATGCGTGTAAGGAGACCATAGCCTTGTTAGGATAAGGTTATGGTGATTTTAATGTTTTACATTGAAACAGCATAAACTGTTATATTTTCAAATGATACATAATTTTCGATGATACGATGATTTGATTATAGTTGTGTTCCACGATGGTATGATGTTGCCTTAGAGCAACAGATTAGTATGAAAAGTGACTTTTTATTAAATACAAAATGTGTAATACAGTGAAAACTAGATACAGCTGTTTGCTCAATTATTTGTTCAAAGAAATTTAAGTTTCAATACAGATATTTCTTTTTCTCTGCATAAACAATATAACATGTTTCAATTCCATTATGGCACAATGTTGCCATGAGTCAACACACTTATTTATTTTAACTAATAAATACATTTTAAAATAATAAATGTTTATTGACATTGTTATTCTTCCAATTTGAAGCAGGAAAAAACTCACAAATGTCATTGATTTTATAAGGCATACTTTAGAGGGTTAAATAGTTTTACTGTGTTTTTACTGCAGTTTGAACTCAATTGGCAAATATTCCATATAGCTGTCAATTACATTTTAAAACTTTAATTAAAAAAAAAAATAGAAAATGAGTTATAGTCAATAATGGCAAAATGAAATAAGTAGCCAATTCATCTGCTACTTCATATGATTGTTTGTTGACTGACTACAACTGTATAACAGTAATACCCCTTCACTGCATATTCATCATTATAGGCCTTTTTCGCTACAATATCTATAGTAGAATATTTGTGACACAATGGAAAGAAAAAAATGTATTTGAATATATAATCTTCCGATTATTTGTTTTTGAGTTTTAATATTGACAAATAAAACATGAGATACCAATTTAGTGAGAATCATTCGTATGTAGCATGTTTACCCATATGCTTTAATGGCTGTATGTAAGCTATAGCCTCCTGACAATGACCAAATTTGCACCCCTGATTCCAAGGGATGCTAAAATCCCTGGCTTATTATGTGCATTCCATAACTGAAACATAGTTAAAATGTGGAGCCTTCGGGCCTTACCCCAAGGATGGATCTGGTATAGAAGAAGCGCTTGTCCAGAAATACAATGTAGAAATGGACAAAGAGGTAAGCGTTGATTCCAAGCCATACCAGCTGGGAAGAAAAACAAACAAACAAACAAACAAACAAACCAAGTCACAATACATGAAAACATCTCCAATCTGAAATGATGTACACAAATCAGATAAATCAAGTCTATTCAATGGATCACTTTCTTCAAGAGGCAGAAACGAAAACATGAATTCAGTTTAGATTCAAAGAGACTCACAATGACAAAGATGGACAGTCCTTCATTCGCTGCAAAGTTGCCCATGCTGAAAGAACAGATCACTCTGTGTGTGTGAGCGTGTGTGAAAGAGCGACCGAGTGGTATAGAGAAGTGAAAGGTATCTGGTATTTAAAGCAGAGGATCATGGAGGAAGTTCACCATGCCTGACAGGTTTGGCTCTTGTTTAAAAATGATGAAGAAAACTTTCCTTGCATTTCGAAAGTGAGTGAGTGAGTGAGAGAGAGAGAGAGAGAGAGAGAGAGAGAGAGAGAGAGAGAGAGAGACTGCAGTTGTGTCAGTGGCATGCTTTTTTGGGGGGTATATTATTTATTATTAAATAGTTCAATACATCAGAGTATTCTACAATGCCTCCTTTATGTGAATACATGTTCTGTGCATTCAGATGAAATTCATTTTTGCCATTTATGACTGCCAAAGTCTAAAAATGTCACACGGTGTGACCATCCAACCATGCGTGCAGCTTACATACACAATTCGACATTATAAATAGAGCAGCTTTAAGAGGATTCAACTCTTAAAACAACTTGTCTGTAAAATCCAATTTCCTAAATGTCATACAGCACAAAAAAACCTGTACCTGGAAACTTTTGTTGTTTGACATGTGATGTGTGACAACAAACCGTTCATCTTGGTGCTGACCACGGTGCCTCCACACACAGATCTGTTGGTTGTCTCCACTAACACAAAAGCTGGACTCGTCACTGAAGATGACTCGCTGCCATTCTGAGTCACTCCATGACAGTCTGACAAAACACCATTGGAGTCTTTGGCACTGTTGACGTGGTGTAAAGACACTCATCGGAGTGGTCTGCGTGTATGTAGTCCTGCGTCACGTAGTATGGCATGCAATAAGACCATCTCTATGATGCAACCCCTCTTGAACTCTTCAAACAGCTTGAACTGCTTTCAAGCTCTTCTCTGAGGCATTCTTCACTTGGAAAGGACGCTACCAACACAACAGCACAAGTCAGAATGGAAGGCATGTACAACAAGATGACCTTATACGGTCAGTTAGGTACAGTGATAAGGCCCGTCTCTGCATGTGTCACAATGTCAAACCTACACACCAAGTTTCGTTTCTGTCGATTGATTCCTTCTGGGTGCAACTATTTTTGATGCTGAGTCTATTTTTTTAAATGTGTGGTTGCATCACCTGACATTTTCTAGGTGGTAAAATCTATGATCCTTTTGATAAATTAATTCATAAATTAATTCATAACCTTTCGTTGAATAAATGCCTACAAGTACAAAGTGCATCATACTATTTTAATAAGTAAAATAATTCTACATAATTCTAAACACTTTATTACTCAGTTAGGACTTATTGATCCAGTTAGTGTTACAATATACTTCCATATAGTGATTGTCTAATTTACTAATTTGTTAATCACGTGCATTACATTTGCTCTTAAAGGCTTGTGTTTTTGTTTTATACACACACACACACACACACACACACACACACACACACACACCTACACATAAAAGAAGACACATGAACCCCTAATCGCGGTGACCACAAAGCAACACTTTGAAATTAAATCTGACATTTATGCAGGACTATGAAAATCAGAAAGAAAGAAATGAAAGATTAAAGAAAGAATAAATAAAGAAACAAATTATGCATGTTTATTTTTTTATTTTTCTTATTTTTTGGGCTTTGCTTACAGAAGAAAGCTGTACAAAGCAGTCACTCACAGGTGCCACAGTTAAGGTGATCATTCTAAATGTTCCTTCATACATTCAACCACCAGAGGGCACCAAAATTCCAAAGTAAAGAAGACTTAAGTACAATCATCAATCATCATGCGTCTTTCCATTACCTAACAACTTTCATCCTCTTATAGCAAAATACAGTATTTCAAATCATAATGTGCAAAATTGGTCCCGTCCCATTTGCAAATCTGTACAAATGTGAGTGAGAGAAGTGCAAAATAGAAATGTGAATACTTTAAAGAAAGAGTTAACATTTAAAAAGAGACAGCAAGTGAGAAGTAAAAAAAAACAAAGATCTTGAACCCATCCACATCCTGGCATGTCACTTGGCTTATATGCACAGCCCTCAGGACAAAACGTCATGAATCAAAGAAAGTCTCGATTTGAGTAGGGTACTGTTAATGAGATCCAGTTCTTTATCAATAAAGTCCCTCAAAGAAGTAAGACAACATAAGCAAGGAATAAACCTGAGAAGCTGGTGAGTGAAACAGAACTCTTTCAGGCAGCTGTGGCCTCAAACAATTTTACAATGCACAGATGACAGAATATCAGAAACACCTAATGATAAAGACTTTACATCTCAATTAAAGCTGTATTGAACGCAAGTATTAAAAATATGCATCTAAAAGCTGACGGAGGAGGAGATACCAAGTCAAAATACCAGTCAAAAAAAATCTTCGCTGCATTGGTAAATGATTGTAAGTGTAATTTGATAAGATAATGCTATTAAAATAATATTATATAAATATTAATAAATAATTATATTATGCCAGCTACTTGCAAGAAAATGTGCAAAACGTATACCCAGCTTCAGCAAAACAAAACTTCAGCTTGAGCTTCAGGAGTCATTTAAGCTTGTTTACACCTTGCATTAACATGTGTTTAATGTCCAGATTATATCTTTTAACAGATTGCATTTACACTACAATGTGTCCCCAAAGTGGCCATCACATGAGATCATTCTTGTGTAAAAAAAAAAAAAACAAAAATAAACTATTTTTGTAGGTTAGAAAGAAGTTATTGTTTTGGGATATCATGTTTTAAACAACCAACATACCAAAAATACTAACTTACTTAACAACCAGATCTGAAATATTTGTATCCTGCATTAAACTGAGCTGTATAGGTAAACCTATATTGCTTTAGAACACTAACCCTGACGTCGGCTTTTTATTTGGCAGCTGTATGGGTGCTGCACTGTTTAAGGTGGAACAGGATATTAGAAAAAGCAGTCAATTTCAATATCCATTTGTCTCATACATGTAAATCGGTGAGGCCAGTCATTCTCTGAGTAGAGAGTTTTTGAGCCATTTTGTGGCCATTTGTGATTTTCACACAGAGGAATTTGTATTCCGCATTTAACCCATCCGTGAAGTGAAACACCCACATACGCACACACTAGTGAACACACACACACTAGGGGGCAGTGAGCACACTTGCCTGGAGCGGTGGGCAGCCCTAGCCACGGCGCCCAGGGAGCAGCTGGGGATTAGGTGCCTTGCTCAAGGGGACCTCAGTTGCTACTGTCAGTTCAGGGAATTAAACCAGCAACCTCCGGTCACAAGGCTGGTTCCCTAACCTCCAGCCCACGACTGCCCCGTGTCCCATACATTAATTTCTCTGACCATCAGAAACTTCTGGAATTTCTAGATGTTACAAATTTTTACACTTTAATACCAGCTAGTCCAGGGCTTGTTAAATGCACCAAGCAGTCAACCAAGTCAGATGGCTTCTCAGGTGGTACGAGAGGTGATAAGGGTAAAAGACCAGTCATTCCTTTGTCCACTACCTTGAAAACACAGTGGACTACTGCAGATGCAATGGACTAGACAGGGGAAGGTGATTGGGGGTCTACTGCATTTTCATTTTCAATTAAAGCATGACTTCCATAAGTCCTTAGATAAAAATGATTAAAACATTAGCATGGTTTGGACTGAGTTATATGCATTTATTTTTGGCATACCGGAGTAATGGTTATGAAAAAACTCATACCTGGAAAGAATTTCAACAGGTGTACTGGATAAAGTACACTACTACTCCCAGTACAGTGTTGAACAGTAATGAAGTAAATGTACTTGGTTACTGTACTTAAGTCCACTACATTTCAAAGTCAAATATCTTACTTTTAACTCTACCACATTATACCAGATCCGTCCGTCCTTTTGGCTTAAAAACATAACGTCTAAACGAAGGAAGAGTGAAGTGAGCCCACCAATCAGTGTACAGTGTGCGCTATGTTTTGAGCTTGTTTTGACCTGTTGGACCAAGCATGGTTCTACCCAACCCTGGTTCTACCCTGGTTCTCCTTCAGTGTTTTGTGCGTATGATCATTTGAATAGACATCAGTGTCAGGCTAATTAATGACCTTCTATTAAAGACTGGTGGACTGAGAGACACTAGAGTCTCTCCACCTAAACTGAGCTGATTAAGAGTCTTGTTCCAGAAATGATAATAGGACATTAGAGCCATAATAAATCATGCTACTGTTACTCTCCATACTTAAGTACATTTTAAGGTAAATACTTTAGTACTTTTACTCCAGTGGAGGTTTAAAGGGAGGAACTTCTACTTTTACTGTAGGAATATTTTACCTTGGGCGTATGTACTTTAACTCAAAACTTAAGACGTAAAGGTACGCCGTCCATTTACACTTTGGATCCGTCCTTGACCAATTCTGAATGTGGTTTGAGCGGTAAGATCGTAATCCGACCACAACCATGTGTATGTTTACACTAGGCCTTTCAAGCGAAATCCAAATCTGGCACTCTTACCAAAAACGCATGTTAATACAAGGTGTACAACAGCCCTTCCAAACCATCACATGTGGTGCTAAATATATTCTTCTTGCAAGGCCCTTTTGATATCCTTGTACAGACTGTTCAAAACTATCAAACTGCATTCAAAATAGGACTTCATGGTGTTTCAATTATGTTAACTGACATTATAGAACAAAATATTTACTCTAGTTAAAAAAGAGAGCGCGAAACACAGAGATAGACAAACAGACAGACAGAGAGCTCCACGTTACATGACAGAAGCAGCATTTTCATTTTCTTAAGGTTAGAACATGCATCAAGAACCCCATGCCATGATCACGGCGAACGCTTTCACCTTATAAACTGAAAGAAAAAATAGAGGGAAGTCTTGCCTTTGCTGAGTCTGAGAAAGACCCCTTCATACATTCCTTAGACCGTCAAGGTAATGTCTTCATTGGCTAATCAAGCTTCTGGTCCGTAAGGGCCACTTTTTTGTGCTTCCCTGTTCTATTCAGCAGAGACTCTGGTTGACCTCACCATTGGTGACCGTGTCTTTGGCTGTTTCAAGCTGCTCCAGGCCAGGCTTGTCCTGCTGCAGGCTAGGTGGAGAGTAGGGTCCAGCGGGCAGCTTTAGTGACCCGCAGCACTCCCACAGGCCTTGTGCTGGGCTGGATGAGAAGAGGCGCCTGCAGGGGTGACAGCACTGGTAGAAAAGCAGCATGAAGAAGACAGCCAGCGCATAGCCCAGCAGCAGCAGAAGCTCCAGCACAGGTGCGTCTACCTGCCGGTAGAAGTCAGTGCGGTGGACGTACCAGAGCGAGGAGAGTACTGCATTTTCAGCAAAACGCAGAGTGTAATATGCGGCCGCCCGGCGCCAGCCTTGGCCCTTGTCGATGAGGTCTTGGTCGTCCAGCTTGAGCTGCACAGCCGACCAGCAAAAGACATTAATGCCAGCGTATAGGAAAGTGAGCATGCAGAGCACAATGGTTGTGCCCACGCGTGTCAGTGTCTTCTCAATGTTCTCAGGGAAAGGTGAGCGACTGCTCCAGAAGCGCACCCACGGCTGCAGGAAGAAGAGCAGGAAGCCGATCAGCACCACAGGCAGCACCCACACCTTCAGCACCGAGCTGAACAGCACTAGCACGGCCACTCGTGTGGCGATCTCAAATCCACGCCACAAGAACACGCACAAGTAGGCTGCTGGATGCACTGAAACCTCATAGTCATCATAGCGGATCTTGATGGCCAGGATGTTGCAGCGCAGGGCACCATACACAATGGAGAGCAGAGAGATGACCATCAGCGTGCCTGAGAAGGAGAATAAACATTGGTGCATTATTTATGTGAATACTTTATATATATATATATAATATGTATTTATATATCAGTATGAAGAATCATGTTTAATAACTTAAGTAAATGTAAATTTGTGTAGATAAACCTCTGGTGTGTGTATGTGAGCACCCAGTAACTTCTCTGGCTCAACAAAAACAATGCTAGACGTTGTTCTGTGTTCAAATTTCTCAAGTCATTTTTTTAATATGTGCATCTTGGTCACTCAAGCACTGTTTCCGGCCTGGTCCGAGCATCAGCCTCCAAGACCCCATTGCTGATCTCTCACCAGCAGAAGTGCAGCCCTTCACTCAGTGCCAAAATCAGACATACCTTATGGGCACACTAGATATTTAGTTAAACAAATCAGCGTCACTGCTGGGGCAGTTATAGGCTGGAGGTTAGGGAACCAGCCTTGTGACTGAAGGATCACTGGTTCAATTCCCTGAGCTGACAGTAACGACTGAAGTGCTCTTCAGCAAGGCACATAACTCCCAGCTGCTCCCCGGGCGCTGTGGATAGGGCTTCCCACCACTCCGGGCAAATGTGCTCACTGCCCACTTGTGTGTGTGTTCACTAGTGCATGTGTATGTGGGTGTTTCACTTCACAGATGGGTTAAATGCATAAGACAAATTCCTCTGTGTGGAAGCACAAATAGCAGAAAATGCCTAAACTCTCTACTCAGAGAATGATTGGCCTCACCAATCACACTTATGTGCATGACGGTTAATTGTTAGCTGAAAATTAATGCCTACTTGCAGGAGTACATCAAAATCTCGCCCACTGGTTCTTAACCCTGGCTCTGCAGGAGATCCCACACTCTGTCACATTTCATCCAATAGGTGATTAGCTGAAACAGGTGTGTTGATAGCAAGGAAAGTATGCAAGAAGGTGGGCACTCCAGGACCAGGTTTGAAAACCAGCTCTAGGCCTCAGTGGTCCACTGGCTGCATAGCTGTTGCCACATATGCTCTATCCAGCAGTGACGCTGATTTGTTTAACTAAATATCTACACATAAGCTATGTCTGATTTTGGCACAGAGTGAAGCTACAATGATAGTGTATCTACGAAACTGACAATTCAACAATATAGTTGTATATGCTGTGTCTGACATTAAGTTATTTACAATTAATGGCAAGAATTTTGATTCTGAAATCTGAGAAAGAGGAAGACTGATTTAAATCTGATATCTGGCTATTCTTCAGCACTTTTTCTCTCTCTCTTCCTTCTCTGGACTATACACGCTCCACAAACTGGATACACTTGAAGATTATATCGACAGCTATTACCGGCGCTACGTCACCATGAACAAAGACAAAGGAGAAGATAAAAACAAAAGGTAAACAAACTCTACACCTACCTGTAAGCGATCACCCCTTGAAACAGACCTATCACCTGCTCCATGCTGCCCAGAGTTTACCGACATCCTTCATTCAACAGATAACAAACTCTCCATGCTGGATGCAAGAATTTCACTAGCTGAAGTACTGCACAAGGAATTCTAGGCAATACGCGAAAGCTTGGAATTCAGTCAAGAGCGAATCACCTTACTAACCAGTGAAAACAAATCACTCCTACACTCCGTCAGCGAACTCACTACTCAACTCTCATCAGTGGCTAATGAAAATAAAAAACTGAAAGAAACTGTCTTAGACCTCCAAGCACGCAGCATAAGGGACAATACTGTTTTTTCTGGCATCCCAGAGCAAACTACAGAGGATCCAGAGACTTTATTACAGGATTTCATGATCAACAAACTTAAAATACCCCCGGAGAGAGCTACAACAATAACATTTCATCGAGTTCACCGCCTGGGTGGCAAAAAACCTCAGAATGAGCGACCTCGTCCCATCGTCGCAAAAGTTGAACATTTTAAAGACAAGGAATACATCATGAGCCGAGGAAAAGAACTCAGAGGAACGATGTTTGGGTTAAATGATCAGTTCCCTCACGAGATCTTAGACAGACCGAGTAAGCTCCTCGCTATCAGAAACAAGGACAACACTCCCTGGTTATACTAAATCGATCAATCTCTCTCTCTCTCTCTCTCTCTCTCTCTCTCTCTCTCTCTCGGTCCTCTTTACGTTATGCGATCACTCGATGTCTCAAATCCTATAAATAACCAATTATATCCTCCCCTTTCATTCCGTTCCTAGTATTCAAAAAGAATAATCTCTGACGTTTCCAAATAGCTGTTCTCTCTCTCTCTCTCTCTCTCTCTCTCTCTCTCTCTCACGCACACACACATATACATGGCTAAAAAAAACTCCTCTATCCATTAGATAGATAAGAGAAGCTTCTACTCTCTTTCACATTCATACACATTAATATACAAGTTCTGGGCTATATCCTACAATGATTAAACAAGCACACAGATATCTCACTGCTTCTACATGTGTCATCATCATAAAATATCTCTCTCCTCTTCTTTCTTTCTGTTTTCTCATGTTCTTGTCCATCTATGTACAAATACAGGAATAGAAATTGACCCTATGTTCAGAGTCACACATTTATCCACATACACACAAACACAGCAAAAAAACAACAACAATAATGAGATATACGACAACATAATATACATTACGATGTACATACACACAACAGCACATCTTCAGAACCATTCACCCAACTACATACCAACACATCACACTCAACATATCACTATTAAAAATAAGACTCTTATCATCGCTAATATCTGACCATGAGCCAAAACAGAAGACATTAATAAATTCCTGAACAACATCAATCTTCCGAGATTAACAGAAAGAACAAAAACAAGTACTTGATGACCCAATATCACAGGAAGAACTTTATAAAACTTTAAATCATATGCCCAGCAACAAGGCACCAGGACCTGATGGTTTCCCTGCCGAGTTCTACAAACACTTTTGGTCAACGTTAGCTATTTAATAGGCTGATATTAGAATGGTGGGGTGGGGAGGACAGAGTGAGTGGAGGCAGAGCAAGAGAAAAAAAAAAAGAATATAGCAGAGAGAAGTAGGCCTGTCACAACATTAATGCTTTAGCTGACAAGAATTTGCGATATAAATAACAGCAATAAACAAGATAATTGTCTTATTTTGTTTATCATATGTAAAAATAAACCACAAATACAGGCCTAAACTGATTAGCAACAGTAATGTGAAACAAGTCCTCAAACCTGTTAAGTTTACACACATTATTAGTTTTGACCTTGTAATTATACATATGAATAAAAACATATTCATAAGCATAAACGATTATAATGTGTGTGTGTGTTAAAAGTGTTAAAAAGTGTTGAGGCACTAAAAATACATATTTGTATAAAATACATAAAAATACATTTATATCAAGATATTAATGGAAAAAAAAAAGTTCTCATGAAAATTGCACCTGGTATTATTTAACACATTATTTGCGAAGATTTTGTGCAACAAGCTGAAGGGAAAAGAGCCTGCTGGAAATCTCAGGGACAACATTATTAAACTACACTTCAACGGGAAGAGCAGCAATAATAATAAACATCTTCAATTTTAATATTTTAATACTTTAAATACTTTTTAATACTTTTACTACTGACGGCAGCTCAAAGTGCTTTACAGGCATTGTTAACAGTAATAGAAACAACTAGCATTAATTAATATTAACTGGTATTAATTTAAAATCATATTAGGCAATGGCACAGATAGAATTTACCAAGAAAAAGAGATTTTTCAACATTTCTTAAAAGTGAGCACAGAGCTCTGTCGAACACAAGTTGGAACTGAAGTTTCACAGTTTAAAATAACTGAAGAGGTCTCTCCACGTTTTCACTATAAGGTATTTGCAGAATCTGAGATCACGAGTTGGAACATCAACAGAGAGACATTCTGTGATGTAAGCTGGTGCTAGATTATTGTATAATATTATTAGCTTTATTAACTAGCGGCAGAGATTTTAGAATCTATTCTGAAAGATACAGGTAACCAGTACAGTTCCTTTAAAACAGGAGTAACATGAGCTCTCTTTTTAGTTTTTGATAGGTTCTGTGCTGCCGCATTTTGTATGAGTTGTCGTGGATGGATTGTTTTCTTAGGAACCCCAGTAGGAATTCTGCTTGTAACAAACGCATGAACAAGTTTCTCTGTGTTGCTCTGAGACAGGAAATGCAGAACTTTAGCAATATTTCTTAGATGTTAAAAAGCTATTTTAGTGACTGCGTTGACATCTGGGATAAAACAGAGCTCAGTGTCTAAAATCACTCCTAGGTTTCGTATTTCAGGTTTGGTATATGAAGCTAAAAGTCGGCCAGAAGGCGTTTTTCTCTGGGTTTTAGTACCAAGAATCAATATTTTAGCTTTTTTTTCTTCATTTGATGCAGAAAATTTTGTGATATCTGCTGAGAAATACCTGGCACACAGTCTGTCTGTCGAGTGTAGATTATTAACTGTGGGTCATCAGTATAGCTATGACAATTGTTATCATTTTTCCTTATGACATCTTCTAAAGTATACAAAGTGTACAAAAAAAAAAAAAACCAAAGGCCCTAAAACTGACCCTTGTGGTATTCCCCAAGAAATGACATTAATTACATTTTTTGATTAATGATTTCCCAGCAAAACTAAGAACTGCCAATTTATTAAATATGATTGAAACCATTGTAAAACTGTGTCTGAGGTCGGCCTAGTATTCAAAACGTGGGCTACGATTTTGTGATCAACAGCAGCAAAAGCTATGCTAAGATGCAATAAGACAAGAACAGGAGGATTTTGTACATCAACATTGACAACATGAACTAATGCTGTCTGCATACTATGGTTAGAACTTGTCTAATAACTTGTTGGGTATTAGATTTAATTAATTTTACACTTAATTTTGTGAAAACAACCGTTTTCTTTAGGACTTTACTCAAACAAAAAAATCAAAAGGCAGATTTGAATTTGTCTAATTATTTAGTATGGCTGGATCCATGTTACTCTTTTTTACCACAGGCTTCACCAAGCAGTCTTAAAAGTGTCTGGAAAACACCTGGTGACAGAACGGTTTCCAGTAGTTAGGACATCACCATGAATATAATCAAAAACCTTCTTACAGAATGAGGTAGGAATAGGGTCAAGATCACATGTGGATGACCTTAATTTATTTATAACAGTTATAAGATATTTATAACAGAAAGATGTCATTGCTGATTTTAACTGGATTATCAAGACGGTTACTGGAACTTGGAACTATAATGAGAGCATAGACTTTAAACATCTTTTCAGTCGACTGGTTCAATAATATGCCAGTGGAAAGTTTATGGAGCCAGCCGTAGTCATGGAATAAATGGTCTTAAACCTCTTAATTGCCGAATCGTCTTGCCCATGCAAGATTTTATGCCATATTCTCATTAATGATGAGGAAGGTAAGAAAGAAACCAGCAGAACAGTGTTGCAGGATGACCTGAAACAAAAATAGAAATCTTTGGCAATAATTCAGCTTGGCATTCCAAGAATACCCCTACATCCCCAGTCGTGAAGTACGGAAGTAGGAGCATAAATAATATGGGGCCGGTGCACAGTAGTACTGGGGCATCACACGTCATCAAAAGACCCAAGAACAGAGCAACATACTGTTGTACTTTAAAGCAGAATTTAAACTCATCGGCTAAGAAACTCAGTCTGTGGAGAACACCACAACGACCCAAAATACACAGCCAAAATAATTCAGGACTTGATTCCAAAAACAAACATATAGGTGCTTGCAAGGCCTTGCCAAAGCACAAAGTCAAAAGTGTGTAAAAAATGTGTAGGCCTGTCACAATTATTACCTAAATCACCTATTCTGATTCCCAGGATTCAGATTTTGAGACATTCAGGAGGTCTAAGAGGTTAATGAGACAATTAAATCGCTAACCACAGTCATTAACATGACAATCTACACTGGAAAAAATGATTTTTGACTTTGGAAATAGAATGAAGATTATATATATAATTATATATATATATATATATATATATATATATATATAT
>CM067498.1:18736146-18760387 GCA_034552555.1 Semaprochilodus insignis
TGGTATAATGACAATAAAGTTGAATTGAATTGAATTGAACTTGTCTAACTGCAAGCAAGTGCATTCATTTGTGACCATTCTGTCTGATATCTGGTATAAACAAGTTAAACTGGACTAATCTATTGATATTTTATAATATTTTATATTTTATAAAAAAATATTATATTTTATAATATTGATATTTTATAAAAAATATATTTTATAAAACTAATGTATAAGTTCTGTAAGAAAGTGAGGAATTGAAATGTGTGAATTGAAAAGTCCCAAAATCATCATGTATAGAGAACCAGAGATATGTCTGTGTAAGGATAATATTACCAACTTGTGAAATCATTTGAGCCATCCCAGCTAGCAGGGAACATTCCCAGAACTTTGGCTAACGTTACCTACAAGTTCTAAAAGTTTTAAAGAAAACAGTTTAATCTGATGTTCAATGAATGTTTTGAATGTCTTTATAATTACAGATAATGTTCCTATAAGGTGAAATGTTAACTAAGACACATTTTAACTGCAGCATTCAGAGGATGTTTGGAGGATGCTTTCAGGGCCACAGATGATGTTACATGAAAACAAAAGAAGAACATTCTCAGCACAACATTCAGGAAATGTTTTATGGATGTTACTCAGAGAACATTCTCCTACCTCTCCAAATGAACATTTTGGGAACCAAAAAAAACCCCAACATTCCTACTGAAAACATTCATGGAACATTACACTGAATATTCTCAGAATGTTTTAGAACAGAAAAATTCTAGCTGGGATGTAGAAAAATGAGGGTTAGAAACACTCACTGAAATACATACAATGTTATTTTGGTTTGTTTGTTTGTTTCAGCTTTGCTTAATGAGTAAAAACATATATACAAGGTCTACAGTCTTATAGTTTTATCAGAGTGAATAACTCTCTTTGTAAGCAGGTCTGGTTATATACTGCTGTTTGTACTTTTAAAGGAAACATATTCTCCATTTCTGTTGTTTTTTACCCCTTCTGGCATGGGTTTGTGTACCAGAATTACGTAATTAGCATTACATAAGCAATTTACAATCTTTATTCTTTAGAATTAAATGGACTTGTTTTGTAACTGTGATGCCCCCTGTCAAATTACATGTAAATAATAACTCATCCTCAAACATAAATATGTTTTTGCAAATTTCAGTGCCCAATATGTATTTGCTTAACATATTATTTTCCCAACATATTGGGAAAAACATAAAATATAAAACAGAACTTTTACTCTGACCACATGTTTTCCCCCAATATATTAATTCAGCCAATAAATAGTAGTTGTGAGTTAACATGTCCAGATGTGTGTGTTTTCTGGATGTATGAATGTAGTTTTACTTTGAAAAAATCTACAAATCAACAACCTTATGATTATGTGTACATGACCTCTGACCTGGCTGCTGTATGTCACAGTACTATACATATACATTGCACAAAAGAAGACATACATTACTAAAATAAATAGACTAAGAGTTACAGAAGAGCTATTAACAACAAACAGTAACAGTGAGCAGGGTACTAGAAGAGTATGTACATACATACAAAGCAGTCCAGGCTGAAACATTTCTTATAACTGTATTGTGAATAGGTGAGCTTCACTGCTGTAGATGGAGTAGGCAGATATATGTAAATGTCAAAAACAATGAATCAAGTTTTTTTTTAGCTTAATTTCTGTATATCATCCCTATACAAACAAAAACTCCAAAACAGGAACCTTACAGGCAAGGGCAAAAACTCTTCTTCAATAGAATGCCATAGAATGGAAAACTGATTGCACTGGCATAGTTGAAAAGGAGTTAAACACTGTTGGCTCCTTCTTCAAATACCCTATATTTGGTTATGTAACAATCTTGACTCAAAATGATACCCCCAAAAATTTACATATACCAACTTAGGTTCCAGCCTAGCAGGACACAATGACAGTGGAGCGAGAGGAATGGTGAATTATATGTACAGAAATCTACCTTTCCAGGCTGTGAAGGGGAATTGTCCGACATGCACGGAGTGACCCAACAGCCACGCTTACAGACATTTAGCGAGCAGTGATGCCCTCCATGAGTCATCCTGTTAGTGCCAGCACCATTGGCAGACGGCTGCACTACACAGGACTACATGCATACAGACTGTTACGATGACTGCCCTTAACACAGTGTTGCGCCAGACTGTCATGAAGTGACTTAGTATGGCAGCGGGTCATCTTCAGTGACTGCAGTCCTACTTTTGTTTTGGTGGAGACAGACAATAAATCTGTGTGTGGAGGCAGCGGTTTGTTGTCACGCGTCACATGTCCAGAAGGCCTGGTCTCACTCCACTTCCACCCCTACTGCAAAATCTGCAGGAACTGTGTGAGAATATTCAAGCTGCATGGGATGGATTATCACAGGACGCCATTAGGAACCTCTACAACTCCAGGCTGAGACATCTGGCATGTTGCTTTAGCAAAAATGGCGGACCGACAGCTTACTGAGAGACACTACTTCTGTATGTGTAGCTCAATAAATATTGCCAATATCAGTCTAAATTTATCATCATTTATTGTTCCTGGTAATGTTTATCTTCCTTTAGTTTGGTTTATCTTTAAAATTGTCCTTTTTTTAAACAATTTCTTATCATTTAAGTCATGACCCACAAATAGAAAATGTCCTAACCTCTCCCTCATTAAACCCCTCATTGCACTGGCTCATAGAAATGTGATACAGGTGATGTGGTCAGATGAGACATCCCTCACTTAACCCTCGACAAGAGGCTGAGCGCATGTGGCATGCAAGAGAACTATAAAGGCTTGAATGCTGGTTTTACACAATGAGGGGATCTGGTGTTAGGGGATTTTGCTGGCATGATTTGGATTCACTTCTGCCCCTCTATGCTGAAAGGTCACTGCAAATCAGTACAAGGTCATTCTGACCCATCACCTTTATCCCATGAGAAAACATATCTATCTTGATGGGAGTGGCTCTCTTCCAGTCAGTAAACGTTCCTGGGGTTCTCAGTGCTTTCATCACATTAATAATTAATAATAAATAAATAATAATCCACTGACCTTTACAGAGTCTTCAACCATCCAAATTGAAGCGCACTGGACTGGAACAACCCGCCAAACTTATCAGCTCGGATGCAACCCCAGGACGTCATCTGAGAAAAACAGGGTTAATTGGAGGAAGAGAGAAGTGAAATGCAAACATTGCAGTCTGCATATGAAATGTGCTCACATTTTTAAAATATCACTGGAATTTGCAAGCATTTAGGAGAATCTGGCTATTAAGGGATTCAATTATTTGAACCTGTTCACAGAAGTATTGTGCTCTTTCTTATCAGCGAGTTTAATAATGGACAAAATGTTGCTTTAACATGTAATCTTTTGTCTTTTTTAATTAATTCTTTCTGACGTGTCTTCTTGCATTCTGCAGATGGCCTAATGACTTGAGGTGTGTTTTGTTTGGTTTACACTAAGAATCAGCCATAATAGTCTGAAAGTGAGCCATCTAGTTATTAAACAGCAATGTAAAATCAGAAAATTAAAGCCTTATAATAATAGAACCTTATAATAATGTGCAATAATGAATAATAATATGTAATAATAATTATGTGGTAAACAGTGGATGGTGTGTTAGCATTACAGGTGTGCTTTGATTGCGGCAAGTGAACTTATCAGCTAATGGTTTGAGTGAACTAGCTCAGAGCATAGATATATAGACAATGGGTGTAGCCAGGCACACGTTGGGTTTCAGGCATATCAATGGTACGTCAGGATTGGCACCCATCCAGGATTTCCCTGGATTGTCCAGGTTTTTGACTCTGAACACAAAATGTCCAGGAATTGAAGCATTTTCATATGTCAGTGTTTCTTCTGAAGTATAAACTGCAAACCAGTCAAACCATTTACTCTGATGTGCACTGCTGGTGACATTTTCTGGCAACTGGTTGCACCTGAACTGTGTTTATAACTTAATAATCTTTGAGTTAATAAAAGGAAAGATTTGGCTTCTTATCTCTCCTAGACTGCATCAAGAGCATGGCTACCCATACACTAAATATATAGACAAAAACCAAGCCACTGGTCAAGTGTCCAGGGATTTTGCAGTGCAGATGTGACAACCCTATGGAGCGATCACAAAGGCTGCTGGACTGAATTCAGTGCAGAGTGGCACTTTAAGACGGGCACCGTCCAAACTGACACTATTTAAAGAACGTTGAACTCAGAAAATATGATTGGTTTATGTCTGACCATGTGGTCAGAGAACTTGTTTAATTGAGTTTCCTCTGAGTTTGTATTAAAATTTCATTTAGTGAAATATACAGGGAATCTTGATTGGAGTACAGTATTTACTATACTATTTACACTGATTGTTAGTGCTGAGTAAGCGTAATTAAAGAGATTCACACATTTATGGGTTTGCTAATGCATATGAGAAAATGGTGTTTTACACAGCAGTTGATTGTATGAGACTATTGGGACTATTGTCCAATAAGACTAAAGCCTAGTGTGTTTCTACTTGAGGTAATGGCTATTTTGGCTATTAACAGGTTTTAAAGGTGCAGAATCCAGAATCCTTTTCCTGCTGCTCCGGAAAGGTAAACAGCATGATCAGTTATTAAGTAGAAGTGAAAGCAACCGAGAGCAATCTGTGGCACCAAGATACCCATATATTGTTTTTATTTATGTTTAAGCGTAAGTAAATTGTCAAAGTAAAGAAACCCAGTTCACACTTAAGATGCTTACTTAAGATACCAGTTCTTACTTCTCTCGGAATGAGCTCTAACCATGTGACTGTGAATACACTTGTATTTATACCTGGCTTGTATTTTTATGACAGCTAGTTTAACATTTAGAATACATAAACATGTTGATGGTAATGTGTTTGATCTGCTGTCTCTTTTGAGCATCTATGCATTTATATCTATGGGTGAGAATACCATTATCGAGAGAAACTGGGGCTCCTAGAATGCGGAGGAGGAAATGGAGGAGGGTGAAAAAATGCTATTGTAATGAAGTTATTGATTGGAATCAAGGATTTTACACCAGTGAGATCTACCCATCACTGTCATTCATTTTCTGTGTAAATTTCCACATATGGGTTTGTAAAACTCACTTTCCATTGTACACTGCTGCTTCTGTTTGAGTCTATTTCTCTACTCATAATCCTCATAACACTCATTAGCGTGTCACCCACGTGCTCCTAGCGTGCTCATTAGGGGCTTGGGCCCGCATGGGGCCTGCTTTTACAATGCCCAGAGAATGAGTCAGGAGCCCTGGTCTGGTCAGGTCAGCTTTTAAACCACAGCTTTTAAACCACTCTGATGTGTCTTCTAAAACATAATAACTGCACCAACTTTAATATTTGCTGTGGTTTTCTTTACCAATTTGTTAAAATTGCTAATACAAATCCAATAACACATACTGTACTATTTCTTTTATACTCCTTGGTTACTATAGGTGAATTGGATCAGGCTAGCCTGGAGCCTTGATTCAAGTTAGCCTAAGTAATTCAAGAATAGGCAGAGCTTGATAAAGTAGAGTACAGGTAGGTCAGTGGACACTAGTCATTTTACTATTTAGCTTACTTGTAACAATAAGTAACTGTAAAAATATATACATTCTGAGAAGGAATCATCTGACAGGAATGAAAGTTGGTGGGTAGGTTTGACATTGTGAGACATGCAAATGATTCGAATTTCACACTCAGCCGTGCATGTGACATGAGCAAGGACAGGCCTTGTCATTGTACCTGACTAACCCAACAGCCATGATTCCCAACATTCAGCGAACAGTGATGCCCTCCATGAGTCAGCCTGCTAGTGCCAGTACCATTGCCAGACGGCTGTACGACACAGGACTACATGTACACTGTTACGATGATGCCAAAGACTGCAATGTTGTCGTGCCAGACTGTCATGGAGTGACTCAGAATGGCAGAGGGTCATCTTCAGAGTCCTGCTTTTGTCTAGGTGGAGATGACCAATGAATCCGTGAGTGGAGGCACCGTGGTTAGCACCAAGATGAACGGTTTGTTGTCATGCCTCACATATCCACCTCCAACCCTACCGCAACATCTGCAGAACTGTGTGAGAATATTCAAGCTGCATGGGATGGATTATCACAGGACACCATTGGGAACCTCTACGACTCCATGCCGAAACGTCTGGCATGCTGCATTAGCAAACATGGCAGCTCGACACCATACTGAGAGATACTACTTCTGTATGTGTAGCTCAATAAATATTGCCCATATCAGTCTAAATTTATCATAATTTATTGTTCTTGGTAACCTTTATCTTCCTTCCCAATAGCATTGCAATCCCACACTTCCTTCTGGGTGTGTATATAGTTATTTATCCATGAACCTGTTATTTAACTTAGTTTGTTCAAGGCAATAAGTGTGCCTGGTTTTTAAGTAAAGTCAACTAATTTAAAACTACAGTGTTAACAACAATCATTCCACAAAGGCAAACTTGCAGCTGCAAAGCATGCCTTGGGGATTCCATGTTGTCCAAGCTGTTCCTGCTCTGGATTACAAGCATACCAATCCAACTGTCTCAAGCATACCAATCCAACAAAAACACCAGATAAACTCTGAGAAGCTCCAGTGAACATTTGCAAGAGGGAAGGGTATATGTGACAAAACCGAACAGTTAGAATGAACAAGACAAAGTTTTCATAGCAGTTATGATCGTCACATTATCTGCAGTTAACGATATGAAAAGGTCTCATAGGCAGTTGGAACGTTCTCTAAAGGTCACAGCAGTGTGCTGTAGGTCTGAGGTGACACAGCCTTTTTCACCCTTTGTGTCAAATTTTCACCTCTAATGAATATGCATATAGATAAGGCCCTGTAAGGTCCTCTTACAAGTGACAAATTCCATGCTAAAATACTATAAACACTTCATGTTACCATTTACATGAGGTCATAAAGTCATGTCATGTCAATTTTGAGAAAAACAAATGTACAAAAATGAGTCACCTGTGACTGAAACTTACCTAATAGTGTGCAATACCTACACGGGCATGAATAACAGCTGAGATTGGGTATGGCATGGACTGGACAAGTTTCTGGATGTAGGCCACATCAATGTTCAGCCATTCTTGCATCAAAGAATTCGTGCAACTACCTTAGCACTACCATAAACTTGCAAAGTGACTCATCTTTTGTCGCTAAGGCCTATGAACAGTCAAAATCAAACAGTCCATGAGGAGTCCTTGTTTTGTAGAACACCAAACTCTCCTTACACTAGGTACAAAGCTATCGCAACACACCACAGTAGGAAACAGCAGTTGTAGTGTGATGGTGTGGGGATGTTTTTGCTGCTTCAGGACCCGGGTGACTTGCTATAGGGGACAGAATCGTGAATTCTTCTCTCTACCAGAAAGTCCTGCAAGTAAATATCCACTCCTCAGTTCATAATATTGAAGCTCATGTGCAAATGAATTATGCAGCAAGACATTGATTCAAAGTCCAAGAGCAAGTCCACCTCTGAATGGCTCAACACAAAATAAATGTAAGGTTTTGCGTTGGCAGCACCTTAAATGGTGTAGTTCATGCGCGACAGCCCTCAAACGGGGCTGGAATAACGCAATTCTGTGAAGAAGAGTGGACAAAGTTCCCTACAGTGATGTGAAAGACTGTTCTCTAGTTACAGGAGGTGTTTGGTTGTGATTGTTATTGCTAAAGGTGGGAGAAGCTTGGGGGCATATAGGGTAATACAGAGTGATATGTTTTGTGTTTCTTCATGCTATTTGTCATTTACATTTTGTATGAGGATCTGAAACTATTTAGCATAATAGAGCAGATCATCAGGGGCAAATACTTTTTCACACCACTTTAGTCACACTGAAAGCAGGAAAGACAGATAACACATCCTTCTTTTTGTCTGTGCTCGTGTTGCAGAGTTTCCAACAATGTCGAATAGCCCTTCAGTAAATCTGAATTTTAATAAAAATATTGAATTGCTTATGAAACATTATGAAGACTGACATTTAGTCAGTGTTTCAGGGTATTTATTGGCTGGTGTTGTCTAACAAGTCAATAGTCACAGCCTAATTGCAGCGTAAGGTACTTCCAGAGAGTACGACTGAGGCTATTAGTCAGCGGGTGGGGGAAGTGGGTGGGGGAGGGCTGCAAAGATGTGACATTAAGCTTGCTTGACATTCAAGCAAGCCAATAAAACTGTCGTTCCAAATAAAGTTTTTTTTTAAGGCACATATCTAGCACATTTATGACTCCAGCATTGCTGGTAAATTTTTCATGGTCGCATATTCACCATAATCTTTAAGCAAGACTCATGATAAAAGGATCAAACTTATTTTTAACTTCTTGATCTTGCTCATGATCCCCCTCCTATTCAGCTCTCTCCAACAACTCTAAATAATGTCTAAATAATTGCTTCCTGTGTTCTTTACGTAGGTGATGGAATAGCAGTCCTAACGTTCTCTGCACAGCAGTTCCATGCTCCATGTGAGGTTCATTCTATGACACTAATCATAGCCTGAGCTCGGAGACCATAAATCAAGGCACAGTTTCTTCACTAATGGTCAACCTAAGGGTCTAGGTCATGTACATACAGAGCTGGAATGCCAAGCAAATATATCAAAGCAAATAAAAACAGCTTCCCAAATGAAGAACACGCATGAGGCGGACGAGCCGGAAGTGTGTGCGCTTGGCATATACCACATAATTGGCCTAAGCACAGCAACTGCCAATGTATCTAATTGACAGTATCTATAGTATGTAACCCATATATGCCATAACAACTGAAAATTACTCTTCTGCATGTTTTCATCACATAGTGGTTACCCAATAGGCAGAAAACTACTTGTAAGCACGGTACTAATTTGAGAACCTCATTAAGTACAATTGATGAAAGTTTATATGTATAAGAACAAATTCTTTTTAATAGTAATTCCATGATGAAAGTCAAGAGTTCCACGATTATAATACAATGGGGAAGAAAAAATAAACTTGATCTTTACACTATGTGGTGCTATTTTGAAGTCAGTAAATGAACTCATTACTGAAACAGCAGCACTAACTGAGTAAATGGAACACAATACTGGAACAATAGCACCAATCAGGCTCTCCGGTCCTGGAAGGCCAGTCTCCAGCACGGCTTGGTGACGTTCCTGTTCAAACGTACCTGTTTCATCTCAGGATAAGTGAGGGTGTTTGAGCAGGAGAAGTACCAAACTTTGTTGGCCCTCCAGGAACAACGTTGTGCATCCCTGTTATAGGATACAGGTTCCCAACCCTGATCCTAGAATACTCCTTGACCTCAACTTTTCTGTTACTTTCCAGGTAATTGTTTTAAGTAGAGCACAGGCTCCCAAAGCTGGTCCTGGAAAATGACTTTATCTGTAATGGGATGAGTTTGGCAAACCCAGTCCTGATTAGTTGGATCAGATGTGTGGGGAGCTAGGGAAGCATTGCATTGTGCAGGGCAGGGGTGCTCCAGGACTGAGGTTGGAACCCAGCTAGCAGGGAAAATTCCCAGAACTTTGGCTAACATTACCTAATAGTTGTAATAGAGTTTTAAAGACGTTTTAAACGTTTTAATCTAACCTCTAAAGAACGTTTTAAAGATGTTTATAAATTCAGATAATGTCCCTATAAGGTTTAATGTTAACTAAGACATATCGTTTTAACTGCAATATTCAGCGGATGTTTTGAGGATATTGTCAGGGCCACAGATTTTGGTAGATGATAACAAAAGAAGAACATTCTCAGTGCAACATTTTGGAAATGTTTTATGGAGGTTACTGAGACCTGAGATGACAGAACGTTCTCCCACCTTTAGAAAGAACATTCTGGGAACCAAAAGAAAACTTCCTGCTGAAAACATTAATGCAACATTACAGTACATATTATCAGAACATTTTGGGAACAAATCATTTCTAGCTGGGGAGCTGCTGAAATAGAGGAACTTTGCTGGTTACTGGCCTTCTAAACCAAACTTGTCCACGCCTGACTGTGTCTGGGTTTTTAAACAGTACCAGCCACGTTACTAATATAACTCAAGCATTACCTTGTTTAAAGGAAGAGATGGTGAAAGGCATTTTGAATGACATGTACTCCAACTGGCTCTTTCCTACTGAAAGCCCTACTAGATTTTCCCTAGGACATTCTTCCGTTGGTTTCCTGTTTGGTAATCCCATTTCAGAAGAGAGCAGTAAACAGTTATTTGTATTTGATTACTTTTTGACTAACTGCCCCAACATTGGCTTTAGACTCTATAACACGTATGCAAGATGCTTTACACAAGCACACACGTGTTTGCAAACAGCAGAGGCTTCCTTCTGCAAGCCTTTCAAATAGCTTGTTATCTGGAAGATTGTGTGTCTCTCTGTGGCTTAATAGGCCAGTTAACCTCAAGATGAAAACAGCAATGGCACGAGATCCTTGGAGAATGTTTTGGCTCATGCCTTTGAGAGAAAACACTGTACACTTTTGCCCTTTTTTAGGGTCATCACAGTTCCATTTGTTTGAAAGCTCCTATTTATTGCCCTGATATTTGAGACATATGATGTAGTTTCAGGTGTCTCAAGTGTGTTTAGTGTATTTAGTAAATCCAAATAGCCTTGGATAAAAGTGAGTGCAAAAACGAGACATGTTTCATAGCTTTCTTTGCTCGTCTTGTTCATTCCTAGCTCATTTTGCTCATCTACCAGTCTAGAAGAAACATTGCAAGTACAGCATCAAACTTAATCTGTTTACTGGCCAAGAGCATCTCCAGAGGTGGAAAACAATGCTATGTTGCTTCTATAGTTCTGCTTCTTTTATGTCACCTTTTTGGTGTGTATTGCCCAGCTAAATGTGATTTCTTACCAATAACAGTGGTGGCCGCGGTGTCTGCTTACAGTGAGCCTCTGTCATCATTGCGTTTATCATTCATTTCATTTGCTACCTGTCCTTAAATGATCTGACCAGGAACAGGACTTTCAACATGAGAAAATGGCGTCGGGGCAGTACTTCTTTATCCCCTTGAGCTCAGACGCTGCCCAAACAAGGGTCAGTGCTAATACCTATAAAGAACACAGAGTTAAACACAGGAGGAGTACACTACCTCGCAATCCTGTGCCAGTGCTCATATCTAGAGAGAAGATAAGTTAATCTTAGTATATGTGCAAAATAATGCATTTCAAAATTTACATCAATTAGTGCTTACTTAAGTGCTTCACAAAGAGATGAGCCTTTAGCCTGCCTTTGAAGACTGTCTGCTGTTTGGACAGTCAGTGGAAGTTTGACCCTACAATCTGGGAGCCAGGACAGAGAAGAGTCTGGACGCTTGTCTTCCATACTTCTGCAGGGATGGCGGGTCGAGTCAACCGGTACTTGAGGCTCGAGGGGCAAGAGATACAGATGGACTCTTAGCCTTTGCCATAAGGTAGTGAGGGGCTGGTCTATTTTTGGCTTTGTAGCGAAGCTTCAGAGTTTTAAATCTGATGCAGGCAGCTACAGGAAGCCAGTGAAGGGAACGCAGCAACGGAGAGACATGAGTGAACCTGGGAAGATTGAAGACAAGCCGATCTGCTGTCATGTCGAACTGATGGTAGACTTGATGCTACCGTGACTCACTATGGCCTCTTGAGGTACAAATGGTATTATGAGATAGGCCGGGCCAGGGCTAGCTGATTAGCATGCTAACTTCATTAAATACCTCTGCAACATGATACGTAGACGTCTTTGGTACGCTGTCAAAACTGATAATGAGCTAAAAACAAAAGCTGCAGTATTTAAGATTTCTTTTGTTTTAGCTGAACATAGTACCATTTGTAAATCAGTAGGAACAAAAAAATTACACCAAAATACCATGCGCATGTGCTGCTGTAAGTTGTTTTGTAAAGCCTGACATATTTTCAAAGTCAGCATTATAGTGATTATAGATATGATGACATGAGTAGATAATTCCCTTAAATGTCTGAACAACACGTCCTTCACCAAGTTCCCTTAGAATGCTCTTTCAGTATGCTCAGTGTATGTTGCAATGGCAATACTACATGCCTTTACATTTACAACTATATATGACTTCCCATAAGGTCTAAAGATGAATCTTATACTTGTCAGTACAAGAGTGATGCAGTGCATGCATGCGCCTGAGTGATGTGCAAGTAAGCGAATAAGTTGAGGGCCTTAAAGAATTTCTGGCACGTATATAAATCACATGAATTATACAGTGGTGTTTGAATGTTTTTCAAGCCTTTAGAATTGTCCTAAAACTTCATCAGATTTTCACGCAAGTGCTAAAAGTAGATAAGGAGAACCAAATTAAACAAATCAGACAAAAATATTCGACTTGGCCATTGATTTATTGAGGAAAATGAACCAACATTACATATCTGTAAGTGGCAAAGGTATGTGAACCTTTGCTTTCAGTGTCTGCTGTGACCCTCTTGTGCAGCAATAACTGCAACTAAACGTTTTCAGTAACTGTTAATTAGTCCTGCACATCGGCTTGGAGGAATTTTAGCTCATACCTCTGTACAAAACACCTCCAGCTCTGTTATGTTGGTAGCTTTCCTCCCATGAACTGCTTGCTTCAGGTCATGGTGAAATATGGACCAGAGAAAGGACTATAGTTATGCATTAATAACTTTAACCAATTGAATCTTATCTAACTGTAATGCAGTAGTTTCAACATGGCATTTCTTCTCTGAATGAAATTGGTCATTTCTAAGATGCAACAAAGGATTGCTGAAGGTAGACTAGTCAGTGCAAGAGTGATGCAGTGCGTGCATGAGAACAGTGATGTGCAAGTCAGCGAATAAGCTGGGGGCCTTAATAACACTCCAGACCCCGATTACTTTCCACCCGCTGTGAACTGACAGGCATGTAAGTGTGTCCACGTACTGGGAAGACAAGATAATCTAGATGGATGTCGAGAGAGAAGAGTTACACAAAGGGTTCCGAAAATCTATCTGTCCAGCTCAATTGTTCCTTCTTGGACCCCTGTCGGTGCTCCCATGACTCATGGACGCTTCTGTGTGACTGTGTGTGCTGCGGCTAACACAAACTCATCTGTATGTGGCCACCACACGGACATCACAATATCTGCTCTGTGCTTCTTCAGACACGCAATCTCCTCTGAAAGAGTCCATTTTGTAACAACACATTTAAAATATCCCTCCATCAAGTCCCTGGATAGAGTTTTTCGGTTGTACACATTGTGAAGCTTTTGAAAGGCTGAAATGTAAGTATCAGGAAAAAAAACCCAACATTTTAACCACTCCTTTCAGAGGTTTGGGTTCAGTGGAGCAGCACAAGGTTTAAAATGTTTATCTTCCTCTCTAATAACTCTAAAACCCTAGTCGGACAGCATTAGTAGTTCATGTGGACTCATGTGGATCACACAGCTCATGTGCATCACACAGCTTTATTCTTACACATATTGCCAGACGTGTCTGCATTTAAAAGGGCCAAATTAACCTAATAAATGAGCTTAGCTAGATCCACCAAGGGCCCCCACGAGCAGGGGTTAAATTGGGCCAGGGCTCCATTTAGCTGAGCTCTGGTACTGTGATTTGATGGGACTGTAAATCTCTGTCTATACGAAATTCAGGAAATATGTTTACTGTTTAATAACCCATTAAACCCAAGGGTAACCCAAGGTTATTCGTGAAATCACAATGGGGATATGAGATTGGGCAGAGAGGATTCATGAAGCAAGAGCTGCCTTGCCAAAATATTTCTGGGAACGTGACCATGTGGTTTGTAAAGATGGAGTGGGACTCACAGTCTAGCGGCCCCGCCAAATACTTTGAGAAGATTTTAGATAAACCTCTCAAACCCTGCTTACATTCAAAACACATTATAAGGCAGCTAACAAATCTTTTTTGCAGTTTGGCAAGGGGCCAATAGGCTAGGCTAATATCTAGCTAGCTTTTTGATGTAATTGCATCCGCATTGCCCCTGTTGTTTTTTTAATGTTGGCACCTTCAACGCACCCTATCTTAGATTGGATTAGATGTTAGGTTAGCTGCATAGGATACAAAGAAACAAAGCAAATTGCTGCCATTGAATACTTTGCTCTTACCTTGATCTATGCCATGCATGTAAGTTTAAGCCACACCACTTCTAGAATGTTCAGTGTCAGAGGGGGCAGTCTGAGTTGACGTTCTACTACATTCTCTACAGTGTATGAGGTCAATAGCGCTGTTGTACTTTTAATCTGGATTGCCTTATAACTTACTGTTAACCTTAACAAAGAATAAAGACTATTTGATCATACATGATGCATCATAGCTTTTCACATTGACACCCATGAAAAAAACAGGGCTCCCCACCTCAAAACAATCCCAATTTAAATCCTACTTTTGAGGATAACAGCAAACGGAACAGTAGAGAAAACAAGTGAAACCACAATTCCACAATCCTTATTCACTGAGAAGTGCAGGACATAAAGGTGCGAATGTGAAGAAATAACCGTTTTGATGGTATGTCAATGATGACTGTATGTATCGTGTTGCAGAGATATCTACTGAAAATAGCATGCTAACCAGCTAGCCCCATCCAGTATTGCCACATAATAACACTTTGTACCTCAAGAGGCAATAGCAAGTCACTGTAGTGTCTGCCATCAGTCCAGTATAAGGGGATGAAGTAGCAGCACTGCCCTGACAGTGTATTCTAACCTCTTGTCAATCATGTTAAAGATTCTACTCCTGGTTAGATCATTTAGGGACAGGTAGCCAAAGAAGTAAACACAATGACGGCTGAAGCTCTTGGCAAGAAACCACTGTGACCACCACTGTGGCTTTAAACCCAAAGCAACAACTAAACAGCATTACAAGAGTTAAAATGGTCATTGCTGTCCACCTCTGGGACACTCTTGGCGAGCACAGCTATGAAGTTTGATGCTGAATGCAAACAGCTATTTAGAAGGAGGGATTGTGCATTTCATTGTTTCTCATTATAGGGGTGGACACCACACCTTTCTGGTGATATGTTCCCCCCCTGTTTGTTTGGAATATGAATTTGACAGGTTGTATCATCTTACAGATTACTCCTTTAGTATAGGACCAGTGCTGTTATAGTTATATTTTTGACCACTTTTTTAGACACATGGACTCAATGCCCATTTATGAAGTGCTCTTATCATATAGGTGCACTCATAGCTCTACAGTTACAGACTGTAGTCCATCTGTTTCTCTGCACAATTGTTTTGCTTTTATTTACCCCACTCATCCAAGGTCGGGAACCTCACAGGACACCTCTGAGCAGGTATTATTTGGGTGTCCGATCATTCACAGTACTGCAGTGACCATGAGGTGGCAGTGACATGCTAGAGTGACTTACTTATAACAGGTGGATCGCACACAACAGGTTTTCTTACACTGTGAGAAGACCACTCTGTGCTGCGGGTTTGAGATGATGAGTAAATGTCAAGAGGAATGACAGAAGACAAAAAATAAGCTTTTTTTTTGCAAATCAAGCAGTAAAGCTGCTGGTGTTCTGAGAACAATAGACTTACCACCAAAAGAGCCCAGACCTCAACATCATTGAATGTATTTGAGATTATTTGGATCATGGGAAGCAGAAAATGCAACCAACTACTGAGACTGAATTTAAAACAAGTAGCCTTGAAAGCAGGTCTGCTGAAACAGAGTTAACAGCAAATACTAAAGGCGTTCACTCATCTTCTAAACCGCTTATCCTTCTGGGTCACATGGAGTGCTGGAGCCTATCCCAGTGCCCATTGGGAGGAAGGCAGGAAACACCCAGGACAGGCCACTAGTCCATCGCGGGACAGACACACGCATAGCATGTCTTTGGACTGTGGGAGGAACCCATGCAGACACTGGGGGAAAGTGCAAAGTCCACACAGAAAGGACCCTGGATGCCCCAGCCTGGAAACCAGCCTGGACAATGCTATCCACTGCGCCACTCCATACTGAGAACACTATTATTGTTATTATTATTATTATTATTGATGTTATTATTACTATTATTATTATTATTACATATCACTTTTATTAAAGATGTAGCAGATCATTAAACAATAAAGTATTGTAGCTAAACACTGCTTTGCTATGTTTAGTCTTTACCTAAGGCAGGACTAGTACCTAGTGATCTGAGACTTCTGCACGGCTCATATCTCTGCAGCATATCAGATACATTCTGCATCAACTGCTAAAACTGAGATTAAAGTCCAATAGTACACCAAGGTTATGTGCTAGTCCTTCGGATTTTAGTCATGTCAAAGTCATTCAAGCAGCTGTAGTCTGTGCCCCTCATTGCTACTGAAAAAAACACTCTCTGTTTTATCTCTATTCATCTGCGGTCCCATCCAGTTCATGATGTGTTCCAGGCACTTACAAAGTGAGTCAAAGTGATTCAAGTTGAGCACATTGTTTGGGAAGAAGGCCAAGTAAGTCTGAGTTGCACCTGAAAGGCAGTGTTGGATTGCAATATTTATTGAGCTACACAGTACACTAGTCAGTATGGCATTAGGCCACCATGTTTGCTAACGCAACATGCCAGACATCTCGGCATGGAGTTGTAGAGGTTCCTAATGGTGTCCTGCAATAATCCATAAATGCAGCTTGAATATCCTCACACAGTTCCTGCAGATTGTGTGGTAGGGGTGGAGGTGGAGTGACACCAGGCCTTCTGGGCTTGTGACGCATGACAACAAACTGTTAATCTTGGCGCTGACCACACGCAGATTTGTTGGTTGTCTCCACCAAGACAAAAGTGGGACTCCTCACTGAAGATGACCCGCTGCCATTCTGAGTCACTATACTACAGATTGGCGTGACACCATTGCAGTTTTTGGTAACACTGACGTGGTGTTGAGGGCAGCTGTCATAACAGTCTGCATGCATGTAGTCCTGTGTTGTGCAGCCGTCTGTGTCGTGCAACAGGATGACTCATGGCATGACATCACTGCTGGATGTCTGAAATCATGCCTGTTGGGTCAATCAGGTACAGCGATAAGGCCCTTCCTTGCTTACGTCACATGCACGACCAAGTGTAAAACTGGAATCATTCGCATGTCTTACAATGTCAAACCTACCCACCAAGTTTCATTCCTGTTCATTCCTGTAGGACGGAGTGTATGTGAGTGTGTGTGGTTGTGGTTAGCAATGACATATCACGTTTGAAAGAGTCACTTAGCTTAAGCTGTCCTTCATATCACTCCATAAAATGTACGTGTTACAGTATATGGCCCAGTCCAGACCTTTCTCAAATCAATGTGTCATACTTCTTACTAGCCATAAAAGTTACACTGGAGGCTATTGATCTGTGCAAAGCCATAAAAGGGAGGCTGTCCAAATAAAAAGCTCCAATATTTTCTCCATGGTAAAACACAAACACACTCAGCCCTGGACATCCCTCAGCAGTGCTTCATTCATGTGGAAAGCATGCGCACATTTGAATCAAGGCAGTCCAATATATGGATGTTATTGAGTATGGCCACGATACGTTCGGCTAGTATAAACTACTCAGCCAATCCTGGTGCAGGAGGCGGAGTTAGTCGGAAGGAGGGCGGGGGGAAAACAACGCTGCGCTCAAATGTGAAGCAGAGCCGCTCGCGTGTCATCCCTTGGCTCTCTCTGCATTCAGGTGAGGAACAGATGCAGAAGAAGGAGTTTGAAGTACTTGAAAGAGTTTATTTCCGTCTAACGGACGTAAAGGAACCAAACAACTCTTGCGACAACATGGCCCAGAACTAGGCTATCATGTCCTTAGAAGATTCGTTCGTGTCGATGCGCGAGGAGAAGTCGCCGTCCAACGAGTCGTGGGAGCGCAGGAGCGTGACCTCCGCCGCGGAGTCCTATATGTGGCATGCGGGCATCTTTATCGCCGCAGTGTACGCGCTCATCATCACAGTGGGACTCGTGGGGAACGTGACGCTCATCCGGACCTTTTGTACGGCGAAGTCCATGCGCAACGTGCCCAACCTCTTCATGTCCAGCCTGGCGTTCGGCGACGTGCTGCTGCTGGTGACGTGCGCGCCCGTGGACGCCAGCCGCTACCTGGCGGACGAGTGGCTCTTTGGCAGGGTGGGCTGCAAGCTCATCCCCTTCATCCAGCTCACTTCCGTCGGGGTGTCCGTGTTCACCCTCACCGCGCTGGCGGCGGACAGGTGGGAAACTTGTGTATGTCTGTATCTCGGTAAGGGACAGGCAGAGTTCCCCCAAACTCTGATCTGGGGAGCTGGGGAGAGAGAGAGAGAGAGAGAGAGAGAGAGATTTGTATTATGTGTATATATACACTACCAGTCAAAAGTTTAGACACACCTAATTAAGTGGATGTTTCTGGTTTTTTAAGACACTACAGGCTTACACAGCTCCAACTGATAAGATGTCTGAAACAATACATAACCTGATATACCACATATATTCATGATGTATCAAAATATTATATTTTTGCCATATTGTCACCTCTAATATATATTTTGTTGCACAAAATTATCTAGTTCCCCTTTCCACTTTTTGAATATTCATGATGGACAGACCAATAGAATCCATCCAAAACTGATTAGAAAAAATGCTAATACTATAAATACTGTATCAAAACCTTTTCTAAGTTGATGAAGGTTTTATGGTGGACTGTATAATTCCATGAATTTCTACAAATATCTCTAAACTTTTGACTGGTAGTGTATATATATATATATATATATGTTGGATAGATGGACCGATATTCATTAGCACATTAATGTTTTCAGTAAAACGTGAAACTACACTTCAAGTGACCACTTCTAGCAAAAAAGGCTTTTATATAGTAGTAGAAAGGGTTATCTGATTTGCACCAAGTGTGGAACCATATATCAAAAATCATATGTGCTCTTATAGAAGTGGGTGATATGGCAAAATGATACTTCAAGAGGTGTTTACAGTGCACCATGTGCCACATTATAAAAATACTATCAAAAACTGTGATTGATTGTATTCCATATTTTTTACACACTGTGCCACACTAAGTCCAATCAAACAGGACCAGATGCACTCTCTTAGTAAGCAAACATACAGTTGGCCAGTGATTTTTGAGTACTGAAGATATCCATGATATGCCCAGAAAAGCGTATTGTGACATGTTTTGTTGTACTTTATCGTGATAATGATATTGCCATACGTTCTTAGCAAAGGAAAATAAGGGTGCCATATAGGTTAGAACCAAACAATGTTCCATGACTTACAACAGCAGAACGCTTTTGCTGCTATAAAACAGATTTCCCATCACAGGGAAGATCCATTTATGCATTCGAATGGTTCTTTGAGTGTTTGTGGGTCTGAACAATTGTCTTTACTGAAAAGAACCCTGAAGAAGCTAAAATTGTCCATCACAAAGAATTTTTATATTCAAATGGGTTTCTGAGTGTTCACGGTTCTATATGTATACTGTATAACCACAGTAGAACACAAGGCACATCAAGTCACAGTAATGAGAAAATAATGAGAGAGACTATGTGGCTTCACACAAGACACATGTGTATCCTGAACAATAACAAGCAGGAAATATGTCATAGAAAGCTAATAATGATATGTATTGCATTCATTTTCTGTGATCAATAAGGACCGCCGGGTACACGTCCATTCCCTAGCCCTGAATTTTCTCTCTTACTGTGCTCAGATGGGTCCAGCTGGACTGAGCAGATAACTATGAACACTGCAGATGTCAAAGAAATAGTCCAGTATTTTTCAACCTAATCTCTGTTTGCCACGTAGCGTAGTGTCACTGATGGAGCAAAATCTTCTGTATTTTTGTTGTTTAAATTATTTATTTATTTATTTGCATTGTGGACCAATAAATATGGGGGTTTGTGGAGTATATTTTTCCATTACCTTCTTCTATAAAGTTACCATTTTGGAAATACAGGGTTTTGTCACCACAGCAACAACATGGTCAACACCACTGACAATGTTTATGTGTTTGCCTGTACTTATCAGAACAGAAAACCTGTTGCCACAAAATATACTCATACTAGAAGCCTATTTTTCACTAAGTTCAGGGAATTGCAGGGACATTCTTTTTGGTCTGTGCTGGGATCTTTCTGTGTTAACCATCCTATGAGGTAGTCCAATGCACAAGTGTCTCCTGGAACAGAATGATCCGGTGACTTAGTGGAAAACAGCCCTGGATTTGGATTGATATTGCTATTGTAAATACTCTGAGCCCAGTTTGTCAAGAGTTATCCGACTGGATTGGATTATGTCTTGCAATCTGGCTTTTTCATTGGCTATTAAAGGGAATTTGTTTAATCTCAATGCCAAAAAAATCTCTGGGTTACAAACACTGCAAATGTTCCATGTTGTCTCCAGTCTGTTGAAGTTGGAAATGAACATAATACGTTACCTCAATTAGAAGCTGTGGCATGATTGTCGCTATGAAAGCTTTGTCACATGATGACTGGATGCCAATTTGAAATGATTAACCGGCTGATTAAAAGTGCTCTAACCTTTCCCTGTGTGGAGCAGAGCGGAGCAGAAATTGCAATAATGAATGAATGAGCCTGAGAAGTGAAGTATGTTGCTTTGGCAGCGAACAATGAAATGTTTTACATCTGTTCTTTACTGAAAAGAGAGAGCAACTGCGTACTGGCAAGTGTGATGGCAAAAAAAAATGTTCTATCATTTACAATAGCAAAACCATTTTGGTGCTATAAAACAGAATTTCCATCATAGAGAAGACCACTTTATGCATTCAGATGGTGCCTTTACTAAGGAAACTCTGCGGAACCTTTAGTTAGTGAACACATACAGTATTTAATTAATAGCCACAAAGTTCACCAGCTGGACACAAATAACCAAAGTAAGACTGAATTAACCAGTGATGGTAAAATAAGATAAGAGGTAGAACAGGTTTAAACCTACAATGTTGAAATAGTTAACACTTAAAGTGTTGCAACATGTTCAAATGGTCACATAAAACCAGCAGGACACAAACAGCCACTCTAAGAGTGGAGATTTTGCTGTGTGGTAATATGAATGAATGGATGAATAAAGTGTAGAGAATGTCAAATGTCAAGAAAGAGCAGCAGTATATTGGCAAGCTTTACACAAAGTTACTTAGTCTTGTCCCTTTAGGTCAGTAGACACGAAAACCTAATTAATCAGAAATAAAATAACCAGCAAACATTCCGGCTTGGGAATCTTGCAGAGGCCATCAACGTAGCACAGACTCTTAAATCAATAAAAGTGACAGCAGGTTTCACACTCATTCCTGTTCGGAGGAAACACTTGAAAGGCATTTGTCCCTCAACCCAGTCAATTTCTGTAGGAAATGTTTCCTGTGTGTAATGATGAGATTTTGAAACAGGACAGATGGCCCTCCTTAAGAGAGAATATAAGTTTTGCTCTGCCAAGATGCAAGAAGAGCACGTACAAGGGTATTTCGAGCTACCGTGGCTTAATGGAAGCCTTAATGTGGCTTTTGTGAAGGTGGGACTAGATTATTTCACAAGATGGCTTTCTAATTTAACTGTCCGCCATCTAAGATTTATCACTGGGGAACTGGGGAGTGTGCTTACTATGCGCTCTGCGCTTATTCAATTTATGAAGAAGGACCTGGACACATGGAGTCCATACTAATTCTGGGAAATGAAGGGAGATATGTATTGGGACGTCTGAACAATCTTAAACTACACTCTTATAAATAAAGGTGCCACGTAAGGGTTCTTTGGAGCTATGCCATGGAAGAACCTAAGAACCTTTCAACTTGAAGGCAACAATCCAACCATCGTTTAATGAAAAAAATAAAACCTTGCCAACTGTTAAGCATGAGGGTGGATCTAATATGTTTTGGGGTTGTATGGCAGCCCATAACAGGAAATATTGCATGGGTAAGTGGAAGCTTGGTAGCCTGGCTTCTACAACAGACTCAAATGAACTACTAAAACTAGAATAGAAAGACTCAAGTTGGCAACAAAAAGCATTTGCAAGTGCCAAAAAGGGTCTAACTAAGTGACTTACTAGCCTTCCAATGGTTCAAGGTTCTTTACAATCATCTATAACACACATACAGTGTAAAAGCAAATGTGGATATCCTTGACAGAAACAATTAAGCACAGGTACGTCAACTTTTGAGCATCTCCCATAGTATAAAGCCTGCTCTAAGGTACAACTAGCAGCCCAGACCTCACTGAACAGAGGAAGCAAGATGGACATTAAAGAAATAAGATTTAAGATATCGTTGCTGTATAAAGAAACACAATAAAGCTTAATTTAATTGAATTGAACTGAAGGCATCTAATATAATATAAAGCCTAGCCTCAGGTACAACTAGCAACCCAGACCTAGCTGAACAGCGGGAGCAAGATGGACAATAAGGTAAGAGGCCAAGGAGAGGCCAAAAATCAAATTTCATTTTAATGTAAGTCAACGGATCCAGACTTTTTCCAAGCAATTTTGTCATTCATCGTTTTCACACAGTGTTAACTACAAATGCCGTGTTCAAATGATGCATAAAAGCTAACATTGACAAAAATGGTGAAACTTTTTTTTTTCTTTGGACAGGGACGATATGTAGTGAGCAGCAATGTCATATAGGGCCTTATGAGCATTCAACGTGCATCGAAAGTAAAGGAATATCCAAGTACCGATCCCTGTAGAACACTATAAATGACAGTAGTCGGGGTGGGTGATTGCATCCAATTTAGCTCTCACAGCTCAATTACTCAGATAAGTGATTACTCAGATAAGATAGGTAACCAAGACAGTGTTAATCTAATGCACCACATAACTATAAAGATGCTCAAGTAACTTGATCACCTGCATTGATTGTATTTTCCTTCCTGTTTGAAAGAAAAGCTCACACATTTCTTCTCCTCTTCTCACAGATATAAAGCCATTGTGAAACCCATGGACGTCCCAATGTCCCACGCCACAGCTAGGATCTGCTTGAGGGCGTCTGCAATCTGGCTCTTCTCCATGATCCTGGCCATCCCAGAAGCCATTTTCTCTGACCTGCACACGTTCTACATCTCAGACACCAACGAAACCTTCACGACATGTGCTCCATACCCTCACGCGGGGGATCTGCACCCCAAAATCCACTCCACGGCCTCCTTCCTTATTTTCTACGTTATCCCCCTCTTCATCATCTCTGTGTACTACTACTTCATCGCCAGGAGTCTGATTCGGAGTGCAGTTAACATGCCTGTGGAGGGGAACGTAGCCATTAGGAGACAGGTGAGATGTTCATATTCTGTCCTCCTGTTATCCTTGAAGGTTTTCTTTGTGTTTGTATGCTGAGCAAAACACCTCTAGTCCTCGAACTATCGCCAGGTGTGTCTAGAGCAGAAAACAAGCTAGAAATACATACTGGATGTGAAGCCCAGAAATGATATCAACAGCAGCTTTGCAACAGAAGCTCCGCTTGACAGTTATTACAATACATGCATGCAGCAGGTGTTCAGAGCACCCAGCTTTGACGAATAGAACTAGCGTTATTAGCAATAACGGTTGCCAGTGTTACTCTGAAACCTATAATAATGATATCTGAAGTTGAAAATGAGTTTAACATCCCTTAAGCTGCTTACCCACACTGTGCATGTGAAAAGAATCATGTGTCTAATTACCAAGCTACAAGGAGCTCCCAGTGTGTTCTGCATATTAATAGCATATTCTATGTGTGATCTGACTATAAATACACCCTGTTAGAAATGACCTGCATGCAGTGATGTTTGTGACCGGGTAAGTACACAATAACACTGGACATAAATATTCCTTCACATATGATCTTAGTTCATACTAGGCATGTAAATCACTGACTTGTTTGATTCGTTTCCAATGCAATTATGGTGAAAATTGTTCAGTGAAGCATGAAATCTCACTATGATTCAGAATCATTTTAGCAATACACTACAGAAATGTAGACTGTAGTCAAATACAGCCAATAAAAGTAATAAGCTTTTATGAATTTTTTTTTTTACATTAGAAAAATCAAGTTAAACATTCAAAACATCAATGCAGATCTGTTGCCACTTTCAGATCAGTGCATCACAATGCATTTTACACCTATAGTTTATATTACTGCTGTCCAAAGAAAAACAAGTATCTCCAAAATGGCAGCTTTACAGGAGAGGCCAAAAACCTAATTTAATTTTAATGTAAGTCAATAGAACCAGACATTTTCCCAAGCAGTTATGACCAATTTCTTTAGTTCGGTCCTCATGAAATTTTGACACTATGTAAACAACTGTTGTGATAATGCATAAAAGTAAAAATTAATAAAAAATAAATAAATAAATATTAATATAAATATATATATATATATATATATATATATATATATATATATATATA
>CM067498.1:18765127-18812419 GCA_034552555.1 Semaprochilodus insignis
TATATATATATATATATATATATATATATATATGGACAACGCAGGCGAAGACAAGACGGATAACATACCAGCTTATTATTGATGTTGGTTAAATGCTAGATAATTATTTAGATAAATTATTAAAATGACCTTTGACTATTTTAATGCATTTTTAGGATGGTTTGTCATGCATTGTGACAGAGTTTGAACATTCTTTGGCAGGAAACTACAAAAGCAATCTGGCAACCCAGAAATCTGAGCCCTAGGATGATCTAGAGTAGGCAAAACGTGTAGAGTCCCCAGCAGTGGCGTGTACACTATAGGGCTGCATGATATTGATATTAAATGTGATATTTAATATACATCATAAGGACAACAAGTAGTTAATTATCATTAACATAGCATGCCTCTGAACCTTTCCTTTAAACAAATAGCAAAATACAAAATTGCAAAAGCACCATTCACTATTATACAAAATAAAAATAAATCAAATACCAACAGCTACTTACATCAGAACTACAAGTACAGTTTTGCATACTGAAAGGTGGAGCCTTTCCTCAATAGATTCTCAAAGGCTACAATAACATATACAGTATATATATACACTCATCATCAAAAGAATTGCAATGCTATTGGGAGGGAAGATAAAGGTTACCAGGAATAATAAATGATGATAAATTTAGAGTGATGTGGGCAATATTTATTGAGCTACACATACAGAAGTAGTGTCTCTTAGTATGGTGTCGGCCACCATGTATGCTAGCACAAGATGCCAGACATCTTGGAATGGAGTTGTAGAGGTTCCTAACTTATTGGACATCCTAGACTTACTCCACTTAATTTAGTTGATCAGAAATCCCTATTCTATTATGAATTGAGTTTTTCTGTAAAGCTGCAATATGGACCTTGGCTGTCCTGAGTCTCTTGGGCAAACAGGCTAATAGTTTAGTGGGTGGAGGAGTTGTGCATGCGTAGGTATTGTCCATTTGGCTGACTGTTTAGCTACATTACTCATCTCTCACGTGGGAGACCAGAGTTTAACCCCTGCACATAACCCCAGCCCTAACCCCAAGCTCTCATTAGGCTTTAACGGTTTGTTCCCATAATGTACTAGCATCTCTCTGGCGCTGCGTGTATGAGGTCATTTTTATCTGTTCCATCATCACTGTTTTTTATTACAGAAACTCATATCACAGTAAAGATAAAAGTACGATTAATTGTAGAGCCTTAGTACAATGCTTGTCTTTCCTTCACCTGTCTAAATTTGATGAGATGGGGTCTTGGGGTTTTGCACTTACAAAGGAAAAGCTTAACCTCTGAACTAACCTCTTTTCCCTCTGTACCTCCAGATTGAGTCAAGAAAGCGTCTGGCTAAGACAGTGCTGGTGTTCGTGGGCCTTTTCGCTGTCTGCTGGCTGCCCAGTCACGTGATCTACTTATACCGCTCCTACCACTACTCCGAGGTGGACACATCCATCAGCCACTTCATTGCCAGCGTGTGTGCGCGTATCCTGGCCTTCACCAACTCGTGTGTCAACCCGTTTGCCCTCTACCTGCTGAGCAAGAGCTTTCAGAAGCAGTTCAACAAACAGCTTTGCTGCTGCTGTCCTTCTATGTCGCGGCGCACCCACAACGTAGTACGCGGCAACACGCGCATGAGCTCTCTGAAGAGCACTCAGAACCACACGGTAGCCAGCTTCAGTCTAGCCAACGGCAACCACCTTTACAACGAGGGCTACGTGTGAGTGCACAGTGTTTCAAAAGAGGTTTTTTTTTTCAGTGTTAAGCGCTATAGAAACAAATCCATTCTACAGTGTAAAGCTTTGGTAGGACACACAGTTTGGTGATTTCTCGGCACACTACATGACCATTACCTTTTACTGGTCTAGTTGTCATTATCATATGTGAGGGTTCTGAATGTTTTTTAAAAGTAAGCTAACCGGAGAAAACAAATTGTCACCTGTGAAAAAAACATACATAATAGCGTGTAAGAATCTCCAATGTCCTACCTTCAATATTCAGGCGACATCAATGTTCAGCTGCTCTTGCATCAAAGAATTGTGCAGTTGGGCCAGATTTGGTGGATGCCTTCCCTGGCACAATTCTGAGGAGAATTCCCTGTAGACTGGGATTTTAGCCACCGCTGGTAGACCCGTACGACCATACGCTTCCATACAGCTACACATATAGCTACTTCCTTCACACTATGGTCTGTGGCACGCCCAAATGCAGTCACTCCTTTTTGCCATTCATTAACATCTGCTATGGAGCCATTTTCCACACATGGAACGAGACATTCACTGCACTGTATCACCTCTTCTCAATCTATGAATCCCATCACTCACACCCCGCAGGTATTTATAGCCCAATGATCCTTGTGCAGCACCATCTGCAGTAGCCTGAAGCTACCACCTTAAACATGCAAGGTGACTCATTTTCACACATGCTCCAGCCTGTTCACTGCCGTTTTCACCACCACTGTATTTCAGGCACTGTCCACCGCAGCAACTAGTGTATCTTTTGGTTGACTAGTCTATGCAACCCCTCATTGCAAACCTACTAAATTGTGTACTGATTAGTATATGGGTTGAATCAGGTGCATTTGAATAATCACCAAACTGTGCTGAACCACCACTTTCCACAACCAGGGTTAGGTGTCCTGTATAGCAGAGGTGCCCAATCCTGGTCATGGAGATCTACCACCCAGGAGAGTTCAGATTCAATCCAGCTGGCTCTGAGTCTATGTTCAGACTGCAGGCAAATTGGATTTTTGCTGGTGATGATCTACTCCAGTGTTGCAGATTTCAAACCCAAAGAGACGAAAGGTGTGTCATCGCCCTTCAAACGATTGTTCTGTCATGGTTCAGAATCCTGTTTATTCTTGATTTACAGCACTGTTGTCACTCTGGATTTGACATTGTCATGGCATTGCAAGTGACACGGGTGAATTGGCAGAGTGCCTCCAAATGTGGTCTGCATATGGTTTGCAAAAATCAGATTTCATGTGTTTTTTTGCAGTCCAGACAATCAATCTGGATACACTCTGCATATGCCAAAAATCAGATTTGGGTTGGCAGTCTGAACATAGCCCAAAATTAAGATGTCCCTGAAGGCCTTCATTACCATGATGAGTGGTGCTATATTTGGATTGGAGCTACATTAATGCAGGATGGTAGATCTACATGGTCACAATTAAGCACCCCTGCTATAAAGCGAAGCTGCTTAAACCCTGCTCTAGAAGATCTGCCTTCACCAAACTTTCACATACCTCATTTGTAATGCTTGAGTACTTGATTTAAAGTCAACCTGATATCAAAATGAACTTTTTTGTTTGTCATATTAAGCATAGTTCACCGAATCTTATCATTTAAAATACAAAAAGCTTTTTCATAATGTACTATCAGCTGCTTTTTCCTAATCCTAAAACATCTTCTGACTTCATATCACCAATCATTAGCATGCAGAGGAATATAAAAAATTACCTAGTAATAATAATAAAATAAAGTATTAAAGGCGCCATCTCATGCTCCCACCACCAGCATCCATCACTGAGCATTTCTTACACAGGTGGGCGAAGGTAGTGTTTGGAGTCTTGTCCAAGGATCCTTATTGGTATAGTGTAGGTTGCTTGGGAATCAAACCCCAGCCTACAGTATGGGACGTGGAGGTGTTACCTACTACATTATATCAATCACCATGTGTGTTGACTTAAATTGTTGTTTAAATTGCTTTTAAATTAACAAAATACATATGTCACTATGCCACTGGTCATTTTAAGGTCAAAACCCTCCCTAATTTCACTCCGAACTATGGCTGTGTTTGAAATTGCCTATAACATACTATTGTGTGTAAGTAGTGAAGAGTATGGAGTATTTGAACAACATTTATCAAAGATGATCCAGTATGCGATCAGAATGGTCTAATATTCCAGTATCCAGTCAGAGCTTTCTTTATGATATACTGCATTCCAAAATGCAACACAGCCATTTCGGGAGGGAGTGACCACTCATGCAACCTTCTGGACTTTGAATAGCTCTGGATTCGGATTTGGCCGTACATAATAGCAAAATGAAAGGAATTGGTCCTGCTAATGCATTCAGTGTAAGGCTAAAGCCATTCACAGCCTTCCTGGCTCTCCTTGAGGTGGATTTGCTTGTTTCGTGTGTACAGTTATTAAGTATAATAATTATTATGAAGTTAACTGGTTAAAACAGTAAGTTACTAAAGTTGGTCTCAGCTGAGCAGTTCACACACCATCAGTTTCTCAGGCTCATGTGTGGGTCACACTGCTTAGTATTCAGTCCTGTCCTGTTTCATTGCACAGGGTGTCCGTCAAAAGTCACATAGAACCAGTGCTTGACCAACAGACACGCTGAAAGGACCAAACCAAATAATGACTGGGGGGCTGAGAAAAACGTTGCTGCTGTTGAGGTGGGACTGATTGGCTCAGCTCCTGATGTTGGCAGTCTTTGTAGCATGGTACCCTGTTTTTGACGTATACTCGCTAACTTATGATATAGTAATGTGAAAAGCAATATGCAGTATGCAGCATATAGTACACAGTGAGCTACTTTGAACAGAGCCTACAGGGAAGGAAAATTATGTCACACTGAATAAAACATTGTAGCTCGTACCAGTATACTGTAGCCTTTCTCTGAAGCAGGGGTTCCCAACATTTTGCAACTCATAGCCCACACTACTGTAAAAAACTTCTGCAGCCCACTGAACTGAACTGATAACTTTTTCTGACTCCCCTTGGGAGGTTGGGAGTGCTGTCAGAGGAAAGTTGCAAACAATGCTCTGGCTCAAACTGATAGATTTAGATGCATACAGTATGTTTAGTCTCCAGGTGAAACTGTTTGGATTCAAAGTTTCATACAACACAGAACGGTATATGCTTGTTTTAAGTTATCGCTCATGTGTAACTTCCATATCCGATTGGAAAGTGGAATGTTATTGCTGAAAATCGCAAGTTAGTATTTTCCCATGCCAGCTCAATTTTTGCCAATATAGATCACAACAACATTGGTCATGCTTAAAATTGCGTTTGGTTTATTGTTGTACTGTAACAGCAAAAACAAAGTAGGCAGTAATCCCTAGCTGTGATCAGCAAACTGATTGGCTCTTTTTAGTGAAGGGCAGCAGTGAAGAGTGAAGAGTCTGTTTAATACCAGTCTTTAAACAATGCCAATGCTGCTCATCAGCTACAACTCCAGCCACAAAAACGTTTTCAATATGTCCTGCGCCATGCTGCATCCCAGTCTACATTATCTTCATGATTGCGGTTGCAATATAGGATAAATAGAAACCGTGAAAGGAACGAATTGTCCTTTTGAAGTCGTCTTGCCTTTGGCCAGCTTTTTGGCTTCAACAGAAATGCTGTTGCAGTTACATTCTGGCACCAATTCAACATTAGGATAACTGGTGCATCATTTTACAGTGAAGTCAGTTAAGAAACTGGTAAATACGTAGTCAAATTTATCCTCATGAGAAGAGGAACCCAGCTACTCTGGAATTAAAACTTGGTCCCTTTTACAAAGAAGTCAGTCATTTGTAAATCTACCTGAGATTACTTCAAATGAATCTCTCAATTTGCATCATGCTATAATTTGTAGCAACTCAAAAATTGGGTAAACTACATTTAGGATGCCATATCTCTCTGCTATATCCCTATGTCACTTCCTATGGCACTGTGTTTGATGAAATCGTCATCTCCAGAAAACCCGCAGGGTGAGTCAAATAAGCAGTCAAACACAGATAAGGCAGGCTAAGATTGCACCTTGTATTTAGGTGCATTGCAAGTGCATTGCAGTTTCTCATCTGCAGCGTTGGGGGTGGTGCGACAGGTAATGGCTTGCAATAATGTGACAGTTATTTCTTTAAATAAAATGGTGTAATACAAAATAAATGATGCTTGATATGTTTAAATCATATCAACTTATCTCTTTAAACCTGGGTCCTGGAGAGCTACTTTCCTGCAGAGTTTAGTTCCAACCTGCATTTAGCATGCTGCCCCTCCCCCTACCTAACACTAATCTATCGGAACCAGCCAATCAGGAACTTCAGAAGAAATGAATTAGCTGTGGTGGTAACTAGACACTGCAGCAAGGTAGCTGTCAAAGAACAGGGTTGGAGATCACTGTTACTGTTATCAGTGCCTGTCCTAACGAATGCGCACACGTGTGCTACCCGACTGGGTGACTCTGGAATATGAGCAGTGCAAGAGCAGTAAGTGCCGTTAACTCAGTGTCTGTCGAAACAGCTAATCATGCTAATATGAAAATGATGGATAATAATCACATCCCAAAGCAAAGGGAGACCCAACCTCACCTAAACAGGCCATTCTCCATGTTCATTGAAAAACAGTTCTGTAGGCTTTATATTCAAACCGGTTTTATCTGGAATGAGCTGTTTTTGAAGTTCTACTACTGGCTAAGCTTCCTAATAGCATCGGCCATAGGTAATCTTAACCTGCACAACAGATTGTGTCTCATTCAAAAGCAGAAATACTGACATGCCTTTTAAATTAAAGGCTGCGACTGACTATTTCTAAGCAAATCACTGACAAGGATAATTTCCCTTCTACAGTTGGTACACATGTTGCCATAAGAGAACATATTTGTGGGCTGTATTTCAGTTACAAAACTTGAGTTGATATTTATAAATAATCAAATTTAGTGATGCCATTATCAAGCCGATGTATAAATTGATATCACTTCGTTTCTATTGAGCCACTGTTCACATTTGAATCAAGTGCATCAAATGTTTTGTTACTGTGTCTCATTTTTCAGGGAACATACGAATGCTGATCAGGGATGAGTCTAAACTATGGCAACACTGAATCAAATCACATGAACTGATCTCAGATCAGTGCTCTTACTCGGGGGCTCTGAAGTACCAAGAGCAGGGTGCATCTGTCGTAAAGTGTTCAGCTATAGTGAAGTTGGCAGCCTTCGTTGTTTGCTTTTGTTAGTTGTTGGTGAAGTGCATTATGGTCCTGAATGTATGTCATGCTTTGCCCTGTAAACTGGCCATAGGCTTGGTGATGTAAATAATGAGTAAGTATGTGAAGATACGCAGCGCTAGTTGGCAAAGTTATCGGTGACCTTGAGCCCTTGTCTCCAAAATGTGTTTTATTGTCATATTGCTGTTCCATTTTCATGAACGTGTCTCCTGTCAGTGCTCATCAATTATAGATATGCTTTGGGAAACGAACAGGAGTGAAACGTGAGAGAACTTCATATTAACTGTACAGCACAATCATTTCATTAAAGAATGGTCGTAGTAGACATTGATTAATGTTGAAAGTGTTCTCACCTGCAATATTAAATCATGGCTGAGTATTGTATATGTTGTTGATATTTTGTACACTGAAGACATTACATTACTGTAGTTTACTTACTGTAGGGTAGATAATGTTGTGTGCTTTGACAGTATTGCGAAACATGTTCAAAAACGTCAGTGAACAGTGCAATCTTTGCTTTGCTTTATTTATTTATTTTATTTTTGCTTTTCTCAAAAAATATAAGCCAGTTGTTTTGTTGTAAGGTGGCAAGCAATGCCTCAGGGCATAACTTAATAAAATGTAGCTCCCTGTTTCTCTCAATTCCAGCGGTCACTCCATCTGCGTCTGTGGCCAAGCTGTGTCTGCTGGCAGCAGGGTTTCATCTGTTATGTGTTTGGGTTTTCTAGAGCTTCGAGGCTGATTGATATGGCTCTCCTGTCGGTGCAGGCAGAGCCACGTTAGTCTTCTTGCCCAGTGAGATGTCACATGTCACACTCTGTCAGGAAAATCAATTCCGTGAATTTAACTTGGACAGGTAAAGTAATGCAGTTAAAACATTTCTGTGAAAATGGGACTGTTGTTCTTCGTGGCACTGTGGTCTTGTATCGATGTAAGAAGCATTGATGTGTTTACAGATGTGAATAAAATGGTGGGTTTAACCACTGAAACGGCTCGGTGCGTCACCTTTGGCTTTTGTCTTTGTGTTATTTAATATGAATGACATGCCTTGATGTGATGATTATGCAGACATGCTCCCAACAAAAAGCTTTTTGAGATGCAAAAATCCAATTAGTAAATGCTTCTCTCTGTTTACATATTATCCAAAATGAATCTGAATGACTCACCGCTTCAGAAAAAGGCTCTGTAAATGTACTGACGTTTAATCAGCCAAACTAGCCAACAACAATGCATGTGTGTGGGTAATGCATGTGTTGCAAGTGATGTTCAAACGTGCATAGTATGAAGTACAGTTTGCCTGCACCATCGTATATTGTGTTTCTACTGCGTAAGACTACCACTCCTGTTACTTTGTGCAAACAGAGGCCCTCAGAAGTGGAGGGGGCGAGTGACATAGGGGGAAAGCAGAATCCCTCCCTCTCTCTCGTCAAGTGGAAACTGAGAAAGAAAAAAGAACAGACTCCCTTTAATACTGGCCCAAAGACATATAACAGAGCCTGCTATGTAGAGATAGTAGACGTTCCAAAATCAGCCTGATTGTGACAGTATGGGGATGGAACTGAGGTCAACCATGCCTGCAAACATACACTCAGCATCAAAAGAATAGTTGTACCCAGAAGGAAGTGTGAGATTGCAATGCTATTTGGAAGGAAGAAAAAGGTTACCAGGAACAATAAATGGTGATACATTTAGACTGATATGGGCAATATTTATTGAACTACACATACAGAAGTAGTGTCCCTCAGTGTGACATCGGGTCACCATGTTTGCTAACGCAACATGGCAGATGTCTTGGCATGGAGTTGTAGAGGTTCCTAATGGTGTCCTGTGATAATCCATCCCATGCAGCTTGATTCTAACACAGTTCCTGCAGATTTTGCGGTAGAGGTGGAGGTGGAGTGACACTAGGTCTTCTGGAGGTGTGATGTGTGACAACAAACCGTTCATCTTGGTGCTGACCACATGGAGGACATCACTGTTCGCTGAATGTCTGCAATCGTGGCTGTTGAGTCAGTGAGGTACAACGATGAAGCTTGTCTTTGCTTACCTCACATGTGCACCTGAGCGTGAAACTTGAATCATTCGCATGTCTCACAATGTCAAACCTACCTGCCAAGTTTCATTCCTGTCGGTTGATTCCTTCTAGGTGCAGCTATTTGTGGAACAAATTTTTGATGATGAGTGTAAATAAAACTTCTGTTATGCCACACATGTCCATTCAACCAAATAGAGACAGCAAGTCAAGTCAAGTCAAGTATTGTGTCAGCATGTGTTGTCTAAAGGTTACCACACACTGTATGCGTCATGCACGGGTGCATCATGTACCGTCACTCTAAATAACATATATAGATATCTAAATAATGTATCGCTTGAATGAAATAGCACTTTCAGCATCACTTATCATCCTTGGCATCAGTTTACTACCTCTTCACAAACTGGCTGTTTTTAAGTTGAAATGCAAGCTGAAAAAGACCAGGCTAGCAATGTTAGTTAACAGGCCAGTAGCATTTGTCTGTTTACCTAAAAGACTGACTGCTTTTCTCAGTGTGAATTTCAAGTCACATGGCCTCTACGGTTGCTTTCTGTGGTTTCTGTGTTTCTCATTATGGCTGTACGTGGTCACAATATTGTTTCATTTAATGTATAATGGCAATGTTTGTTAGTAGGTTCTGTTTTTGAGTGTGGAAAATGCCCTTGAAGGTGGGGTGTTGGGTATATACACAATTCAGTGCACCAGCATCCCCAGAGAAGAGCCCTAAACTACTTGAGTCCAGTGCCACTCATCACTCAAAGCGTGATCTCCATCTCCACAAATGAGAGCATAACAGCCTGCAGCAAATGCCACGATTGAGACTCATACCTGGATCGCTGGCAGTAGAGTGAACTATGTTTTTAGCAGATGGTTCCTTGGGCTTCTGGAAAATGTCCGATTTTTTTGTAGTCGCACGTCTCTGTTGGTTCTCCTTGGTCTCTGGTGAAACAAATTGATTCTTGCAGCAAATGTCCCTTGTTTCTCTTTTATCACGAAATGTTTATGGCCTGCTTTCTGTCTTCATTTGGCCTATTCCCGTTAGTGGCTTTTTCCTTATTTGCCACAAAGTGAAATGCAGATTGGTACTGCTCATGCTGGCACTGAGACTGGACAACCATTAAGACGGTATTGCTTTTTCTCATTGTTATTCTAACTATAGCGAAGGTTTGTTATTACGTTATTCAAGATAATGTTATGTCTGCTATCAATATATCCGTATAGCCATGTATTTGTGTATTTGGATCCCCCTCATTAATCTCTTCACATGCCCAGTCTAGATAGATGTTGTTCAGTGTTTATAGACCAAGTCTGTTTATATTTGAAATGGATTGAGCTGTTTATGCTAGAGTGCTTTACGCGCAATATGAAGGTGACATAGTGTCAGTCCAGGCTCTAAGGGTCTGAGTTCCAACTCCAAATTAGGTGTATAAAAAAGAGTAACCTTCCCTTCTATGACAGGCAGTGTGACCTGGTCTCATTCTCATTCTTCAGGACATTGCTGGGCAGCGTTCCTGCTAGATTGTATGGGTTCATTTTGTGTTTTTAAGCCTTATGCCTAAAGACTTTTTAGAAGCAGTCTCATGAAAGAACAACTGTTGAAATAAATAAGAAAAACCAAAATTTCCAGGCTGGTTCACATATACACTCATCATTAAAAGAATAGTGGAACCCAGAAGGAGGTGTGGGATTGCAGTGCTATTGGGAAGGAAGATAAAGCTTACCAGGAACAATAAATGATGATAAATTTAGACTGATATGGCCAATATTTATTATTACATACTAAAGTAGTGTCTCTCATTATGGCGTTGGGCCACCGCAACATGCCAGATGTCTCGGCATGGAGTTATAGAGGTTCCTAATGGTGTCCTGTGATAATCCATCCCATGCAGCTTGAATATTCTCACACAGCTCCTGCAGATGTTGCGGTAGGGGTGGAGTGTCACCAGGCCTTCTGGACATGTGCTGCCTGACAACAAACTGTTCATCTTGGCGCTGACCACGGTGCCTCCACACATGGATTCATTGGACGTCTCCACCAAGACGAAAGCGGGACTCGAATAACTCTCGCTGAGTCATTCCATGACAGTCTGGCACGACACCATTGCAGTCTCTGGTGACGTGGTGTTAAGGGCAGTCATTGTAATGGTCCTGCGTTGTGCAGCCATCTGCCAATGGTGCTGGCACTAACAGGATGACTCATGGAGGGCATCGCTGCTCGCTGAATGTCCACAATCGTGGCTGTTGGGTCAGTCAGGTCCAGTGATAAGGTCCGTCCTTGCTTATGTCACGTCCGCATCCGAGTGTGAAACTTGAATCATTCTCATGTCTGACCTACCCACCAAGTATCATTCCTGTGGGTTGATTCCTTCTGGAGTAGAATAGTATAAGACAGTGATATAATGTCATTTAATACTAATATTAGCGTCAACAAGCTTTCTTTGGGTAAATTAAGACTATAACTTGATGATATTGAGCAATAAGCTGTCAGGCTCTAATAATGAATTCTGAGGCTGGTTTTAAGTTTACTGAATGTAAGCATCCAAACAATTACATGCAAATGAAAGAACATGTTATTTGAATGTGTTTTATGTGGTTTTACCACCATTAGCTTGGGGCTAACGCAACATCACAGTGGAAATGATCTCATTTAGGTGAAAATCATCAAAAGCAGTAAGATAAATGACATGGGAACTCCTAATGCACATAATCCTAACTACAATAAGTGCCTTATAGTACAGGCATATATACGAGAATATACATTTCATTTACTGCTTGTGGAGGTATAAACCTCCCTGAAGTTTAAAGGACCCACACTTACTGTAAAAGTGTTATGCCCATCCAAAGATGTTCTAGAACAAGAACATGTAAGTCCAAGCGAAGCACCTTTGAGGAGGGTATAAGCTTGAGAATATCCTTGTATGGCTTCATCCAGCCTGCAATAGTAGCCTGGTTTTGAGTCTACGGGGAATTCTGTGTTGTCACTCTGGATCAGTCAGTTTTCTGTGTGTATGTTCTGTGTGACTGTGGGTACCTTCCACACACAGTCACACCAAAGGTCAAACATTTGCGCTGTGGATTTACTGTGATGCTGGAAGTCGTAATGAAAAATCATATTGAGTCTATACATAGGCTTTATTTGAAAATGTATCCAGAACCCCCTTCGGCTGTAGATACGGCTTCTATAATGCCAGCAGAAACACACTAGCAATAAAATGGGATGCTCTGAAATATGCCCCCCACCCCCCAAAAAACATGTATCTCCAGGGTTTTTGCCTTCTCTTGTGAAGTTACTATTTTTGGAGATACTTGTTTTTCTTTGCGAAGATAAGAGCCCAGGATCACCGGGGAGGGATGCTAGTGGGACGGATGGATCATGGTCTCATGACGTCCCTGGGCACAAGCATCTTTGGAGGCCCCCCCATCCCTACACCCTGATAATAGCACACAAAAAAAAGAACAGACCTGTATATGAACTTTAATTAACAGCTTGTGTTTGCTTACAACCACTTTAAACAGAGCTGGGAAAATGTAATTACAGGAGGACAAAACAGCTTTCTTTACTCGCAATGGAGGTTGATATGACAAGATTTTTTTTCTAAGCAACTTTGAACCAATTCTACTGGCCTATCCCTCATGAATAGTCAATAAATTAAAAGAGAAACTATAGCTTTTAAATTGTGCAAACAAAAAAAGGTATAAAAGTTTTATTTATTTAATTTTATTAAGTCAATGGAACCTGACTTTTTTCCAAGCAGATTTCAAGCATTTCTTTTGGTCCATTCATCATAAAAAATTCACACTATGTAAACAGTAGCTGTGTTTAAATGATGCATAAAAGTAAAAATCAACAAAAATGGAGATACATGTTTTTCTTTTGGCAGCCACAACATATGAGAGGTGCCTGATTGGGCAGAAATATAATATTGTGATACATCAAGAGTATGTGTGGTGTATCACAGCCTCTCATTTGGTGGAACTGTTAAGTATAAGCCTGTAGAATCTTTAAGACCAAAAACATCCATTTAATTGGGTGTGTCTAAACTTTTGGCTGGTACTGTACATTCATTATATTTCGGTACATTTTTTGGTGTAGGGCTTTTAATGATTGTAAATATATGAGAATGAATTGGCTGAAAGGCCTTTATTTCCTTTATCTCATCATTACATTCTCAAGGTTTATTTGTTCACCTATTGTTTACAGCTGCAGTGAACTGTCCCGAGACTTTGAGCCACCTCAGCTCTTGGAATCTGGGGTCACCTGAAACCCCTGGCAGTCAGAGACCCCTGGCCACTGGTCCCAGTGCCCCTGTCAGCAATCCAGCCCTGCTAAAACTGAACTGTGGAGCAATGGACCTGCGTTCTCTTCAAGTGAGGTAACGCTATCCAGTGCCTTTGGTTGAAATGAGTTGAATGGCATTTGCAATCTAGAACCTATCAACATTAGTACCTGAACTCACTAATGCTCTTGTGGCTGAATGCAATCAAATCCCAACAACAATGTTCGAGACATCTACTCTTCCCAGAATTGAAGCAAAAGGAGCACAAATGCCCTGTTGATACCCTTGATTTCAGAGGTAACATTGAATGAGCAAGTGTCTACAGACTTTCTGACTTTATAGTGTAGCAGTGGCTCTATATGGCCCAGCCTAGCTTGACCATGCAATTAGATTCAAGTCAGATTCAAGATCTTCTCCATGCTCAAAGCACTGCTTGTCATGGATAGATAGTATCACAGGTGTAATGCTGCTATATCAAATTCACACATGTCACATACAAAAAGGTATCTCTGTTCTTGGAAGCTCACAGATTGAGTCTGTATTACACTTCAAATGACATTTCAAATGACCAACGCTCACCTGCCTATCATTATCTTGGTGATTTACCACCAGAAATCGATCTTCTATTATGAAAGCGTAAGGTATAGGCATTTTAAAACCTTAAATTCTTATAAAACTAAGACAGTAGACTTTATATATACCTTGTCCTTTATGAGCAAACGTTATGGCAATGTTTTCCATAATTCAGCAATTCAATTTAAAAGCAACATTCTTCACTAAGTGAACGGTCAATTCCCGAGACCTTCGATCCATCAGACAGCACATGCACTCAGGAATGCTTTGACAAACTGCTGTCAATCGAATTGTTCATTGTCGAATTCACAAATGCACATTAAGACTGTACTATGGAACGGGAAGGCAAGTTCTGTTCTGGGCTGTGCGTTGCACCCAGTGGAGGTAGTTGGGGAGAGGAGGATGTTGGCCAAGCTGGCATCCATAATGGAGAACACCTCTCACCCACTACAACAGACAGTTGCTGCACTGGCCAGCACCTTCAGAGACAGGCTCCTCCACCTGCGGTGTGTTAAGGAGAGATACCGCAGCTCTTTTCGCCCTACTGCTGTTAGGCTCTACAACCGGCACCTCCCCAAGCAGAGCATCAGACGCTCACTACTGTAGCACACTATATGGACCATTTATATCTATATATTCAATGTGCCTTAATTATTGTGCGACATTTGCTGCTGCACCTCATCACCTATATATCACCTGTATATCACCTGTATACATCTTGTAGTGACTGCCAACATCACTGTAATGCATGTACTCTGACGGCCTATACCATCAGTATTTAGGTGACTGCCAAGATTAGATTATCAGTATTTGTGTATTTGTGTACCTTTCTTCTCTCTAGGTATGAGCGCTGGGTTGGGTTGCCAGGTAGTGCACTTATGCTTATATATGTCTGTGTATTGTTCTCTCTAGGTATCAGCACTGTCCCTTGCTCGGGCAGCATCTGAGCTCATGGCGAGTTTTAGACCTAACCTTCCTATACTAGCTAAGAAACATTATCCAATGGAACGCTAAGCACGGTTGTAAGTCGCTCTGGATAACAGCGTCTGCTAAATGCCTTAAATGTAAATGTAAATATAAGATAACGTAACTATGCAATATCTTTAAAATATATATCTGTGCAATTACACATGTAAATTTGTATAGTTTCTTATTGTATTTTATTTTTTCACCTAACAATAGAGAATTCTTTTTTTGTGTGTGTGTAATTCATCATATTTTGCATTTTGTATAACTTGCACTTTAGTCTACCTCTTGCTCTGTATTCTGCTGTAATGATGCAAATGTCCCCATGTGGGATAATAAAATCTTGTCTTAGCATGCAGAAATAATTCCACTCACTGTCCACTCTGTTGGACACACCTACATTATTGGCCCACCTTGTACATGTACAATCAGAGACAGCAGCTATTTTGTTGATGCACAGTTTGTGTTGCTCATAATAGCGATAATTGTGCTTAAATGTATTTTTTTAAAGCTATATAAAAGTAAATTGGTGCATTTGTTCTTCATTTACTCCAGTTTAACACATTAACATCCATATCTTCTCTTTAACTCTGAGATTGCTTGAGCACAAATATGAGCATTTTCAAATAGCAGGATAAATAGGATAGCAGGCTGGATGAACTTAAAGTGTGCTTGACAAATTGAATGCATGTCATGCCTGCTGGTTCTCCTCTCACCTCCGATCTCCTGGACTCCATTTCCCATAATCCACCTGAAGTCACGTGTTCATCCTCACCCAATCACACCCCGTTGCCTCGCTCTCGGTCTCCCGAATATTGATTGACCACCTGATGTTAATTTAGTCTGTTTGTATTGCCACTCTGTTGCGTACTGAGCACTGTCTCTGTGTTTGATCTTGTTACTCTGGCTTTTGACTCCATTTTGATTCTCTGGTTTTCTCTTCTGGTTTATCCCCTTTGATACCTCTGCCTGGTCTGATTGTCTCCTTGGTTTGACTCCTGCCTGTTTATTGACTTTGACTCAGTTTAGCCCTTGATTGTATTCCCTCGTTCTTGGTGTTGCTGTGTTTCAGTGCAACCTGTTTAATAAACTGTGCCTTGCTTTTAGTTCAGCGCGCGTCACATTCTGTTTGTCCATCGTCACAATGCAGTAAAAGGTAGGGTGCACTTCAATTCCTTGAAATGATCTGTTTTAATGAATGATCAATTTTACCAATATGTGTAGTGAATACGATCATTTCTCTTTGTGTAGGGAAAAAATGAAAAAAAAAAAAAAACATTGATGATTGTTATTGCACATTTCGGACACAGATCACAACAGTTCATGGCATATTCATGGCATATTAAAAAACATTTATTGATTCCATACATAGCAGAATAGAGAATGCAGTGAAAACCCCTATGCAAACAATGCAGGATTGGAATTTGTACGGCCACAGCAAATGAGAAGTCATGTTTCCTGTTTTTCCCCTATTATCCTTCCAATGTTTTTCATTTTGAAATGAGCAGTATCTCCTTCAGTATCGCTCTCTGCTGGGCTTGGGCAATGGGCCGTCCACTTCCTGTAAATAACTTGCTGCCAACAACAGAGGATCAAAGCAGTCGGGCTAGCACACTATCAACAAGAAACACATATCCACAATACTGTGACTCTCATTCAGAACAATGAGTACTGTTATTCACAAAGACATTTACCAAGGCCCCACCTGTGGAACACTTGGAAAACCTGAAATCTTCCAAACCCACAAAACATGTCAATGAGTGTGTGTTTGTCAGGTTAAAAACTTGCATTTACCTTTAGCATGTCTTTACTTCAGAAAGACCTTAAATGTGTCTTATTATAGCCCTCGCTTTCCTATGGCACTAAATGAAATTAAGGGATTACCAAACTTCAGAACCCAGTCCTGAGTTTATGCCTAGGGTTCAGACTAAGGGAAAAAGTTGTCATATCTCTTCCACGCATTGACTTTCATATTCACTAGAGATCAAAGTCAAGCATTGCAGCCTGATGTTATCACTAAACTATGAAAAGTTCAGAAACCATTCCTGTCAAGGGAGGAGAGTTAGGATCAACAGAGTATGAGTGTTCCACTCCTGCATTTACACACAGTATCAGCAGTGTATAAGTACTCTACTATTGCATTTACTGTAAATACACTTAAATACAGTTTTAACAGACTACAAGTGCTCCATTACAGTATATAAGGGGTATATTTACACCTCTAGAGATTCTACTGCTGTATTTATATGTACTATTGGAGTGCCATTACTCTATGGTTACTATGGCTGTAACTAGCAGGAGGTCTCGGTAATTTCAGAAGGCCTTTATGGAATACAATGTGGAAACAGTGACAAGACTACCCAGTCAGCAGTGACTGGTTCCCGGATGACCTCAGAAGAGGTGTAGTTTGACCATAGACCTATGCTGCCTGCTATGTTTATTTCTATACGAGATGATAACCTATAAAGAGAGCTATTCTGACTTCTTAAGATGTCCGAGGTATGTAGCACACATCCTAGCGAGTTTATTTAAATCAGCATGCTTTATCCTAGTAACAGCTGCTCAGTTTGGGCTAGAGCAGGCTAGGAGCTTCAGAGTTAGATAGTTATATAGTTAGAATATCTAGTGATAGATAAAATGAGACAATCTTATGGTATAGAAACCTTACTGTTAACTGATATACTACTGGCATAGTATCATGTAACATTATTGAAAAATGAACTAGTAGGCTATATTATATTTGAACTAGTAGGCTATAAATATTTGCTATGTTTGTCATTAATAACTTGGTAAGTACAATTAATTAACACTGATAAAAGTTTAATCCTGTTTATGAAACGATCGACAAATCTGGCCTCCCCGGAAAATTCAAAGCCTGGATCTACCAGCATGGAGTCCTGCCAAGAATACTCTGGCCCCCGTTGGTCTACGAAGGAGCCATATCAATGGTAGAAGCTCTGGAGAAGTCCATTAGCCAGTTTCTAAGGAGATGGCTGGGACCCCCGCAGTCCTTGAGCAGCATCGCCCTGTATGGCCACTCCACCAAGATGCACCTTCCTTTTAGTGGATTAGCTGAGGAGTTTAAAGTCATCCATTCCAGAGAGGTGATGATGTACAAGGACTCCAGAGACACCAAAGTTGCAGCAGCAGGGATCCTCATGAAGACTGGGAGGAAATGGCAGGCACAAGAGGCCGTCACTAGGGCGAGGCACGACTAAGGCACAAAGTGCTAGTGGGCTCTGTGGCAACGGGACGAGCAGGAAATGAGAAACGCGGACTGATTCAGGACGAGATACGTGCAGAGGTGGAGGAAGAACGCTGCAGTAAGATGGTCGGGATGTCCAAACAAGGAGCGTGGACCAGGTGGGAGCATGCAGATTCCCACAAAATCACTTGGGCAGAGCTCTGGAAAGCAGAACCATCTCGCATTAAGTTTCTCGTCCAATCGGTTTATGAGGTCCTCCCAAGCCCAGCCAATCTGCACACCTGGGGTCTGGTAGACACTCCTGAGTGCAAGCTGTGCCAGAAGAGGGGCACCCTGGAGCATAGTTTGAGCAGCTGCTCAAAAGCACTAGAGGAGGGGCAGTAACGCTGGCGCCACGACGGCCGCTGGTACCGCTGGCGCCACGACGCACAACACCACCAGTTAAAATCAACAGGGGGGCTCCTCACCACCGCTCGTGACTGGCAGCTTCAAGTTGACCTCGGAAGACAGCTCAAGTTTCCAACAAACATCACAACCATTTCTCTCTGCCCAGACGTGGTACTAACATCGGAGTCCACCAAACAAGTGGTTATGTTGGAACTGACTGTCCCGTGGGAAGACCAGATTGAAGAGGCCCATGAGCGCAAGGGGGCCAAATATGCAGAGCTCAGCGCAGATTGCCGGAACAACGGCTGGAAAGCTCGCAGTGAGCCAGTCGAGTTCGGGTGTCAAGGCTTCGCTGCAAACCCTTAAGGTCCTTGGAGTAAAAGGACTGCAATTAAAGGGGGGATAGGGGGGATCCATGGAGCAACACGCCACTTGGACACAAGTCGGGGACTGATCATCCCTGGCTGGGTCGCCTGGACGAAGATTAAAGACCCGAAACACCCCATGACCCTGGGTTTTTCACTGATGACGTGTCCAAGTAGCACCAGTAGGTGTAATCAAATTCAATTTTGTCTGGCTCAGCCAGTGACCTGCAGGAAAGTCTGGATGACCCCCATGAATAGAGTGGCGACAGCTGGAGAGACAGCAGACAGTTCGGAGAGACGGCAGCTGAGGCAGGGAGAGCTGGCCCCCCGACCTGCAGCTCCTGAGAGGGAGCATCCAAAATTGAAGCTTCGAAGAACCCTACATAATTACACCCCCAGGGATGCCCGAGAGGAGGGGAGGATGAGCATCCCAATCAGACGGAACTACTGGTAATGACCCAAGCAAACAGTCAAAGGAACACAAGTGCAGTCTGTATTTGCGGCAAGGTCTGCAAAAACCTGAAGGGCCTGAAGATCCACCAGGCAAAGATGGCCTGCCTTAGGAGGGACCAAGTGAAGCAATGCTCAGGAACAGCAGCTGGTGCAGCAGTTTTCGCTTTTCGCTTTGAACGTTGAGCAGTTTCGGATAATCTCGCTGCTCAGTGTCGAGAGCAAGATCCTTTTCAAGATTATGTCCCAATGTCTGACAGACTTCCTCTTGAAGAACACCTATATAGATCAGTCCAGAAGGGAGGAGTCCCAGGAGTACCTGGATGTCTGGAGCATACAGGTGTGGTGATGCAGCTGATTCGGGAGGCAAGAGAGAGCAAAGGAGACCTGGTAGCTCTCTGACTTGATCTGGCCAATGCCTACGGATCTATCCCACACAAGCTTGTCGAAACAGCACTGGCAAAACACCATGTTCCCGACAAGTTCCGAAACCTCATCATGGACTACTACGACAACTTTAGCGCAAGAGTCTCTTCAGGCCAAGTAACATCTGCCTGGCATCGCCTTGAGAAGGGGATAATTACTGGCTGCATCATCTCTGTAACCCTCTTCTCACTTGCCATGAACTGGATTGTCAAGTCTGCGGAGGTGGAATGTAGAGGGCCCAAGTCAAGATCTGGGACTCGGCAGCTCCCCATAAGAGCCTTTATGGATAACCTAACAGTCATGACAACACCTGTTCCAGGGTGCAGGTGGCTCCTTCAGGGGCTTGAAAGGCTCATCACATGGGCAAGGATGAACTTCAAGTCTGCTGGTCCTGAGGAAGGGTAAAGTGTCCGACCGGTTCTGCTTTGCCCTGGGAGGGACCACAATTCCACCAGTGACCGAGAAACCAGTCAAGAGTCTGGGCAAGATCTTTGACAGCACCCTGAAGGACTCTGCTGCCATTCAGCAAACTAAAAGTGAACTATCCACCTGGCTCAAAACGATCGACAAATCTGGCATCCCCGGAAAATTCAAAGCCTGGATCTACCAGCATGGAGTCCTGCCAAGAATACTGGTCAACGAACTACCCATATCAACGGTAGAAGCTCTGGAGATGTCCATTAGCCAGTTTCTAAGGAGATGGCTGGGACTCCCGTGGAGTCTAATGCAGTAATATAGGCCTAATTTCTTGTTGAAATTGGGCCTATATCACTGCATTAGAATGGTAACTCGCTTATGAATAGCATACATACAAAAGTACACAGAAGCCTCAAGATCTAAATGTAATATCATTTTAATTTAATGTGTCCACACTGCATAAAAGCAATTTACAAAAACTAGAACACAATATTGAAAACTAGATATACATGCTTACATTAAGCAAAAAAGTCTGCCAATGGGGTAAACGAATTTAGCTTGGAAAGATTTCTTAAAATAATCAATAATATCTAGGTTTTTGCATCACACTTAATCTCTTACAACTAGTAAGATAATACATAAATTAAGCAACTTAAACATGATATAAGCATGCATAATTAGATATATGGTCTCAATAAATGTCTATTTCTCTTATCCAAGTCTCTTGGTAAGTCACTCTTGCCCTTAATTTAACCTTCTGATTCTTCCTTAGTTGGCATGCTTTCATCTTCCCAAAGATCAAAGAATATTTTTCCACAAAGTTCAGTCTTAGAAGTTGGTTGCATTTCCTGCTTCTCACGGTTCAAGTAATTGCAAACACATTCAATAATGTTGAAGTCTGCGGTGGTCATTCCATTGTTGTGACAACACTAGAAGTTTCTTTGACCCTTCTTTTGATTTCCTTTTCTCAGCAATGGTTTCTTAACAGCTACACCTCCTTTCAGTCCCATAGAGTTGAGCTGTCTTCTCACGGTGGAAGGATGGACAATTTTTTTTTGCAGATTTGAAGCAAAAATGGAGGTTGATTGTCTCTTATATCTCCAAGATGAAGGCCTAAAATACTGTTTATCTGATGGTGATAGCAGGTTTGGGTGATCTACCAGGTCTTGCATGGTTGTCCTGTTTTTTTCACTCCTTCGTTATGCAAATCTTATCCAGTCTCCAAAATCTTATCCGGTCTTATCCAAAAAAAACCTTCCAAAAATGAATAAAAGCTGATTTAACTGGACATTAAATATATAAAGGGTGGTCTCTCATTTTGCACAGTACTGTAGATGACAGTACATGATGCACACAAATATAATTTTATGGGCTTAAATGTAACACATTTCCCATATCGCAGAATCCATAAACGTAGCTTGAACTGACTATATGGTTTAATGGTAAAGAGCAGAATTCATTGTTTCGCTGCATGCACTGCATCTCAATGAATCAGAGGAGCAGCATTCGTTCTATATTTGGCATACTTCCTGTAAAATGACCTGCAGGTAGGATTTAAGTTTAGAATATAGTCTATTGTGCATGTTAAAACCTTTATGAATCACTTTTAAGTGCAGAAACACAATAAGACTGTTATGAGAGCTGCTGTAATGCTGTCGTTCTGTCGCCACTAAATGGGCTGTGCTTTGGGTGCACATCCTGCATCATCCACACCTCTTAACAATATTGCCGACATGGCCTCTCATGGCAAAAGGAAAAGTCGATACCAGCAGAACAGACAAAATGTCTTCAGGCATGTACCGCAGACATTTTATAGATTTTAAAGCTGAATCAATTGGTTTCATACTCCTTCACTTTCAAGTCAATCAAGAAATGGCTACGGGTTCCACTTAGGCACGGCAACAGGTCTGTGTTGTTTCTTAGCGTATTTCTGTAGACCCTCCAACACTGCCTTCCTCCTTTGTGAGGGCTTAATAGAGAACGAGGAGAAGAATAGAAAGCACAGAACGAAATGGTCTCCCCTGTGGTCATACACTCTACATAATAGCACATAATATGCTGTGATTCCTGCATGTTAATATTAAAGCAATAGTCCAGGATTTTTTCCCACCTTATATTTATCTACCCTGTTTATGGTATATCTCCGATTGGCAAAGAGCGTCATTTCAAAATGTACTGAGAAAAGGACTTATAATACAAGCCAGTCGGGAGTTGTGGAATTCTGTTAATAAGTGTTGGAACTATGTGGTTGAACTTAATTCAAAACTACTCAGAACTGGCTCTCCATCCTTGGAGGATCTAGGGAAATATGGTTGACTGGCTTAACTGCAGCAAAAAAGGTTATCATCCAACGGTGGTTACCCCCTCATAACCCATCCATATGTCACTGGCTCCATGCCCTATTGGACGTTCTATATCTGAAATTGTCCTCTGCCAAAATTAACAATTCCATTCCCTAGAGCTCTTCATACATAGACTTATGGAATCTCCAAAGTCTATTTTGATTGCCTAAAAATGTACTGTGTTGAGGATGTCAACTTTTAGTGTCCTGTGATGCTGATGTGACCTTCTTTTTTTTCATCGGCCATCTTCACAGTTATGAATACTGATTTGCTCCCAACTGATGAAAGACATGACTTGAGCTCAAGTAAACAAACAGTTATCCATCCCTGTGGTCTAAAGGTGTTACACATCAATTAGGCATGGTGGTGTTATATAGCACTAGTGACAGCTTTTTCTCGTTTTCTATAAGACCTATTAAATGTCTCAATAAATACATTTTCTGCTACATTAAATAAATCAAAGATTTAATGTTATAAATGTTATAGAATATTTACATTCTGTTTCTTTCAATGTAAACCTAGGTAAATGTTATCGTCCAACGGTGGTTACCCCCTCATAACCCATCCATACGTCACTGGCTCCATACCTTATTGGACATTCTATATCTGAAATCGTCCTCTGCCAGAATTAACCAGAGGTGGCTCTTAAGTCCCTTACTCAAGTGACTTAAATTTTTTACTCAAGTAAAAGTATGAAACTACTGACTCAAAAATCTACTTAAAGTAAAAAAGTAAAGTATTTCTTTAAAAATTATTTCTAAATCATTTTTTAAATATTATATATTTTTATTGAGTTAAAGCTGCACATCTAAGAAACTGAGAGTATGGTGATTTATATTAGAACTTCATGCCTCATCCAGAATTTGAAAAGGACATTGTTGGAATCCCTACTAGGAAAAAATATTGATTTTTTTATTTTAACAGTCAGTACTGAACACCACATCAGATGATTCCTTTACGGAAGGGTCGCCACAGGGGCTGTACCAGTAGAGACGGAGGTCGCTGGCTTAACCCTTACATTACAGTTAGCACACAGGGGCTGTACCAGTAGAGACGGAGGTCGCTGGCTTAACCCTTACATTACAGTTAGCACACAGGGACTGTACCAGTAGAGATGGGGGTCACACCGGGGCTGTGTCAGTAGAGACGGGGGTCGCTGGTTTAACCCTTACGTTACAGTTAGCACACAGGGGCTATATCAGTAGAGATGGGGGTCGCTGGTTTAACCCTTACGTTACAGTTAGCACACAGGGGCTATATCAGTAGAGATGGGGGTCGCTGGTTTAACCCTTACATTACAGTTAGCACACAGGGGCTGTACCAGTAGAGATGGGGGTCACACCGGGGCTGTGTCAGTACAGACGGGGGGCGCTGGTTTAACCCTTATGTTACAGTCAGCACACCGGGGCTGTGTCAGTACAGACGGGGGGCGCTGGTTTAACCCTTACGTTACAGTTAGCACACAGGGGCTGTGTCAGTAGAGACGGGGGTCGCTGGTTTAACCCCTACGTTACAGTCAGCACACCGGGGCTGTATCAGTAGAGACGGGGGTCGCTGGTTTATCCTACTACATTACACCCCAACCCCTACACACCGGGGCTGTATCAATAAAAATGGGGGTCGCTGGTTTAACCCCTACATTACACATATAAACTCGGGGGTAGAGGGTTGTAGAGGGTTCTGGTGTTTATGTATGTGAGAACACTACCGGCTCACTGTGAATTCTCACCCTGCTCTCCTGATCACTCACTCCGGCACTGAGTAAGACCACTGATGCAGGTTTCTTTCAGACGCATCGGCAGTATAAACCGCTGAGTTCAAGTGCTGGGGGCCTGAAAGCCATGAAAGCAGCCAATCACAGGTTCACTATGGTCCCCCTGCCCCGTCCCCCCTTTCACAGCCAGTAGGATTCCGATTTGCGCCTCATTGCTCCTGAATAGAATTGCCTGATTAAAAATACACTATTAGAGAGATTAAAATTAATAGATTGTTAAATCTAAAGTAACGAGTCTGTTTTGAGAATGCTGTGAATAAAAAGTACAGATTTTTCTTTTGAAATGTAGTGAGTGAAAGTAAAAAGTATTAGGTGACAAAAACACTCAAGTAAAGTACAGATACATAAAAAAACTGCTTAAATACAGAAACAAAGTAATTGTACTTCGTAACTTGCTACCTCTGGAATTAACAATGTGGCCCTTGAGCTCTTCATACATGGACTAATGGAATATCCAAAGTGAAGTCTTTTTTGATTGACAAAAAAATTTACGCTGATGTCAAGTGTCAACTTTTAAGTGTCCTGTCATGCCAATGTGACCTTCTTTTTTTCATGTTGGGTTGGAAAGTGGGGTGCTGGTGCTGTTTTTTTTTTAGAAATCATGAAAAAAAAACCTTTTTAGAAAATATTTAACTCCAAAACTGTTAACAATACAGCTGAGACAGACGAGAAAACTATTAAAAGCTTGTCCAAAGCTTGTCTGGAGCCCATTGCCTAACAGCCTCTGTACAGCTTCCCCACTTGAAAGGGAGTGATATATCCACATGGAGTTTATGAACTGGATTCCGCTCAATGACCAAGCAAGTTTTTTTCCTTTTGTTTCTTTTTATTTGGCAGTTTAGTAGTTCGTTATTAGCTTTTTCATTCCACTGACCAGTGCTAACCATGAACTTCTTTGCCAAAGACTAAGGTCACAAGGTGAAAAACCTTCAAACAGAGACATACAAAAAAAACAATAGAAATAAACAAATTACTTAGAGAAGCTACAAGAAAACTTTAGTGACTTGAACACATGAATTTATGCATCCTCCCTTCCATAAGTGTAAACAAAGATTAACAAAGTGCTTATTTCCATTAACTCATTTCAGCGTAGTACACTTCTCAAACAAACTTATTTAAACTGACATACAGACTGTACAGACCCTCTCGCAGCCCAGTTCACTTAGATGAATGCAGAGAATTTAACTATCGAGCCGCACGTGACCGAGCTAGTGCAGACACAAACTAGCTTAGCGGCTGCGCTAATATTTATAACAGAAACAGCCTCTATAATTCCTTTAACGCCGCATCTTACCGGCTGCCTCTCCAGATTTTGCAGGTATATCAACTCTGCACAGCGTTGCCACGAACCCCGTCTCTGATAGCAAACTCTCAGATTCTCCGAATACTACGGCACTGCGAATCCAGGCTCGGCTCTGTTGTCTCCCTGTGGCGCTACGCACTGTTTTTTTTTTTCAGTGCTGCGCGTCGCTCTTTTCCGTTCCGGGCAGCGCCTAACCAGATTGGTTCCACCCAGATTGGTGCCACGTCAACAAGTTCTTACCATTCCCTTATTCATTTAATTAATTTGTTACTATTAACCTTCGTTACAGGTTTTTATTTATTTATTTATTTATTTATTTATTTATTTTTAAGAAAACAAAGTTTGACTGCACAGTAGAGGTGGACCTCCATAGAACCAAGCGCCGTAGTGCGCTGCAGGCTTTACCGGACAATAAGCTGATGGATGGTAAAAGGGAGCAAACTGTAATTATGTGCTCTCATAATCCAGTCACCTTTTAGAAGCCCACTAGGAGAAATGACCCTCTTTTCCATTCTTTCTTTTTTTATTTCCAAGAACTGAAGCTGTTTTCCAAAAGGTTGAAGTACTCTTGAGGTTTAAAATGGACTTTTTAACCTAAAATCTTTTCTTTAACAGTACCTTCAAATTGTGGAAAAGGCTTACTCTTAGCTCTATTTCCTTTTTTCCTTTCTTTTTTTAACGTGAAGAACATTTGACCTAACACTGTAGTCCTTAATGGCAGGTGACTCACTTCACAAAGATATTGTATATAATACAACACCATTCAAGAATATCCTAGTGTTCTGAGAAGCAGGGCTTAATGCAGGAAGTGGTGTACATAAAGTGTTTTAATGCTACAATGGCCAGGACTCCAACAGGACCACCACTGAGCAGGCATTGTTTGGGTGTTGGATCATTTCCAGCACTGCAGTGACACTGACGTTGTGGTGGTGTGTTAGTGTGTGTTGAAAACAGATAGAATACAGCTAAAAAGTGTTAATTTATGGCAAGAATTCCTTCTGGGTGTCAGTGACCTGTTTATACTTTGTCACTTCATGCATCAGCAGCAAAAAAACTGCTATTTTATTATTATTATTTGTATTTACTTTAATGTTAGTGTTACTCTGAGGGGAGTGATATTTGCACAGTATTTTTTATTTATTTGTTTGTTTATACTGAGAGTATACACAATACACTGTGTAATGTTTTGATGCAGATATTTGAGTGATTTTCCATATGGAAAATTTTGGCTGATTAAGCTGACTCGCCAAGTGTAAGACGTGTCCTCAAGCAGAAAATGTTAACCTAATTGTATCAGTTTGTTATTTTTGTCATGTCTGAGGTAAAAAAAATCTCTGAGAAACGTGCAAGTAGGTTATATTTGACAGCTCATGTGAAGGGACAATGCAGGTACGTGCATCCTGTTCTGCATTGTTTTGCATGTGTTCTTTTTGAATTCTCTGTGTTTAGAATACTTATTCATCACCTAAACCGCTTATCCTCCTGGGTCACGTTGGGGTTAATGCAACCTATCCCAGTACTCACTGGGTGGAAGGCAGGAAACACCCCAGCCAGTCCATCACAGGGCAGACACACAGACACACACACACACAACCACCCCTAGGTGCAAATTAGCATCTCCTGTTTACCTGACTGCATGAATTGCGGGACCAGGAAACCGGATTACCCAGAGGAAACCCACACAGATATGGGGAAAACATGCAAACTCCACGCAGCAAGGACTCTGGTTGGCCAGCCAACTTACCTAAAATGTGAATAAACCAGGGCAACTGTGATGAACTCAGGGTGGCTATATAAGTTTGTAAGAGTGGATCACTAGCTTCACTGTAGCGGACACAGAGAGGTTTGGGGCTGTTTGGACACTAATGCAAGTACAGGCTATACTGGATTCTGCCCACATTCTGTATTTGCAGGTGTGAAGCTCCTCCAGTGAGGCAGGAAGCCTAAGTAGGTATGTCACCATTATGGTTAAGAGTTAAATGTATGCAACTAGCATGAGACAATCTTATTGTATCCAAATTAAACAACAGTTATTCATCCCTGTGGCCTAAAGGTGTTACACATCAATTAGGCATGGTGTTATGTAGCACTTCTGACAGCATTTTCTTGTTTTCTATAAGACCCATTAAGTGCCTTAATAAATGCATTTTCTGGTACATTAAATAAAGCAGAGATTTAATGTTACAAATTTTATAAAACATTTACATTCTGTTTATTGCAATGTAAACCCATGACTCATAAGGTAACAAGCATGGGAATTAATTGCACTAAGCTTACATAGTTGGCTATGTAACTACAGCTAGTCAGCTCAAACTAAAAGAAGTTTAAGTTCACAAGGATGATTAAACCACCAGATGACCCAGAGAAAGAAATCTGTGAGATAAGCCGATGACTGATATGAAAGACTTGGCAGACTGATCAGGCATAGACGTGACAACGCTGTAGGTTCAGTATGAGCATAATCATTTACAACTTTCCAAAAGAACTCAGGGGTTCGTCCAGTGATTGGCAGTAATGAGGCTAATTATGAGTCATGAGAACAGCTGTAGAAGAATATGGCGACAGACAATTCTTTAAAATCTCTGAAGCGTCCTTATAAAGTATTTTCATCACAGCAGGTATAGTGAATGGCACATGGAAATGAGTCTGGAACGGTCAAGTAAGTCCAGACTGAAACCAGAATACCACATCAGTGCAGGGCAGTCAAGACATTTGGCATCTAAAGTTTGTTAACACAGTGGTTAACACAGTGGTTTCTAATGCCATATTACATACATATATAAAAATGACATGTATAAACATGTACGATAATGTCTTTAAAAAGTCTATTAGTGCCAAAAAGTAGCTGATATTATCATGTATTTATTTAAAATTTTATTTGTTCAACTGTTTCACAAAATGTATACTTTCAGAAATAGCTAATGTGAATGAATGTAAATAAAAACAGAATACAATGATCTGCTAGTCTCCATATTTTATTCAAAATTGTACATACATATAATGGGAGAATTCAAATAAACTAGTGAATGCCCTTATCAAACTGAAGTACAATTAAAAACACAATAAAATGTTACTACGCTGTACTAATGATATAAAAAGGCTAGATTGGACCTGGTGAAAAATCTTGTGCTATGATAAGTTTGAGAACATAAATTTTGACAAATGCTGGACCATACTTTTTATTTAGCACAGAAACATAAGAAAAAGCAAAGAAAGTTGTGAAAACATGAAGAAGCAATTGGTTTGATAATATGTAACTGCAGAATTATGGAACAACGACTGATCATTCCCAGACAGGTGCACCACACAAGATTTCTCTCAGACTCATGACACGGAAAAAGGTAAGCCAGTCACTTGAAAGAATGACCTGCGATGGATGGAGGGATGGACATATCTACATGACAGTGAGTCAAACATACAGCTGAAATTACTCAAGATTTGTTTCTAAAAACTAAGATGAGGGGGGCTTCATGGCCTCTCCTGACTTGAATCCCACTGTGAAGATTTTGCCCCCCAGAGGGACCCTTGTAACCTCTGGGTTTGGTCCAACCAAGAGGAAAGGAATCAAAATACAATGGTGCAAAATGCTAATTAAATGTCTTTTATTCCCATTTATACATACAAAGTCAACAGACATTATGAGTGCAAATTGAATGTGTGTATATGTACACTGATCAGCCATAACATTAAAACAATCTCATTATTTCTACACATACTGTCCATTTTATTAGCTCCATTTACCATACAGGAGCATTTTGTAGATGCTCTGCATACATTGTTAGCCTTCTTTTATCCTGGCCCCACATGACCACGACAGAGCAGGTATTATTTGGGTGGTGGATCATTCTGCTTTAGGGCCTGGATGACTTGTGATCATCAAGGAAACAATGAATTCAATGGCGTATCAAAACATTTTGCAGGAGAGTGTAAGGGCAGGAGTCAAGCTGAAGAGACGTATGGTGATGCAAAAGTGACCTAGAGCACACAAGCAACTCAACTAAAATGTGTTTTGGAATAGTCAAGTCAGAGTCCTGACCTTAATCCTGTTGAGATGCTGTGGTATGACCAGTCACCAATCAGGCAGGCAAGGCATCCCAGAAATGATGATGAACTGAAATACATTTGCAGGCAGGAATGGTCCAAAATTCCTAATTAACGTTGTGCAACCCTTATTTGCAGTTACAGGAAATGTTTGATGGAGGTAGTGGTACTAAAGTGGATCTACAGTTCAAGGGTTCACTTACTTTTTTTCTATCCTGTACTGTAGATGTCACTCAGTGTGCTCATTAAAATACAGAGCAACTGTTTGTGTGTTATTAGTTTAGGTAGACTGTGTTTGTCTGTAATTATGACTTAGACAACAATCAGACCACAGTTTACTAGTAATCAGTCCAGAAATAGTCATTCAAGGTAATCCAGGTAATTAAAATATACCGAGTTAACATACCGTTTCTTGCAGTTGTATAAGGCAGAAACCAAAGTATAGGGTCTCCCAAGGATTACCCATACTTGTTGGTCAAGTGCATTTCCTGAACACTGGAAAATTCATTCCTATTTGGGAATTCTGGGAAAAAAACAACCTTTTTTTTCTGAACCCATGCATGATGTACAATGGGTGGCACAGTACTGTTTGGATATGTTGCTTTTCCTGTCTAATACATGGATGTAAGGGATGAAGAGAAACCTAAATGTTATTCATAGCTTATTAAACAGAGGGGGGAATCAAAGCAAGCAAATAACAAAGAGAGCCGGTATGGTCATGCTGTAAGCCTGCATGCTTTTGATCCCCTCCTTGCAGAAAGACACAGACCAGCTGACCCAGCAACAGCAGCAGATTGATCTCTGAATGATGTGTTACAGCATAGGCTGTTGTAACACATCAGTGGGAAACGGGTAACTGAATTGAATAATAGACCAAAATCATAAATAAAAGAACAAATAAATAGTGAATTCTACTAGGCAATTCTTTTATATATAATATTCATATAATATATGAATTTAAATGCAGGAAAAAAATACCTTTTTAAAATGTCTCATTAATTAATGGTTTAATATTCTACTCATTTCTACTACTTTTCTGTTATTATTAATAGGGTTATTATTAATACTGTGCCGTTTTTACTATGAACCGGCAGAGAAAGAATAATGTTGATCATCAAGCCATTATTTTAACATAATTAGTCTTATTCTCAAGAAAATAAGACATTATTAAAACATAATTAGTCAAACTCTCAAGAAATAAACCACTATTTGGGCATATTCATTCACAATCTTGAGAGAATAAGCCATTATTTCAATATAATCAGTCAAAATCCCACATAAATGAGATTCATTTCAACACGATCTCTCACAATCTCAAGAAAAATAAGCCGTTATTTGTTGAGTGCCAGTTTTGTTGTACAGAAGGCTGAAAAAATTAAATCATATGTATATATTATTTCCCATAATAATGTACATTTTTCATTTCATTTTTTCAGCCCTCTGTCTCTTGCTCAAGCAATAAAGTAAGTGGAGCATGTGTTCCACTTACTCTATTGCTTGAGCAAGAGACACACAAAGATCTGAGCAGGAAGCAGTTTAAAGTTTCCTTTGTTTGCTATTGAACTATTTAATATTAATTTATATTTGTTTCTTTAATAGAAGACTGAGGAATGCTTATCCCACAGCATAACTACACTGTTAAAACTTGGATCCCTTTGATCATTCAAACTTTGCATAAAACAAATGGGATGCTCTTTAGAATACAGGCCATACTTTTCAAATAATACAGGTCCAGAATACAAAGCAGTGAAAAACGTTCATATGTAGCTACAGTATGTTGATATCTACCATTGTTATCCATGTGTAATGTCTTACATACGGTAGCCTGTGTGAATTCCTGCAGATTTGCCCTTTTGAGATCCTATAGCTCGTGGTACTAAAGCCTGGGAGTTGCAGTAGTTCTTCAGTGGAGTCTGGAGGCAGGCACTGGAGGAGCTCAAGCCAGCGAGCTGAGCCAGGCGATTGGTCAGACACCGAGGGTCTGACCTTTTCTCTTTCAGTTTGATGTCGGGAGCTGAAGAGTGTCGACAAAAGATCAGCAAGTGCTGCAAACGCAGACACACGCTGACAGACTAACGCACACAAGGGTGAGCAAGTCTCTTTCCTGTTTCCCCTGCAGAAAAAGAAAAAAGGTTTTAGCATTCGCAAGGGGAGAAAAGGAGCTGACCGTGAAAGATAGAAAGAGGGAGGGTGGGAGAAACAAAACAGCAGAAATCATGTCATTGTATCAGTCATGTGTTCTATGCGATAGCATAGAGGGGGGGTTATAGGTCATGCAGCAACAGATAGCCTACATTCAGTCGACAAAGTACACCTGTTCAAATGCTCCATGATTGTTGGTACAGTACATGTACAGTATGCTTAACAACTTGGGTGAAAAAGCCCCTGGGGTAAAGCTATGCTTGACTGAAGTTCATACTTGAGATGTTCCCCCTTCTCACCTCGTTTCCCATGCCCAGGAACAATCAAAGAAAATGACTTCTTAGCTGAGCTGGGAATTTGGGAATGTGCTCTCAGTGTACGACATTGAGTATCATAAATGATGCTATAGTTGTATTCGCTTTAGATCAGTCAACATTCAAACACTAAAGTTCCTTATTTTGGTAAATTTGCACTCGAAATTTGATGCCTACTACACGTTCAAGACAGGACATAGTTTAGCACTGTGTTGCATCGCCTTTTCTACACTGCAATAAATGACATCTTGGCAAATAAAATGATCTTGCATCTAGTTGATGCATCTTATATTTCTCATTTTAAGATTGTTGTGGCTTATTAGAAGATTATGTATGACATTTCCAGACATTTGTTACTTGTTTTAAGTTGTTACTTTGTTAGGCAAAGTTTCTCCCTATATTGGCAGATTTATTTGAAGAAACATGCTCGAAACAAGCCAAATTCCCTGCCAATATGGTGAGACATCAGCTTACTGAAATCACTTAAAAGAAATACAAAACATATGGAAATATGTTCATATATGGAAATAAGTTAAATGGTCAACAATTTGTAAGCTAATTTTTACATGCAGTATAACACCATAGCACCTAACAATCATTTGGGGACTGAAGACACAAACTTGAAAGCAATATGAAGCTGCGCAATTGTCTGGGGCCTTTGCTGTCATATTTTGAGCCTAATAAGACAATGGGAGACAAGTCCGGTCTCCAGGCAAGCCGGTCTAGCACCTGCACATTCTGATTACACAGCCCTGCTTTTGTAACATGTGCAGAATGTGACTTGGCATTGTCATGTGGAAAAAAATGATGTTATGTCCCTGACAAACCTGGCACTAATAAGCAGCTGTCCAAAGAAAAACAAGTATCTCCAAAACAGTAACTTCACAGGTGAAACCAAAAACTTTCTTTACTTTTAACGTAAGGTAATGTGAAGAATGTGAATTCAAGGCAAACCTGGAGCATTTCTATTGGTCCAGATATTGTAAAAGTTTACATAATGTAACGACAGCTGAGTTGTAATTCCCAAAAATGGAAATACCTTGCTCCAAAACATGTTCAGCATTGATGGTGCTTTTATAGAAGTTGCCTAACAACATGGATAGCTCTTAACAGCATAAACAGTCAGAAAGTTTGACCTTTCAGATCATAATACAATTTCCACTGTGCATGCATTTCCCCAGATCCCCTAAATTGTATTATAAACCATAGGGGGTTAAATCCTCACAATCCCTGGCTGAGGAATGCTGCTTTAAAACTATTGGATTTTTTTTGTTTAAACTGTTGGTAATTGTGCCATCCTTACTCATAAAGCCTCTCCTGGATGCTCCTGGAAATGCAAGCAAGATTGCATCAACTGTCATTTGAACATTTTATAATGTTCCTAGATTCCAAATCCTATCTGTGGTTGGTCCATTCCAGAAAAGGCTGTTTTACAATATTCTATCATTTTAACATTCAGTGGTCAAAAGTATCTTAAGATAAGCTCATCTGGCACCAACAAATGAGTCACCTGTAACTGAAACATACCTAATAGCATGTAATACCTACACGAGCTCCATTAACAGATGTGATTCAATTTGGCATGGAAAGGACAAGTTTCTGGATGTAGGCCACATCAATATTCAGCCACTCTTGCATCAAAGAATTGTACAGTTGGCCCAGATTTGGTGGATGCCTTTGCTGGCGCAATACCAATGAGAATTTCCTGTAGGCTGGGACTTGCTTCACACTATGGTCTTTGGCACACACAAATGCAATCACTCCTTTTAGCCCATCATTAGCATCTGCTATGAAGCCATTTTCCACACATGGAACAAGACATTCACTCCACTGTTCCACCTCTTCCCAATCTATGAATCAGTCAATGAGTCACTCACACCCCGCAGGTATTCATAGCCACATAAGCCCCGTGCTGCGAGTTAGTACCACCTTAAACAGACGACTAATTTTTGTCCAAATTGCAAGAGAAATTCTACCTCCACCACCTTGAACAACTCATCTTCCCCTTTCTTTTTTTCCCTTTGAGAATGGCTAATTTCCGCTGCCAGTCGGATTGACAGGTAGAACCAGTGCGCGCTATGGGATCTCACTATGGGTTGAACTGAGTTGTTAACTGCAACAGCTCAGCAGTCCTCACCCGCCATCCGCAGCAGCAGGCCAGCGCCATGTTGACAGCTGGCCGTCTGCCCTTCCCTTGCACGCTCGATGAAGAAAGCGGCACAGACATAGGGACGCAGTAATGATAAGCCTCCAGACCTCATCAGAGAAAGGTCAGTCACTGCATGACACCTGGTCTCCAATCAGAATGCACGAACGAAAGCACTCACACAGCAAGCCAGCTCACCTGCACGTGACCCACAACAATCAGAATCAATTCAAGCCAGAGATGTGCCACAAAAGAGCCTGATTGACTCAAGTGATCATGAATGATGTATCATCCAGATTGCTTTGGGGAAGAGCAGAAGATGAGAATATTTTGACATTAAGACACGACTGAACTTGCTGTTGTCACGTTTTTGTGTTATACAATTGGCTTTCAGAAAAAAAGGTCGATGTGTAATCAATGAACAGTCAGCCACACACAAGGTACGAAATGCAGGGGTTAATGGGGGGGCCTCTACGGTGGCCGAGAAAGCCCAACGCACTGCAAGTTAAAAACGCGCTGCAAAGTCTCAAAACACAAGCATCAAAATGACACGACTTGCACAACATTAGCCAAACGCGCTGCAAGATCTGAAAACACAAGGATCAAAATGAGACCGCTTGCAAACCATTAACCGAACGCGCTGCAACGTCTCAAACGCGCAGCAAACACTGAAAACACATGCAGAAAGCCTCAAAACACAACGGAAGTGTTTCCGAGGGACACTGAAAGTGGACGGACCCGGACCTGGACGTAGAGCCGAGACAGCCCCAGTTCCCGCAAAAGTAAGTTTTATCTGTTTATTAATGAATATTCAGTCGGGTTATTGGCCAGGTTCTTGTGTTTATATTTCGTTCCACCTTAAACAATGCACACCGAGTGGCTGAAAGAAAAGTGGGTCCGTCCACTTTCAGTGTCCCTCGGAAACACTTCCGTTGTGTTTTGAGGCTTTCTGCATGTGTTTTGGAAGTTGCATGTGTTTTTAGTGTTTGCTGCGCGTTTGAGACTTTGCAGCGCGTTCGGTTAATGGTTTGCAAGCGGTCTCATTTTGATGCTTGTGTTTTCAGATCTTGCAGCGCGTTTGGCTAATGTTGTGCAAGTCATGCCATTTTGATGCTTGTGTTTTGAGACTTTGCAGCGCGTTTTAAACTCGATGCATGTGTTTTGAGACTTTGCAGCGCGTTTTTAACTTGCAGTGCGTTGGGCTTTCTCGGCCACCGTAGGCCTCCCTGAAAATAAAGTTAGGTAGAGAAACAGATACTGAAATACAAATGCAGGGAAAAGTCATTGTTTAGCCGCTTCACCCACAATCAGCAATCAGTCTTTGTAACTAAGTAGAGATGTAGCTCTGATCTGCCACAGGGGGCGCTGTAGCAAATGTGTGACATGCGATCTTGGCGCTGACCACGGTGCCTCCACACACAGATTCGTTGCAGTCTTTTGTGGCGTTGACATCATGTTGACATCGCGTTCTAATACGTAATCGGGCAACAGTGGGCAGGAAGGTACTAACTAAAGATGCACAATAGGAATCAGTGATGCAATTTTGTGCCACTTAAGGATTGAAATTGCCAATCTAGTCCATTATTGAGTAAATAATGTTATTCATTTCGAACCTTTGGCTAATAAGAAGTGTTGGTTGCTAGTATGTTTCAGGTTCTGCTTGGGTTTTAATGCTGAACCCAGCATGGACTGCAAATCTGAACCCAGAGCTACAGGGGTGGGACAATGAAACTGAAACACCTGTCATTTTAGTGTGGGAGGTTTCATGGCTAAATTGGACCAGCCTGGTGGCCAATCTTCATTAATTGCACATTGCACCAGTAAGAGCAGAGTGTGAAGGTTCAATTAGCAGGTAAGAGCACAGTTTTACAGTTTTGCTCAAAATATTACAATGCACACAACATTATGGGAGACATACCAGAGTTCAAAAGAGGACAAATTGTTGGTGCACGTCTCACTGGCGCATCTGTGACCAAGACAGCAAGTCTTTGTGATGTATCAAGAGCCACGGTATCCAGGGTAATGTCAGCATACCACCAAGAAGGACGTTTTCCTCCACCAGCATCACGTAGTGACCTGGCCACTATCCTGCAAGAAGAATGGCTTAAAATCCCTCTGACCACTGTGCAGGACTTGTATATGTCATTCCCAAGACGAACTGACGCTGTATTGGCCGCAAAAGGAGGCCCTACACCATACTAATAAATGATTGTGGTCTAAAACCAGGTGTTTCAGTTTCATTGTCCAACCCCTGTATCTGTACCCTTCTTAAGTTGCTGTGTCGGTTTCCCGTTTCACAACAGAACCATGAAAGTTGACAAAGCTCAACAATGCTCACCTACAGTGAATATAAACAACAGAAGCAACAATGTAGATGCATCAAGATCTGATTTACCTGTTTGCTCTGCGTTTGGTTTTATGTGGAGAGCCACAGAGAGTAATTCAGTGACACCTCAAATCAGTAGATGCACCATTTGTAGCTTGACCTATATGTTCCAGCTGTGCCACACTTGGTAGCATAAATTGATAAGGGTAGCCCAATTCAGCACAGATGGAAAAGATCATAAAATGCATGATCACAGATTTGTAACCATACCGAACAGTAGCAGGCGAGTGTACCACAAACTGTTTCTAACCTTACATGCTGCCATGGTCATGCTACTCGTTCTCTTATTCCAATAAATACAAACTTTCACAGCAATCAGACCAACAACCAACAAAAGCAGTCATCTTTTTTATCATAAATGTTTTTAATTATGGAACGGCACGGTGGCACCTCCCTGCAAGAAGGGTCTGGGTTCAATTCCCGGCTTAGGCATCAAGGGTCCTTTCTGGGTGGAATTTGCATGTTCTCCCAGCGTCTGGGTGGGTTTCCTCTGGGTGCTCAGGTTTCCTCCCACAATCCAAAGACAAGTTAGTCAGGTCAACTGGAGATGGTAAATTGCCCCCTAGGTGTGAGTGTGTGATTGAATGTGTATGTCTGTGTGGCTGTCCTGCGATGGACTGGCAGCCTGTCCATGGTGTTTCCCGCCTTCCACCCGATGAGAGCTAGGATAGGCTCCAGCAGCATCCCATTACCTAGAAGGATGAAGCGCTTTAAGGGATGAGTGAATCAGTGAGGGTTATTGATTACTGAGTTATATATACATCGTAGCATAAGACTAACACTGTCTGCTGTAAACTGCCCTGACTGGTTAATAACAAAGACTGAAAGCCAATCGAAGTACACATTGAAACAAGTTCATAAACCTATCCTTAAAAATTTAAAACTACAACATGAACATGCTTAATTGACAGTATTTGATTATTTTTCACAATATTGCATCACAGATCTGACAAAATAAAATAATAAATTGCTATATTGGTGCACCAATATTCCATAACATATTAATAAGACATTTAAAATCTATTGTGTTGATTATTCGAAGTTTCACTTTGTCATCAAAAGTATTTGGCCATAGACATATTTATGCGGATAAAGTTTTTTTTATATCAATTTACATTGGACAATTTACATTCTACATAGAATAATATTCAATTAATTGAATTTAATTTCACAGAAAAATTAGGATGTGATTACATATGATTGATATTCCATTACTAAACTGCCCTGCTTGTTTTTTATGCCTCCCGCTTATGTGTCTTTGCGGCTGTGCATTCAGACAGACGGGTCACTCGCTGGATATATTATATTTACTTATCCATACATCCCATGTCTAAATGTATAGAGTGGAGAGGACTTGCTTAGCAACTGACCAGCGGAGCAAAACCCATATAGTACAGTATACCCTTTCAGGTTAATGTTTGATCATGATTCTTTTCCTGGACTAAAACTCCACGTGACCATAGGTAGATATGAGATGGATGAAATCAATTAATAGCAGCACAAACACAGCCAGCGATACATTGTTAGGCCCTGGAAGACGGTTTGAGGTGTGAGGGCGGATATTGTTGTTGCATTTCACACTGTGACTCATAGAAATCGCTTGATTCAAATGTAGTTATGTCAAGGCTACATGGATAAAACATCCTAAATCTGTGGCAGTTTATCTTTTAGTTTGCATATTTTGACAATGGGTCATATTTTTATAGATTTATGTGGAATAAAAAATTGCATTTTATGTGAGAAAAGGGGAAACTAAACATATCTTCTGCCAACCTCAGCTTTAATAAATCAAGCCCCAGCCGGTGTGAGGCTCGGAAGAATATTAAAGCTGCGTCTTTATCCAATAATATGCGTCAAACTGAACGTCACCCTGAGTCCACACTAGAATTGCTATATGCTGAAAATAACCTCTACTGTCAAGCTCTTTTTTTCTAAATGGCTGTGAACACTGTTTCAGGTTACTTTAGGACATGGCTCCATGGAATCGGGGGCAGAGAGCTATCCTTGACCCAATATGTTTGGAGAGCCTGATGCACTGAACATGATTATAAGATCAAAGAGTTCTTGGATGCACCAAGAGACACACTTTTATATTAAATTATGAGACTGATAAGATTCGACAGAAAGACAAATAAGACTACCCAGTTGCCTAAAACAACATGTTTTCAAAACTGTGGTGCGTTTTTTCCACAACGAACAGGCATTTAACCAGTATCATCTATTTGTCTGGTAAAATGCATGTTTATATGTTTATATGCAAGTTCACCGGACAGAAAGTGAGTCGTCACCTTATGTGTTTAAGGTGGTAGTAACTTCAGGTTCCTGGCGTAGCACAAAGATGATGCTGCTATAAATACCTGAGCAGGTGTGCAACGGGATTCATAGATTAAGAAGAGGTGGTACAGTGCAGTGAAGGTCCATGTATGGAAAATGGCTTCAAAGCAGATGTTAATGATAGGCTAAAAATGTGGGCATGCCAAAGGTCATTGTGTGAAGGAAATAGCTAAATCTGCAGGTGAATGGAAGCGTACGGTCATATGGGTCTACCAGCAATGGCAAAAATCCCAGTCTACAGGAAATTCTCCTTGGAATTATGCCAGGGAAGGCATCTACCAAATCTGGCCTGGCTGTGCAAGAGTGGCTGAACATTGATGTGGCCTACATCCAGAAACTTGTATAGTCCATGCCAAATCCAATCACAGCTGCTGTTCCTGTTTGTGGAGCTATTGCACACTATTAGGTATGTTTCAATCACAAGTGACGCATGTTTTGTCCTCACAGCAAGAAGGGTCTGGATTTGATTCCCAGACAGGGTGTCCAGGGTCCTTTTTGTGTGGAGTTTGCATGTTGTCTCCGTGTCCCCATGGGTTTCCTCCGGGTATTCCGATTTCCTCCTACAAAGAGCTTCACCACTTGATTCAGGAACTGGAACTAGAGGTCTGCACAGGCCCGATTATTACTGCCCAAATCCGCCTGATTCAACCACTAATCATGTCCACCTGCGGCTGCAAAATCTCAAGTGATTCTTGACGACTCCCACCTATGAAACCTAGAACCATTTTTGCCCATACCAATGGCCATCCACATCCACCTACTCTGCGGTCCTTATGGGCACCCGTCTATGTTTGTCTGCTTGTGACACGGTGGAGCAGGCGCCAGACTCGTTGCGCCTCCATGCACCACCATGCAATAAAGTGATTTGAGTAAGCCAAATGATTTCACTATATCAGTGTTTCTCAACCCCGGTCCTGGAGGCACCCTGCCTAGCACATCTTAGTGGATTCCCTGCTTTAACACACACCCTGCAACTCTGAAAGGGCTTGTTAATGAGCTGATAAGCTGAATCAGGTGTGTCATTAACATTCCTTTTTTCTATATCTATGTATCTGTTCTTTATCTATCCAGGGTTCTTTGATCTACTGTATATTTAAGTTTCTTTTATCTGTTGTGTGTATGTTAAGCTTATGAAAATTAGTGGTTAAATAGCCATTGTATTTGATATCTCACTCATTCTGTTCTAGAAGCACAACATCTCAAGAGCACAAGTTGACTGAGGAGTGCATCTTGGTATCCCCTTCCGCAACAATTTTCATTATTCCCAAATTAATCTTGGCTCGGTGTAAAATTAGGGGTCATCATGCGTGGAGAAAATGAACGTAATTACGCAAATTGCGGTAACAGTGGCCTAAGAAGACGCTGCCACAAGCAGCCATTACAGTTTCCATTAGCTACCTAGTTAATGCAGCTGCTTACAGAAACAACAACTTCAACAAACTCACATTTGTTTGCATGGCTCAGGAAATTGACAAAATGGAAACACAATGCTGATGTCAGTGTAAGGGAGCTGGACTCCTTTTTCAATACCCAGTATAAACCATCTCCTGTTTTATGTCCATCGATCCGGTGAAGTCAATGGTTTAAATGCATGCCAATGTGATCATGTGATGCGTTCTTGGTGTTTTCATTGGCTGTTGAGATGCTGGCTGAAACTTTTGTAGTTTCAGGTATGTTGCAGGACCCGTTACATTATGAAACTCGGGTGCCATTTAATTTCAAGTAGTTTTCAAGCAATGCAAGGTGCGTGAAAGTTTTACTGTGTAAAAGGCAGCCGAACATTTTAATAGATTTGGATTTGTTGGAGTATTTCCAAATAATAAATAGATATTTTATGCATGCTATATTTGTTCCACTTTAACCATTCATATTAGCCATTTCAAAAAATTTCACAATTGTGTTAAATTTCATTTGCCATGTGGGTAATAGCTTCTGGACTGTCTGGAATGTTTCCCAGAACTCTTTTCTGTGAGGCAAAATATTATATTTTAGGCCAAAATGAAAACAGTATTATAGATAACAAGTATAAGTTACGAAGTATTAAGAAGCTACGCTTCACTGCAGTTCATAGGGAATTTTTGTTCTGAGATGGTATACAGATGAAGATGGTCTATGCTAAAGCATTTTTCCTTCCAAGTGCACATTCCTAATAATTCCTGAGAGATGCTATAGAGAATTGCACTTTGCAAACCCAATTATATATGCAATTGTGTGTTGCCCTGTTTTATCATGTCTGTCTCCGCTCAAGAATGGCACAGGGGGCCACTGCTATCAAATATCTATTGTGTTTCCTAAGAGCAGAATCGGTAAACACCAATCTCTGCACTGCATCATCTTTTTTGTGGTGATCATCAGTGTTATCACACATATGATGAAAAAAGCAAAGGTGGGACATTTGTATGTGAATGCACCAGGGGGTCCTCATGAAAGCTTTAGATGGGTGAAAAATTGAAGGGAAAAAACGCATATCTAATGACTAAGAAGCCTCTGGAACAGTGGACTCAAAACATCTCCCTACAGCATACCATTATAACCCATTATAACACCCTACCAGCCCGTAGGATGTAGGAGTCAAGCATTCAGGCCTGTATCATTCTCTTGGTATATGCCACACATGCACTCACCCACCAGTGGAGATTATGGTAAAAGATGACTCATTTGACTGTAGCACCGCCTCTCTGTAGACCAGTGCTGATGGTTTTTGCACCACTGAGCTCTCAAATGTGCATTTGTCCTTTTCTAATGAGGGGTTACACATTGCGACATTACTATAATGTCCTTCTCTATGCGGCCAGAGTCTTTAAATATCACACTAATGCATTACGTTCATCAAATATGTGCTTTTGACCACAATTTCCAACCCTATTGGCTAATTCCCGTAATCTGTGATGACTCCCATCTAAATGCAGATTTCACTTTAATCACTGATCCTACTGAAGCAGTATCTAATTGAACTGAGTCCTTGAGACTACAGCTCCAACCATCCATGGTTGAATTAATGGAGCCTCTTTGAAGTCTCTTCTTTTTCTTCGTACCATTTTGCTGTTAATTTGCTCGTAATTGCTCTGTTGTTGCTATGAATGATTCTCCACTTTCATTTGTAAACCACAAACTGCATCAGAAGTTTCCTCTCTGACCCAGCCTGCTCCTTTACTGCTGTCCTCTCTCCAATGATTTCAGCATTGACCTTTGCCCTCGCCTTCCCTTGTCTTTCCTGTCTCTGTTCAATATTAGACATAATACTTAATAACTGTAATTAATAACTATATTAATAATGGACTTTTATAGACTCTAAATGGCTGAAAAGAATGATCTTCGCTTGTTCAGTGCAACATTCTGCAGGCGTCCATACACCGCAGCACATAAAGGCATCCTTAAAATAGGCCACCACTAGTAGACTAATGTAAGCACCTGTGTGAGTACATGATTAAGCCTGTTGTGGAATATGCCAGCTTAAATAAACTGCCAATTCCATATCATGTTAGGTCGTAAAATGTGATATTAAATGATCATGCATTTGACAGCACGTCACTTTTCTGTGCGCATTCCTGGCAAGCGGGACAGTACTTAGAACCCAATTCGTCAAATAACACTATGTCATTTTGTAACAATACATTTCATTTACCATTAGCCAACAAATTAGCCTTCAAGAGAATTTCTTTCTTTGATATTTTGCTTGATATACTGCTGTATATATCTAAGAAATTCTGATTTGTCCGACCAATTTCAAATTATGATGTCAGGCCAAAGCTAAATAACAAGCAAATTTAGGGTAATTATTCATAATGGTTGCATTTGATTGGCTCCTGACACTTATAGAACAATCCAGTATGAAACTTATTCATTCCATTTTACCTGATTTCCTACTTTTGCTGAACTCTGTCCATCAAATACTCCAGAAAAGCTTTAAATCATGAATGCTAGATCATGTGAGTCATTGTGGACATGCTGTTAGTTGTAACTCCCCATCAATGGACACATTACATATTAGGGCTGCCTGGACAAAACCTTGTATCTCATTTGCCGCTGCCCAAAAAAAAAGGCTTTCAAACAGCAAAAACCTTTGTTACTTTAAATGTAAGGTGATGTAATAAAATTCTATTCAAAGCAATTTTGAAGCATTTCTACATATATAATTGTGTATTAATAAATAGATATAAAATAAAATTGTGTTTTAAATATATTTTAATATAAAATATAGGCTTTATATATAAATAGGCTATATAAAATTTACTTCATCTTTTCTCTAGTTTTATATTATATTAATTGCCCTGTTGTTATTTTAATTTCCTTTTAATTTTTAGTATAATATATGATTTTTATTTTTTGAATTGTTTTTACTCCTGCCCTCACATTTTCTCAAACTTTATGTTACAGGTATAAATGTTACAGGCTATAAGCTACACAAACAAATATTTAATATTACAGTTTATTACTATAATCCTATCATGTAGTCATATATACATATAAGTTTTATATTCATATATATATAGCAGCAGCTTTTTATATTGTAGGAACACTTCAAAATGGATGGACCAACAGAACTTTTTACATTACCTCCCATTCCAAGTTTTGCTTTTATAAGATTTTTTTAGTCTCCTGAAAAACGACAAGAGATGCAAGGTCTTGTCATGACAGCAACAATATAAAATGAACACTTACCACAACCTTTGGTTTTTTACATCACTGTTTATACTGTAAGTATGATGTCAAATGTTTCCAAACATTGTTAAGGTATACCACTTAATGTGGTATTAATAACTCTTAATAATATTAATAACTTAATGTAAACCATTCTTTAAAGCAAGTCATTGTTATGTTTTATATTCAGTGCACAGGAACATGTATGCCATATTATTTACATACCAAGATTAAACTGGACTACTTTTTACATGTTAAAAGATTTAACACAGTCATGTTATTAGTGTGAATGGGGTTAAATGTTACATACTTGTGTACATAAGGCAGTGTTATAAATAAAAACGTAAATAAATAAGAATGTGTCTTTGGTTCCCGCTTCAGCTGAAGCAGATTGTCAGGAGGTTGTGCACACCGTGTGCACTTGCCCATACTTTCTTGCACAGCTGTGAAAAAAACACACGTACACACACACAAAAAAAAATCACTGGTTAGCACAGAAACCTTGATGAGCTTAGCCAAAATTCACAATTCCCATATTTCACCTAATTCCACATAAAATATATGTATCATTCAAAAGCACTATGTTACTATGTAGCTTATTGTATTGCTGTTTATTCAGGTTGTTAATGGGACCAAATCTGCCATATTTTGTGATCAACAATGTAAAGCTGCACTATGTAAGATTTGCAGAACCAGGGATTTGGAGCAAATAATGTAACCGCATAATGTAACATTTTGGTTGTGCTTTAGATCTAGTCCCCGAGCGGATAAATCTTATGATTGCAAGCACAGTAGAAGTGCTTTCATAGGAGAACTTGGTGAGTGGCTTGAATTATCTACTATTGCCATCACAATGTATCTTCATTGGTATATGGTCAATGTTTGCATTAGGGACCTAAAAATAAAGCTGGGCCTTCTTCCTATGTGTGCCCAGACAGTGCACAGAAACCAAATGCCACTTCTTCTTTTATTATTAATTAAAACATATTTTTAAACATTTTTAGCTTTAGATGTCTTTTTTTCAAGCTCCAATAAGCAAACATTACTCCCTGCTCTGCTCTAAATGTGTTACAGCACCAATTCAGAAACCACAGCTTCTGTTAATAAGATGACATGACTCATTAAATTTGTCATCTGATTTCTTTTGCCTGCATGCACCTGCCTCAATGCACATTCAGTTCCCACTGTTTAGGTGTAAATGTGCGATTGTGAAGACTAACATACGGTAAAGAACTGCAATCAGCTTAAATAGCTGTCATCAGACTATTGATGTGACAGGTCTTGAGGTTGATATGCACCATGCTGCTTTTTCAACACTCTACATCTACAGCAGAACTTGATGAGTCATGGATTCAGGTACAAAAGGCGGCGCACAGATACAAATGTTACCTGCACTATGTCTGGTTGAATTGTCTGCTTTTGGCCGCACACATGGTGTAATTTGAAGGACACAGTGGAGTTTGTTGTTTGGGCGTTGTCTCTTTTGGAATACATTCACAGCGCTCTATGTCGATTTCACAGTCCTCTGCCTTAGTGGTGGGGGACATTTCTGCACAGAGATGAGAATTATAGACAGTTAACATTTGAAAGGAGCAAGGTAGAATTCAGTGCCCTTCAATCAGCACCACTGATATTGACATTTAGGTGTTTTTCCAGTTATAAGTGACCCCCATCATAACACAGTTATGATCTGACCTGACTAGAGTTGCCAGCTAGATCTGACAAATGTATACTCATCATCAAAAGAATAGCTGCACCCAGAAGGAAGTGTGGGATTGCAGTACTGTTGGGAAGGAAGATAAAGGTTACCAGGAACAATAAATTTAGACTGATATGGGCAATATTTATTGAGCTACATATACAGAAGTAGTGTCTCTCAGTATGGTGTCAGGCTGCCATGTTGCTAACATCTCAGCATGGAGTCGTAGAGGTTCCTAATGGTGTCCTGTGATAATCCATCCCATGCAGCTTGAATATTCTCATGCAGTTCCTGCAGATGTTGCGGTAGGAGTGGAGGTGAAGTGACAGCAGACCTATTGGACATGCGACATGTGACAACTGTTCATCTTGGTGCTGACCACGGTGCCTCCACACACTGATTTGTTGGTCGTCTCCACCAAGACAAAAGCTTGAATCATTGAAAATAACCCGCTGCCATTCTGAGTTATGACTTCATGACAGTCTGGCACGACACCATTGCCGTCTTTGCCGACGTTACTTGGTAAGGGCAGTCATGCATGGTAACGATTTGTGTGCATGTAGTCCTGCATTGTGCAGCCGTCTGCCAATGGTGCTGGCACTAACAGAATGACTCATGGAGGGCATCGCTGCTCACTGAATGGCTGTTGGGTCAGTCAGGTACAGTGATAAGGCCCGTCCTTACTTACTTCACATGCGCGGCCAAGCGTGAATCAATCAGGAATCAAGTCTCACGATGCCAAATCTACCCACAAAATGTCATTCCTGTTGGTTGATTCCTTCTGGGTGAAACTGTTTGTGCAACTATTTTTTTGATGATGAGTGTATATTTAATTTTATGTACAGAAATATCTCCTTCCAGGGACTCCACCTTAGCTCTCCTGTCCTTTGCTGCACAACAAATTAGCTAGCTAGTTTAGACATTTTGTCAACATTAGATGTGTAAAAAAATAAATAAATTAATTAATTAATTAAAACAATAAAACCACAAAAAACATAAAGGACTGAATTTATTTTATATTTATACTTCTGGGAAACCTCAACCAGTCTGAGCCTCAAATCGAGTTCTTGAAAGCCCGGCAACCCCACACAAAAATAATTCAATAAGCTGGAGGCTTCTGGCAGATACTGTACAGACCTTGGTTACTGGAAGGATAAGGCACACAGCGACCCTCCATACAGTCCCATATCAACCCTCGATCGCAAAGCCGCCTGGAGTCGCCAGACTGTCGGATGGGGGAACACCTGTAATTCACACACACACACAGACACATGGTGTTCAAAGATGAAGCTCTGAGTAATCACAGATAAACCGGGAATCACATTGACATTCTACCAACATAATGAGGCTGGGTGTTCGATGTTAACGTCCTTAATTGGTCCGGGAGGCGCTCGGATGATGTCTTCCAGGCACAGACTGCTATAATGAAGTTACCTTTTCCACTTACCATTGTCAGACCTGTTTTGGAGGAGGAAAAGGGATTGAAGCGACTGTCATGTCACTTCATTTCATCACTCAATAACCTTTAGAACTGGAAGCAGGGGCGTCAGGCGGTGGTTAACAGTGGACCGGAATAACCAGGGCCCTGCCTGGATGGGGGGCCCCGTAAATGTCTTGGAAATAAATTGATATTACGTTGTAATTTTTGCTAATTTCAAGAATTTCTCTTATTGTAGAAAAAAATAATAGCCTCATGATAAGTGCAGTTTCTCTGTGTGTTGTTTTCCAGAGTTGGGGGACTAAACCAGCTGGCTAGTAAGCTAGTTAGCAACAGACCAGCTAGTTATACGTGACCCTCCTTCCATGTGAGTTTTTGGGATGGGCGATGAGACAGCATCATCGGTTTGAGATGATCCTATGGGAGAGTGCTTTCTACTCTGTTTGCCGCTTTTTTGAGAACATCCGAAGTAGAGCTCATAGCTAGTCAGTCACATTAACACTGAACATTAATAAGTGTGATTTTCATAGTCAACTACTTTTGACTTCTTTCTGTGAGCAGGAGCTCTAAAGTCCCGCCCCGTTGGCGATGATTGACACGAGTGATTGACACGAAGCCTCCTCATTCTGATAAGTGTCGTTTTAAAACAAAAACGTAGTTTGGAAAAAATGCCATTCGGAAATACATCAAC
>CM067498.1:18812485-18845407 GCA_034552555.1 Semaprochilodus insignis
GAAAAAATGCCATTCGGAAATACATCAACCTTAAAAAAGTTGAAATAAATAAATAAATAAATAAATAAATAAATAAATAAATAAATAAATAAATGAAATTGTAAAACAAAACATTATCCTGCAGGACAGAATTTTATTATGAAATACAATTAAAAAGATAATAATAATAATAATAACAAATAATCACATTACAGAATGTACTGTTTTCAATATCACAATTATACATACACATCTTGTGGTCTGCTTATGGGCTGAACTTGCTAGAACAATCTGACCTGGCCATGCTGACAGTTATTATTCTGGGTACAGTGAAACGGCTGGTTTCTAATTGTTTTACATCTCTTTCCGGTCTCACACGCACTTACAACCTTCTTTTCTGAAGGCCAGAGAACTTCTTGAATTGGCTCATCCAGAATCCTCTCTAACAATGTTCCAGTCATTAGCAACTGATTTTGGTGCAACTGATTCTAATTTTAGGCATTTTAAGCAGTAATTAATGTGGGGATGTCCTAATCTTTTCCTCACAAGAAAATTGCATTTTTGTTAAATACATTTTACAAACTTTATCTTTATGCTGAGCCCTGGTTGAATGATGAGTTTTTGTTGATTTTATAATTTCACACATCTTGTACAAAGAACACACTCCTGCACATTTTAACTATATGAATATGCTGAATATGTTGAATTTAATGTTATGGACTGGATTGAATTAAACGTATTATAAAATAAAACAAAAAATAGAAACAGTCCAAATATGTTAAACTCAATGAATAAATATAAATTATGAGATTACTGAGATTTTGCAGAAAAAACAACCGAAACATTCGAAATGGTGGTCAACCTACTCAACATTAGATAGATAGATAGATAGATAGATAGATAGATAGATAGATAGATAGATAGATCCCTGAGGTTTGACTACCCTAATCATGGAAAAGTTGCGGTTCTGTGGTGCAAGTACTCACCCGCTGCTATGGAGGTGTGCATGTCTTCGAATCAGCTGTGGTTCCTGACATTTGCACTCCGTATGATTAGCTACTTTTACCAGGATTGGCTCTGGCCCATAGTCAAATGGGATCACACTCAGGAGCTGCAGGGAAGAAGGTCGACAGTCACTAGAAATTCCACATTACTATAGAAAGTATTGTGTAAGAATATTTCAAAGCAGCGAATTAAACAGTAAAATGCTTTATTATGGAATTATTATTATCACAGCCCACATGCCTTGAATTTAGTTGCCCTATACAGACTGTAGTCCTGTTACTGCTGCTCTGCATAAATTTTAGCCTCATTTTTAGCTAGCTCGTTCATCAATGGTCAGAACCACCACTATAGTGACAACCAGCTCACTCCATCCTGTGGCCAGAACCTGACCACTGAGGAAGGACTAGAGGATGACTATGCAGACTGTGCACAACCAATGAGCTATAACTTTATATTTATAAGGTGGACGTGTCTAATAGAGTGTTGTAGCTGATCCACTTGGCACTACCATGTCAGTGCCACTCCATTGCTGAGAATAATCCACCACCCAAATAATACCTTCTCCCCTGTGGGGATCCTGAACATCGAGGAACAGGACGAATAAAGACTGACAATGTATGCAGTGAAACAGATGGGCAATGAGTGTAGATACACTGATTGAGCCACTGAGCGTATATTATATAATATTTATATAATGATAGTCCCAACTGGTCATATAGTCAGTATTAGGGTTGAAACAATGAACATTCGTAATACGAAAGCTCTCTGGGTATCAGTGTAAATACAAAATACATTTCATACATATATTCATATCCAATCAATCCATGCATCCCTAATACAGCCCCAATACATCCCTAAAAAAGGGTCACTGAGAATTTAGCCTTTTGTAAAGACATTCTTTGAAAACCATCTGAATTCTGACCTTGTCAGTGGTCATTTAACTCTAGTATAAGAAACTGTATTTTGCTAAGAACAAATGTCAAATCCTGCCTTGTCTTGTCCCCATTTGTCTCTGGGTTTCTCTTCTGTTACTTCCATGTGTCTTTTCTTGTCCTGTGCCATGTGCGCATTAGTGTTTTGTTTCTTATTTTTCTAGTGTCTCTGATTTCTGTTCATACTTATTGGTTCATATTAAAGACATGCAGTTGCACCTTGTCTCTCCAAAAATCATATCACAACAAAAATCAAAGCCAAATCTAATCTCTGTTGCCAGTTATAATAGCATAGTTTTTCATTCTGTATATCAAGAATTATTATTTATTTTTACAAATGTAAACTGGGAAATTTCTAGTCATTTGCATTCGGTATACTGGAGTTGACCGTAAAAAATATAAAAGCAGGTTTTATACTTTTTAAAAAGCCTTTTGGGTTGATGTTGTTGTTTGATATCTCTGAATACAGGAGTCATTCCTTACAATATTTATAATCAAACTGAGTGATTTCATGTGATTCCCGGTTTATTAACTGTGAATTGTCACAACCTGCTGCCACTTTTAAAACACATGAAGCATTAACCAAATAACTCTTTAAAGGAGCAGTTTGCAAGATGATGCAACCTGTTGAATTCGTACTCCAAACAACTGGGGGTAACAATCACCAGAAAATCCCTTCTCACTCTTTACAAGTCCATGCAGACTAATGGCAAACTTGATACTACAGCAACTCACTATCACCTCTTGATGTACAAAGTGGTATCACAAGACAGGACAGGCTGAGGCTAATTGACTAGCATGCTAACTTTGTTATATATCTCTCCAATATGATACAAAGAGATCTCTGACATACATATATTACTCATATTTTTTAACAATCTTTTCAAGGTTTTAGTAAATTTTGCAAAAAAAATTAAAAAAAAAAAACACCTAAAACTCTTACATTGTTCCTTTAACTCCTTTAACCTGTAAACCCTTTTCAAGAGCTTTTTATATGTCCGCAGCAGCCAGCTGAGTGATTACTGTGATTGTTATGATTACTGTAGTCGTGCATTTTTCCTTACTTTAAGCAGCTGAAATAGCATGAACTCTTTGAGGAGGGAAGTAGAAAGCTCAGTCAGTGTTTCCAGCTGTCGTGAATGTAGCACTATTACTTTACTCTTCTGTACAGACCCCCAAATGTCTCTGATTTGATTTGGTGTATTCCCAGTCCCACTCACAAGGTTTTCACAACATGCACATTGTCTCTCATGTAGTACTCAGCTCATTAAATAATTAACAGGCTCAGATGGTTTACAGTAGAGTAAACAGAACTGACTTTGTCGTCATCATGTTAAAGTAGCATTTCAAGGATAACCAGGTCTGTATGCTGGTTACACTGCACTCATGAGAACAGCAGCTTAGAAACTGAATTTATTGTTTTTTGAATTATGTTGGAACTCATTGAGGGACCCAGAGACCATGTGAGCCCCGGCAAGAAGGTAATTAAGTGAGAAAGCTAATTAAGAAGGAGAAATCAGTACTGTTTTATTAACGTAGGTGGTGCTGGTGTTCCGGCAGGTGACCCCCTCTTTGTTGCAGCAGCCGTTACACCTGAAAACAGAGACGCAAGGGGGCTTGAAGAACATGGCGGTGGTAGTGCCCAGTTCCTTGGCCACGTCAACACATGTCTCCCGGGGCATGCACTGGGTTTTTTGCCATTCCTCGTCAATGGCTAGGAGGGCAAAAAAGACACAAAGATTTTTGTTTTAATGATATGATTAAAACCTGATGGTGATATTGACAATTAAAAAAAAAAAAAAAACACAATAAAGTAAAATAAACTACAGCTAAAACACAAAATGATGGAAAATGAAACACGACCATGAACATAAAACTTCGGCAAGAGTTACAGCTCCAACTTTAAGTGGGTTCTCTACCAATTTTACAGGCTGACTCTTTCTTTTTACACGCTTGATCTTTTTCTCTCTATCTTTTTTTCTTTGCCCCCAGTGTTTATAGATAGCAGCTCTTAAGACCTGCCACTTGCCATTTTCGATCCTCAGCTGCTTTTGCCTTTAGTTTGGATTTTTCTTAGTCAGTGCATGTCACACTAGCTTCCTTTCTGGCCACAACTCGACAGACTTTAGCATTTATGCTAAGAAAAAATAAGTAAGTAAGTAAATAAATAAATGAATAAATAAATAATACATCTTTATTTATATGCTTTCTTTCATTTTAGTCACAAAATCTCAAAGCACCTTAGACAGGAACTTAAAACATTGGAAAGATAAATACACTGTGCTGTAAACGCCAGCATAAATGAATATGTTTTAAATCTGGATTTATGGAACTTGCCTTTCTTAATATTCACTGGAATGCTCTTTAAGAGCTATTTAAGAAAACGATCTTCCACCTACTGAGCTGTCACTGATCCTAAAGTCTGGATGGGCTGTAAAGCTTAAGCAGATTAGCAAGATCTATAAATGTCCTAAGCACACCTGATCCAACTTCTCAGCTACACCAAAAGTGGAACGTTGAATTTGCTTGATTCAAATGTGTCCTTTGGTTCTACATGCATATAACGCACTGCATTAACACAATTCTTGCAAACAGTAAGCAAACACCAACATTCATTCGTTCATGTGCAACCAATGTACATATTTGAATCAAGTAGCAAGGCCTTCATGAATGTTCTTCAAAATGTTAGAAGAAGGGAGGAGCCAATGTCTGCAGAGCTGTGGCCTGGAAAGAACCCAGTTGGACACCATGCTCAACCAGGTTTTATTGATTTGTTTGCTAACGTTTTCCTTTTTCTGTCTTTCAATCAGACTTTCCAGTTCCTTAGCAGACATACGAAGCACATCAACTATCTGTGTGGCCTTACGGGGCTGGACCGTTCCCAGGGTGCATGTGTGTATGCGTCTGTGTACTCCTTATCTGGCACAGCTACCTTTGAGTATTTCCAGGCTGTATGAGTTGGCAGCAAAGCGAGTGGATCTGTGTGATCCTGCCGATGCTGATCGGAACTCAGGGGGGGAGGAGGAGTCAATGTGTTTCAGCTTTAGACGACATCTCCACAGCTTCCAGTCTGGGAAGTCAGTCAACATAAGCAGCTCATCCAAACTTGCGGCCGACCTGATATCCTTCTCCCACTTCTCCTGGTTTATCTCCTGCGGAGACAGACAGGGGTGGAATAGAGTAAATAAACCATCCAGAATTCACAGACACAATGGATCATCCGCATTAAATACACATTTAATCAGCTCAAACGAATGCAGAAAAACACATCATCAGTAGGAATCAGCTGGTTTCATGCAACTAAACAACTGCAGATAAAACAACAGGTCATTGTATAGATTATATTTGACCGCTGGTGCTCTAATACACTGGCCATTAGGGGGAGACTTTTAAGGGCACTTTAAGGGGAAATCTACCACCACACTGTTTAAAATGTCTGCATTATTTGAGCATGTAAGAATACATATTATTTACCATCCGAAACCTACATAAAATCTTCTCAGCTTCAGGATGTACTGTTCGTGGTGTTAATTGGTGGCCAAAATAAATAAATAGTGATGTTAAATAGTGGGAAGTTCTGTCTTACAGTGTCCTACAGGCATCTGTCCACCAGAAATACAAAAAATCGTATCTCGTAAATAGCATAAAACATTCTCCCAGGCGGAGAATTTGCAACCATTTAATGTACCAACTTTCAGTCAGGAAACTTTTAGAGGCATTCAGCTCTCCTTTAATCCTCCTTTAAGTGAATGGCTGGCATCACACTATATAAGGTAGACTATACACTCATTTGTCAATACTGAGCCCAAGTAAATACAGCTATTGGTTAGTTATTGCACAAAAGAACTCTGTACTACATTTTTAGACTTTTTTTTGGAATGAGTGAGTGAGTGAGTGGTAAGAAAGTGATGATGTGGACAATGATGCTAGGAATCATGAAAATGCATGACAAAGTGCCAGGCACTGTAGACCAGACAAAACTACTACTACCTGAAATCACCAGAACCTGTTCTTGCCACAGGAGGGCGGCAGAAGAGCATACATTCCCTTCAGTGACGCGCCGAGTCATTAGTCAAATTCTATTAGTCAGCATTTTCATTCCCTATTTTCCTACAGAAGCCTTGAGGAGATTTTACTGCAAGAGTGAAGCACTGTGTTAATTGATCAGTCACGATAAGCACTGTGTGCTTCAGTTACAGCAGTGCTTCTCAACCCCCGACCCTGGAGGCACCCTGCCCTGCACATTTTAGTGCTTTCCCTGCTCTCAACACACCTGATTCAACTCATCAGGTCATTAACAAGCCCTTTCAGTGTTGCAGAGGGCATGTTAAAGCCTGGAATCCACTAAAATGTGCAGGGCAGTGTGCCTCCAGAACCAGGGTTGAGAAACACTTGGTTGGTGTACTTTATTTTATTAAAAATAAAGGTTCTTACATTTGATATACAGTTTGTGAAAATAAAAAAACACTCACTCTCAGTCTCAACGCCAAATCACCCTCCATTTCGATAATTCATCCTTTTTCAGTATTATTAAAATGATGTAAAACATGCACAATGGACAGTAAACATTGTCCTGCCATTGATACGACTGAAATGTAAGAACATATGGAGGTTTCAGTGTGGCTGAATGAAAATCTCCAGCCCTTTGCAAATAAGATTGGATACCTCTGTTTTAAAAATATCTAATAAAGAAAAAAAAATCTAATAAAGAAAAAAATAAGCTACTATATAAGCTACTATTGCGCACATTATGCACTAATGCCATTATAAACGAATAGGATGAGGAGGATTATCAAGACCTCGTTTTTCACAGACATTGTTGCTAGCTGACGTGCAACATGAGTTTTTGACTGTAATGAAGATATATGTAAGTGATTACAGTATTTGAGCAAAAGTTTATTATTGGGGAAAACTGTACAATTGAAAGTAGGTTCTAACACCCTGTTGGGACGCCTCTAGCCTGAATACAAGATGGTTGGTCATGGAGGCATACAGGTTTGTATGGCATCCTGGGGCATATTTGCCCACACATGGGCCTGTAGATCCTGCGCGCTTGTATGTTCCCAAAGCTGGCGTCCCAACTGATCTTAGAAATTCTTGACTGGTGATAAACCTGGTTACCGGGCAGGCCAAGGAGGTGTTGCAATCTGGTGGAAACGGAGCAGGAAAAATGCCAGTTGGAAGCCCTGCCATGAAACACAACACATATGGCCAGAGGGTGTTCTGCTCATCTCGCTAAGCTGTTAGTGCCCCTCATATCACCAATAGGGGAGACCGACTGTTGTATGTGATGGCTCCCCAGATCATCACATCAGCAAAGGCAGGATTAAAGCACTCAACACAAGGCCTCCATGCTCTAACACGACTGTCATCAGAACGCAAACAGAACCTTGATTCCAGTCCGTATCAGTCTAGGTTTCTCGTTCACAATACCACTGCTAGCGAAGACAACGGTGGCTGGCTGTCAATGGCAGAACATGTAATGGAAGCCATGACACCAAATTTCCTTCTGCTAAGCCCCTGGAAACGGTCCAGGTAGAAATGGGGGTGTGTAATAAAGGGGCCACCTGTGTCTGGATGGTGGACAAGGAAACTGTGGAAGTTGCTCATGCTTGTCGGTGGATCAAAAGATCCTCTCTACTGGCGGTCTGTTAGGGCTGTCCCGAGCCGGTTTGCTGTGTGTGTGTGTGTGCCCTCATGTAACCAGACCACACCTGTGATCATTTACATATCTGCCTTGGATGAAAGAAGAGTCACTTGTGGCTGAAACGTACCTAATAGCATGCAATGCCTTCACGAGCAGCTGCGATTCGATCTGGCATGGACTGGACAAGTATCTGGATATAGGCCACATCAATGTTCACCCAGAATTGCCCAGTTGGGCCAGATTTGGTAGATGCCTTCCCTGGTAAAGTTCTGAGGAGTAGGATTTTTGCCACTGCTGGTAGAACCGTATGACCATACGCTTCCATACACCTGCAAATTCAGCTTTAGACCCATTTTCCACACATCGAACGAGACATTTACTGCACTGTACCACCTCTTCTAATTCTATGAATGGTTACTACCATTTTAAACATGCAAGGTGACTCATTACTTGCCCAGTATATATATATATCAGATCTCAGATCTCAGATCAAATGTATTTGATGACCCTTGCCCCTTGCTTCATGCTGTCTAGAGGCTCATTGGCAGAAATGCTTCTTCCAGCCATTGAAAATTTCTTTAGGGAACCACAAACGGTTATTCCATGCCACTGCTCCAAAGAACCGTTTCTGACACCTTTAAGCAGCAATGCCAGGCAAGAAATGCTAAAACCACAGCATATGATTCATTGTAGTTGTCATTTAGTGCTAAATTCTGTCAACACGGTAATGCTGGACAATGAATCTGTAGTGCGTCAGGAGCAAGCTGCAGCTGTTCCTGCAGCTACTCTGTCTGTGTCATCAGTTATGAGTTAGATCTGCTCAGTTTGATCGTTTCCTATTCGTTCCTACAGAGGCCAGCATCTGGAGCAAGACCCACACACACACACACACACACACACACACACACACACACACACAGTATCCTCTGGGAGCAGCCCGCCCTAAACAGCTGGAACATGCAATCCATGCTGGAACATGAATATATTAGCTCAGTGCATGGACCGTATTTCCCATGGACCACCTGTTTAGAAGTTTGAGAAAGTCTAAAACGCAGAACTAAGGGATTGCTGGTTGGGACGATAGCCAGCCATACAATATGAATAGAGATCTTCTATGCTTTCACAAATCCCTCATGTCATTAACACTCATCTCCTACCGACAAATGGAGAGCGATTGTTTAGAAAGTCAGCAGCACTCTAAGCCAGAACACAATAAAGAGAGACAGCTGGGCCTTTTTGAAAACACTGTTCTTCATGCTCACATCTGGAGAGTCACAACATAGTCTTCTTCAGCTTTTCCCCTCCTTCAATCCAACTCAACAAATAAACTGAAGGCTTAGGGCCTGAAAATCATGCATGTCCAGTGTCAAGTGAAATTGTGGGCAGATTGTGGACAGCACCGTGTTGAGGTTAATGTGGTAATGTAGACAAATACAAGGACAAATCAGACAAAACCTGGCTAACCTGAGAAGTGTTGTTATCTTGATGAGTAGTCAGTGGTGCAAGCTGGCTGGCTGCAGACTATGTGGTCAGAAACACTGCCTTGGGATCTCCAGGTTTAGACTTAGCAACAACCTCACTCCATAAAACACACTGCAAAAATGATATCTTTATTTTCATATCTAGTAGATATATCCTAAAATTCTCATGTTATGCTTGTTGTAAGATAATTTCAAGATTATATATTTTAGTGATTTTACTAAGCCAATATTTTTTTCACTCTACTGGCAGGCCATTTGGCTTGTTTCAAGCACAGTTCTTTAAAGAAATAAAATAATCTGCAAATATAGTGAGAAAATTTGGCTTACTAAAATCACTAACAACAAGTACAAATGTCTGGGAATACGTTCCAATATCTTACAATAAGCCTATAACAACAATTGTAGCAGTTAAAACGAGAAATATAAGATAATTAGATACTTGATAACTGTACTTGCCAAGATCTCATTTTTTGCAGTGCAACAAAATATTAGGCTGAATCTCCAAGACCACCATGTAGCCATTTACTGTCCTCCTGCCCAGATAGCCTCACCTGCATACCGCGCTGATGTCTGCATGGAATGAAACTACTCAATCACAGACATTGTTCACCTGCCTTAAATTATTCTTCACATATTCATACTTTTATTCTATTTGTTGCTTTGAACAGCAATAGTGACAGTAACTGTAACCAAGCCCTAACGCTGTTACGCCACACAAAATGATATCTTGGCAAGTAAATGTATCTTATACCCAATATATATATATATATATATATCTTAAAATTCTCATTGCTACTTAACTGATGTTTTGTACATGTTATAAGTGATTTTAATAAGCTACATTTTCTCACTAAATTGGCAAATAGTTTGGCTTGTTGTAAGCCAGTTTCTTAAAATAAGTCAAACGGTCTGCCAATAGAATGAGAAAAAATGTCTGGAAGTAAGTTAAAAAGATTTAAGATCATTTTCCTTGCCAAGATCTCACTTTTTGCAGTGCAGCAACACATTGAGCTTAATCTCCCAGACCACCATGGTGCTATTTACTGTCATTGGTAACGCTTTACTTAAAGGGTGTCTACATAACACATTCATAACATCTTACATAAACATTTTATACAGTATTCATAAATGTTTAAATCAATATTCACAAAGTATATATGTTTTACATGATATTAGTATGGAGTAGTATGTCATTTACTGAGAGATTTTTTTTTTCAAAATAAGAGTCCTAAAACCGATTTTATTATAAAACCAAAATTATTTTCAGTAAAATGTCTCATATCTGGACTGAAAGATAAAATGACCTGGCTTTTTATCCCTTTGGACAGAAAGTGCTTTGACACTTTAGACTTTCATCTTATGATTTCTCTTTGTTTACTCTTTGTCTTCTTTAAACTTTTATTGTGCCAGAGTGTTCAATCAACAGCCTGTTTAGGAAAACACTATTAGGTCATTTTTATTTTGTCCAGAAATGAGTCATATCACCGAAAGTAATAACGTTTTTAATAGAATAAATTAGGACTTTAATTTTGAAAAATGTCTCTCAGTAAAATATTAATGTCATTCAAAACATGCACACGTTATGAACGTTGATTTAAACCTTCATGAATATCTTTACCATCTTTAATGATATGTTATGTAGTGTATATGTAAGATGTTATGAACGTGTTATGCAGACACCCTTCAAGTAAAGCGTTACCCTGTCATTTTGATTCAAACAGCAACAGTGGCAGCAACAGTGACTGTAACAAAACACTAACACTGTTACATCACAAAAAAATAGATCTTGGCAAGGACAGTTACAGCTAGTTGACATAGCTTATTTTTCTCATTCTGACATTGTTTTAAGCTTATTATAAGATTACTTTACTTATTACTAGATATTGTTTACCTTTTTTAAGCAAGCCAATTTACCTCACTATATCGGCAGATAATTTGGCTTGTTTCATCCTTTAAATATAAGCAAAATTATTTGCCAGTATTCGTGCAAAACCCGTACTTTCATGAATTCTTCAGTCAAATGCTTTTGGAAATTCAAAAATACGATTTTACCTGGGAGTGCATTGATACAAGACCATAGCAAAGTAATCACTGGCTTTACTGTGCTGCTCCACCGTTAGATAACGCTTCATTTGAGCAGCTTCCATAAGACGTTCCATCAGTCCCGTTCCACCTGCTAGTTAGGTGTTCCCCAGTCACATAATGCAAATAAACCAGGAGGGGGAAGACTAGCACATATCCATCTGAGACATGTGAAGCCAGCCACTGCATCTTTTTGCATGTCCTTGGACAGCTCAGAATTACAGCTGCACTGCACGGGCTATCAACGTGCTTGAGTGATGGAGTGGGGGAGGGCAATTCTACTCATCCAGAGAGAGTGAGCTCAATTGTGCTCTTATGGATTACCAGCTGGGAAATGAACTTGTGATCTCCCGACGTCAGGGCCAATGCTTAAACAGTACAGAAAAACGCATCGCCAATATCTTTTGATGGGAATCGACCATATGACTAGATGACCTGCCCTAGTGGCGTAACTTGGACCATATATGCAATCCATCATATTAAATGCCAAACCACCACCAACTCTGTGAAAAACGCTACAGGTGGCACCACCACCAACCCTGACTCACATATCGTGACCTCCCTAAAAACCACCAGGCCCAGGCTCTTGTTCCCTTCTCAATCAATACCATATGCCACAGTTTAGACGCCTTCATTTGTCTGCCGTCCAACGTAAAAGGCTAATAACAACAATGGCCTGCTTTCAAATGTTTACTACATACTGGGCGTATTCAAGGGAGAAGAAGGCAAGAAAAGCTACAGGCGGCTAGCGATGCAGCTGAGGTGTGGGTGGAGAGAGCCTGCCGTGCGATAGCAGAGCTGTGTGAACCCTCATCCTGCTGCGGTAGAGCCACTATGATCTGCTCAATATGGCAGGGTGGAGCAGCCTGCTGCACCCTTTTACACTCTGAGGCAACAAGGAGGAAAGAGTGGGAGAGAGAGGGGGGAGAGAGAGAGAGGAAGAAGAGATGAGCAAAAACAGGAAGGAGAGAGAGAAGGGAGGGCTGATGAAAGATAAGAAAGGAAGAGAGACACAGAGAGAGAGAAAGAAAAGATGAGGGAAGGAGAGAGATTGGAGAGGGGTGATTACAGAGGGACAGAGAGAGGAGGAAACAGCAGGGAAGCAGTGAAGAGGGGGAGTGAATGAAATAGCCAAGCAATGGCTGAGTGGGAAGAAAGAAAGTGGCAAAGGAAGAAAGAAAACAGAATGGAAGAAAGAAAGGTTGGGAGTTGCCCTAACAAGTAATTTAGGTGGAGACCACTAATGGCACGAGAGAGAGAGAGAGAGAGAGAGAGAGAGAGAGATCAGGCCACACACATCCACAAACAGCCGCTTTACAGAGCGAATCTGCAATAGCTAATCAATTATCATAGTCTTTTGCTCCTCCCTTCGTAACACCATGCTCGCGTAAACACCCACACAGATAACAGGCCTACAGCTACTTGTTTGATAGACTGACATCACAACAATAAGCAGAAGAAATTCAAGACTTGAGAATGAAACTCCGAGTTGAACTCTTCCATCATGCATTCGGTTCAGATAAATGAAGAGTTTAATGGCAAAATCTCCATCCGGATTTTATAGCTGTATAGCTGACGTATAATAGAAAACCCATTTCTACTAAAAAGGAGGTATAAATCTAACATAACATTGATATTTCTTTAAGGTGTAAAGCTGGTCCTGACAACATATTTCATAAAAATAAAAGGGATCTATATCGCTCTTTGGAATGAATCCACAGCAAGCCTAACCATGAGAGGCTAACCATATCATAGGAAACCTCAATGGCGAATCTGATGTAATACGTAAACGTTGTTAAAGTACCATTCACTACCTAGTCATATGGTCCAGTAATAGGCAAGAACAGTTAGTATTCAATTCACTGTTTCTGAGATGTCATAAGAAACAAGCCATTTACAAAAAGCCACCTAGTTGGTCAGTTTAACTCCCATTCGCACTGAAGTTCTAAGGAGTGTTTCCACTCTTTTGGAACGATACACAATACAGGCCAACCAGTTAATCAGTTTTAAAGGCACCATTAAAATAGCCGTTCATTGTAAGGGATAAAGACAGGTTAGAAAAGAGTCATGCAAAAATGAATTATGACCATGTCTGGTACACAGAACTACCCACATTATAAATGGACCTGAAGGGAAAACATCAAACACAAGAAGAATGTAGGATGTTGGCTCTTTCCAGCACTGGTTTATTTCTGTTATTATTACTATTAAACTTCAAATCTAACTTTCTTTCGTCCAGAGCATCTGTTGTATTCTGTATATCCACAGGGACGCTGTATTACGGGATAAAACCAATCTATCACCTTGTCCCTGTATTTCATTACATTTCACCTTCATTACATGACACCATTAATGAGAATAACCTACACACCTGTAATCGCCACCTCCACAGAATGATGCTCTGCAGCAGAATCAGAATGAGAATCAGAATGTTCTGAATGTTAACTTATGCCATGCACTAGTACTGACACTGGTCAGCACTGGAGTATGCATTATCATCAGTGAGCCCATTACTGCTGTGGCTACAATGGTAAGACTTAGCTGGATGTACGCTGGGGTAAGAGTTACTCACTCTGAGGGAAACCAGGGTGTCCTTAGCCAGCATCAGTCTGACATACAGAAGCATCAGCGTGTGAAGCCCAATCGAAAGCAGAGTCCTCATTGTGCAATAGCGTCTCTGGGGTTCAGTGTGCAGATCGCTTACTGTGAAGAGCCAGCCCTTACAACCCGAACAAGTAAACGAACACGGTGCAATGCTCCTTGAGGAGTTCTCCGAGACCACACACATACACACAGTCACTATTATTCTCTCTCCACCACACACACTCACACACGCACACAAGTCAGACGGTTCCCACGGAGAAAGCAGACACCTCAAGAGCCAAATGGAGGTTCCCCTTTCAAAAATAAAAGCCGTCTGGGAAGTTTGCAGCACTCTGTCTGGGGAGAAATCAGTTCCTCAGCCAGAAGCTGGTGTCGGGCATGGCAACCCTGGCCCAACTTCTCGGGATATCCTGAGAGCGAGAGATGAATGGAGAGAAATCCAGGGCAGAGCTCAGATCCTCCAGGCTATGGATGTACGTGTGTTGGTGGTAGAAAGACAGGCTGTCATGTCTGTTCCGTCCCGTCCCACTGCTGTCCGAGTCTGCAGCCTCTTCTGTTCGGCTCTTCACCCCGCAGGAACATGTGGTTTTAAATGTGATCCAGACCACCGCGCGGGGCAAGCCGAGAGGGAGGGGGATGAGGTGATGTTGGGGGGTGGGGTGGAGGAGAGGAGAGGAGAAGGAGACACTGGCTGAAGTCCATATCCCACCCAAACGCAACACTGCTGCGCAATGGAAGGGGGTGGGGAATGAGCGGGGCAAGCCTGACTCATTTCTTTTTTTTTTTTTCTTTGCAGGGTGTGTTTGTGCACAGTGTGGCACGTTATGTGTGTGTACGTGTGTGACGTCATCCCGAGGCAGCCCCCGAAGACGAGTTTGAAACATGAGATGAGAATCGGAGGAGGTTTTGATGCACTTTTATGGCTTCTAAGTGGAGCTGCTCGCCTTGGAAGACTGCACGACTTCACCTTAAATGATTCTCAGGAACATTTATTCCACAATTTCATATGATTACATAAACAGATTCCAAAGAGTTTGGTCACTTACTGGAAATGGGGCGATCGCTCTAATAATAATTACCTTCAAAGCATGCATGATTTGACTGTTGAACAACCACGTTTAAGACAAATGTAAACAGCAAGATCAAACTACCCAAATAAATACATTGAGCTCATAAGTGAATAAAACAGAATAATTCAATCTAATACATGTAGCTGCCTCTCTAATAGAAAGTGAATTTCCAATTTACTTCAGATTTATAAAGCCATAATATAATAAAAAAAAAAATCAGGTCATTCAAAAGAGATACATTTGTGTCCATCTGGAATAGTCAAGAACAGGATTAGACACGTCCACCTATTTTTGATTGCCAGTGTTTGGCCCTCTCAAATCCATTGGTGCAGGTTCTATAGTCTCTGATGGTGTGCTGTATCTCCTCCTCTGTGGTCATGACAAAAGGACCTGCAGTGGGGAGAGACAGCTATGGGTTAATACAGAACTACAGTGACTGTATACTGTCATACAAGTATATGCGCTTGAGTCTGTGGGTAACTGGACAAGAGGCAAGAATAGAACATCATAAAGAAAGAAGAGGTTTCGCTTACTAATGCTAATAACCTTAACTGGACAAAGTAACATCAAACTGTATACACTGTTGGCTGCACACCCAAGCAGATTCACAGATAACACAACACACCTGTAGTGCAGGAATGTTACGTTCCTGCTTGTTTCGGGGGGTTTTCTGCCTTCAGTCTTGGCTTTAACATATGAAATGCTCGGTGGGGTTCAAGCCGGGTAACTGAATGTTCAAATTTCTGGCTCTAAAAAGCTAAATACTCTTTCAGGCTCCAGTGCAAATTGAAGCACCACTGAGTTTAGAGGTACTTTGCTTGGCTCAGAGCAGTTCTGATGCTTTTGTACACTTCAGAATTTATTTTGCTGCAGCTGTCAGCACTCAAGTATAGGTGAAGCCAAGCGAGACGCGCCTTCAACCCCATGACACCATATTTAACACATCAACTGAGATACTTGTCACTGAATAATAATAATAATCTCCAAATGAAAAAAATAATCCACATACGCTATAAGGCCAAAATTATGTGGACACCACCTCTAATTACATCACATAGTCATACTGCCCAGCCACTTCCATTGCTAACAGGCATGTAAGATCAAGAACACAGCAATGCCATCTCCATAGACAAACAGCAGCAAAACTGAAGAGCTCAGTGGCTTTAAATGTGGCACTGCCATAGGATGCCAGCTTTGCCACAGTTCATGAAATTTTAGCCTTGGTAAATCTGGCCCAGCACAGGTAAGAGCAGCAGCAGCTCATCCTTAAAGTGGTAGACAAGGTGTGCTCAGTCCTGGTCCTGGAGATCTACTACCCTCTGCAAAATTTCAGGTCTGTTGGATCTGAACTCTCAGGTTGGTAGATCACCAGTACAAGTGCTGAAGTACGTAGTGAAGTACGTCAATCAGGTGCAAACAAGCCTAAGATCACTATATACAATACCAAGCATCCGATGGAGTGGTGTAAAGCATACTGCAAAAAGACACTGGAGCAGTAGAAACATGTTATCTGGAGTGATTAATCACAACTCTATCTGGGAGTGTGATGACGAATATGGGTCGGAGGATGCCAGGAAAACGCTACCTGGAAAACGCCAGAATGCATCGTGCCAAAAGCAGAATTTGGTGCAGGAGGGATAATGATCTGGGGCTGATTTTCAAGGTGATGTTAATGCTACAGCATAGAAAGACAATTATATACTTCCAATTCTGTGGGAACTGTTTGAACTTTCGTGTTCCAGCATGACAGTCATAAGGTCCATAAAAACATGGTTTGACTAGTTTAGTGTAGAGGAACTAAAGTGGCATGCACAGAGCCCTGACCTCAAACCTTTGAGAAGAACTGGAACTTCAATTGTGTACCAAGCCTGCCCTCTGTGTTGCAGTCTCACTGCCTGGGCAAGCACATTACACTATACCAAGTTGCTACTGCTATATTCGTCTTCCTTTGTAACACACTTAAATATTAAGTCATTCTGTATAAACCATCTGCTAAATACATGAATGAACTAATGGAGGGTGCAACAGCACACAGCTAGCAAAGTATTATGATTTATAATACTGTTAATGGTAACAATGAAGAATTATCAACAAATTTATCACTTATTTCATTTATATTTATATTTCCTGAATTCTTAAAACAGTGCAATTCAGTGCTGATTTAACCATTTTGTTTTTATACACTGAAGGATTTATGCATAATGCATCCTGGAACAGTGCCTACCATGCTGGACAACTGGTTCATTGATGGGTTCTCCTGCAATCAGCACAAAGTGTGCCTCCTCAGATGCCTAGACACAAAAGAAATGGGTTTTTGCAGAAATCAGATTCAAATTTAATTAGAAACATTGTGAAATGTGGCTAAAAGTCAAAGGCATATTACACTGTATTGCATTTATACCTTGTTTTCCACTCGAACACAGTCACCATCCTCCAAAACCACAGTGTGGTGAGGCTCTATCTTCCTCAGATCTTCATCTGGCCCTAAAAGAACAAGTTCAAGCCTGAAAACATGTATTTGAATTTCAAATCGTGCTCACATAATATTTCAATTCCGCAATAAATTAGAGTTGCCAGTAAAAACGGATCATGAAAGACCGGCCCTGGTGCGGTAGACATTTGTCGGGACCAAATCATCCGCAAAACCATGAATGTCTGATGTCTGAAGAATGTCTGGCCAACACACAAATATCTGCTTAGTGCAAATATTTTTCTTTGATATAGACTCTGATTCATGTTTTCAATCATTTCTCCGATGCCGAATGATTACCGGGGATGCCTTTATCGGACACAGCTGTGCACTTTGTTTAGAATGAATGTTAATGTGGTGTTTTCTCAAAATCATACAACTTTTAGACCAAAGCAACTTCAGTTTTTCCATGTCCCAAGTTGTCTGTAAACAATTACGTCTAAAATACATTACAGGGAACATGTATCTAACTCTTTGATGGAATCTCGAGACAACCTCTGTAATAGGTTTAATTCAGTTTCTTTTGCTCAATATTTCAAACACTTGATACTAAAAGCCCTGGGGGTGAGTGTTAAGTATCAGATGGAGAACAGAAAGGCCTCTTGTGTTTGTGAATGGGCTAAACAGATCTGTCCTTATGCAAGGCTGAAATTCATCTGTTTAAAAGATGATGCAGCTCAGTTACCGGAAAGCAACATGTCACAGAGCCCTCGACACTCCCTGCAGTTGAAATTCAACTCGGGAAGGTGTCTAAACATGCAGAACCAGGCTTAAAACCGCACTTAAAACTGTACATCTGCCTTGCTGACACAAACAATAACATGTTCCCAGGAAGACACAAGAGAAGTTTACAGTTTGTCCATCATTGGTTATCATGGATTAGAATCTGAAATATGATACCAAGAAACTTGTCATGCTACCTTCTAGCTAGATCAGAAAAGTGTTGCTTAAGCAGTGAGCCTAATTAGGCCTATATAATTGGATTTAGTATGGTACTGTATGTAAATGTGTGAATTAAAACATGTTATTGTACGTGTAATATAATTTTTATATGTGACACTACAGTCTAAAGGACGCTGAACAGAGTTGAAGAAGAGCGCTAGTAGAAAGTTCTTGTTGAAGAAGGGTGCTGGTAGAAGGCTTACTCTCTAGGTTGGAAAATATATCAAGTAATGACCATGTATAAATCCACCTCCAAGCTGGAATTCATCAAAACCAACTTAATAAATCAACACTTCAAACACTGCTATTGTAACGCCGCTCTTCAGGCTGTGTGTGCGGTGTTGCCATTGGAGCGAGATCACAGAGGCGCCCCTGATGGGCCTGTGCCGAGTCCAAGAGAGGGAGAGGAAGTGGAAAATAATCAATCCAAAGCACCTGCTCGAACTTCTCAAGAAGATGAGGCCCTGATACCAGAATTCCGGAAAAAAAGGGGGGGGGGGGGGCTAGCCTCTGTATATTCAGTTTGTGCTCACCCGTGTGCAAGGATCCCGAGAGAGTGTAGATAAAAGCAGTCCAACCTGGAAAGAAGAACAGAGGAAACCAAATATATTCTATTGAGAAATCAAAGAAAAGCTCCTTTCAGAGTCATCAATACTGTGACCAATGCATTAGCATTTTGCCTCTGCTAAATAAAACATTAAACCGATAGTTCCGGTCCTATAATATGATTCAAGCTCATGGTAAAACATACACACATATGACCACACTAGGGTGAATATTTTGTTTGTTACAGTGCTATCCATTTCTCTATTTAAAATCTGAAAGATTCTTTTTTATGCCACATTTTGAGCCTACAAAACTTTTCAACAGCACATGCCTGTAGACAGAAAAGTGATTGTTAGTATAAGACAAAAGACTAGATATGACCTCACATAGCATCAAAAGATCAGTGCAAAATTTGTGATAAAATGTTGGAATGCAATGGAGGGACATTACGTATAATTCATATATACAAACATGCAAATAGTAGATAGTGATGCTTAATGAAGTACTGCCATGTGCCCAGTTCACACCAGCTCCAATATGGGTTGTTATTTTACCTTTAGCTGTCCATCATTGTTCGAGACATAATGGAATTCCTATGAATAATTTTTTTTTCTGCTTTGCATTGTGTCTATCCACACCATTAACTGTAAGTTACCGTAACACCCTCTTATGTTTTAATACTGAGTTTTCTAAACTCCTCCAATTTTGATAAAATGAAAGTGGTCATGATTCTGATCTTCTCCACACTGACGTAATGTTCACACCACCCTGACACCATCAAAACCAGGACTCTCTATGTCATTTATTTGCCATTGACACTAGAAAAATAGCAGATACTTCAGTTCAGGTCTGTATTTGGCTGATTTAGTGCCGTCCGAAAATCCTAAGGCCGTCTGAGGTGGTCAGTCATTACTAAAGCAAAACAATATTGGCACCGGTTGTGAAGGAACCCTGAAGTCCACATGCGCAATCAATTTGCGAGTGATAAAATATTACATAATCTTTAGTGCATACCAAAGCACTGACACACTGAGATGTATGGTGAAAAGGCCTGGCTTAGGCACAGGAGTGTTATGCCAACTGTTCAAGCCTCTGGATTATTGACGAGCTAGCCTGATGTTCAGCAATACAACATTATAATGACTTAAGCTTCAGGAACCTTAAATCAGACAGGGTGGATCACTGACCATTGAAGCCGTATTCACAGCTTATACTTCTGGTCAGGTTTTAGTACTACAGTAGCAAAGTTCACAATACCACATCTAAAATTAAGGTCTACAATAAGGGCATTATAACAGATCACATTCACTATGAACAACAATGTTTCAGATAATAACATTTCAAATAATAACAGAAGCTTACTTAATCACATACTGAAAAGAACATGGTGTTACTATCACGATGTTAAGCGGACATTTGAAAACATGTGGTGGTCAAATGTGGTATCCACTGCAGCTGCACATAGCCAAGCAGCTGGCTCTATCTCAGGGGTGCCCACTCCGGATCCTGGAGATCTACCTCTCTGCAGAGTTTAGCTACACCCAGCGCCAGAGTGGTTAACCAGGAGAGGTGGAGGGATAATTCCAGGTGGGCTGGTAGCGTGTTGGGGCTGCTCACAGCAAGGGAATGAACTTGCGAATGCAAGCACAGAAACTCTCAGACAAGCCATGAATGTTACATCCACGAAGGGAGCTACAACATTTGATCTCTGTTTTATTGGTATAAAATTTTAATATCTTGGCTGTAAATAGTACTCAGTACATGCAAATGTCCTAGTACAGGCTAAAATATATTATAACATAAGTTGATAAGACGTTTGTTCTAGCTTCTGTGGCAGTTATTTTCTTCAAGGACTCTTATTTTGAAATGGTTGACTTAATGCTGAGTTCACGGAGAGCAGCGTCAGTGTACGGCTGCTAAATGTGTTTTAGAGTTAAGGTACTTCGTTATTGTTTATTTAAGGTGAGACTGCAGACACGGCCTTCAATAAAGCCTATAGTTTGTGCAGAAGCTGCGTTTCCTCCTTTAATTTACTTTTAATTTAAAATTTCCTTTAATTTAATTTAATTAAATTTACAATATAAGCGATAACGCAGACTTCTGCTCTGCTTTAAGGTTTAGCATTTCCGTCAGGTCCCGAATGGCACTTTTCCATGAAATGTAGAACAGCTCCCTGTACAATCTCTCTCCATGTTTGACATTGAGGAGTCTGAAGTCAGCTTCTCATTCGAACTTTCCCGTTCCACCTTAAACTGGGCCTGTGGCGCCAAATTGTAACTGCTACAACGTTTACAGATGAACGGGGAAGTTCAACTAAGAAGCGGGTCGTTTGGGTGGTTGACACTTTCTCGTTGCAGATTAAACGTATGGGGAAACCAGCTGGAGTAGCTAGGCCAGACTGCTGTTGGCACCGATAACGTGACATGTCAGTGAAACAGCAGTTATACATTAATTCCAGCGTGTAAATACAGTACTGATAAAAGTAATAACTCTGTGTAAAAGCGCTCAGTAAAGCTATAATCAGCTATTTTTTTCGTAATTTTACTGCAAAAGACAGTTGGACGTATCTGAGAGTTTCTTATTCTCGTTTCCCATTCCACCTTAAACGGGCGCGTGGTAACTGCTGCTCTGTTTAAGGTGGAACTCGAGGATAGGGTGGCCACACGTACGGTTTTTCAACTTCCAGTCCTCCGTCCGGCGCTATACCTGGACGGATGCCTGTTAGTCTTCTTTTCGGAATGAACTATTTAAAACGCTCACTCGCGAACAATATTGTGTGTGCCGTTGGCTCACGTCCGTGTCAAAAGACATGCCTTGCATTTGATTGGTTTACTACGGTCATGTGACATCGCTCGCCTACCGGCTAACTCACAGGTCAGCCCTCTAAATGCTAGTCAATTAGTACGGTCCCGTCTGACTCACGAATGTCACCCATTCAACCCAATTGGGTGAGTAAAGCAATCATTTATATGTTATATAGGTTAGGTTATGATTTTAATTCTGTTCAAGTATTGTGCCCTCCCCTTTAGTCTCGTCGTCTTCTCCGCACTCATGATTTATAGTGAAGGTGCTGTGTTGGTTGTGTTTATGTGACTCCAGCTCTCTGATTGGTTGTGGTAGTTTCGTATCAGGGCGGAAGTGCTGGGACATATAGGGAGATGACTGCGCTGCTGTTAGAAATAGGCTACAGTCTGATGTGTCGGCTCATAAGCGTATATAGAAATTTGGGGTGTGCTGCTCTGCATCATGTTACTCCCAGTCTGAAAAGAAGTCCCACCCTGGCCCTGGCTCCACCCCTAATCTAACTCATCTAATCCAGGTACAGAAGATCAGTCTACCACCCGCACTCTCGGATTACACAGACTTGTTGACGTACAGTAACGTGCAGAATGTGGCTTGTATGGACATCCCTGAAATATACATTCATCTAGCCGCATTTGTTGCTCCAAAACGTGTATAGATCTCACAGTGTTGCCAGGGAACACAATGTTCATTATTTGCAAAAACAATCTGAAAGGTTGACTGCTTAGACCACAGGTCATGTTTCCACTGTACATGACTCCATTTCAGATGAGCTTGAATCCAGAGACGGTGGCTGTGTTTCTGGATATTGTTGATGCAGGGATATCCCAATGTGCATAGCGCTCTTAACTTGTGACTGTCCTTGTAACAATTCACAGCATTTATTGACAATAACTAATCAGACATTTATTCCTCTACCTTACAAACACTGAACGCTTCTTTCCTTTGCTTGTCTCGTTATCTGGTGTTGATCCGAGGAGGATGGGTTCCCCCTTTGAGTCTTGGTCCCTCTCAAGGGTTCTTCCTTTTGAACTGAGGGAGTTTTTCCTTGCCTCTGTCGCAAGCTTGCTCACTGGGGGCTCAGACACCAGATTCTTTGTAAAGCTGCTTTGTGACAACATCTGTAAAAGGCGCTATATAAATAAATGTTGACTTGACAAAGGTTTGTCAAAGTAATCCCGAGACCATATAGCGATATAAATTGTGAAAGCTCTCTTATTAGTAGGAAGTCAAAGGTCACGGTCATTAAGTTGTGGTTTTTAGCATGGCCCTTTACACACACAGATTTCTACAGGTTCCCTAAATCCTTTGATGATCATGGAACCATAGAGGGTTCAGTACCTACAGTCCTTGCAGTCACACATTGAGGGACACTGTTTTCAAAACTTGACTTTATTTATGATTATAGACTGCTATTTTGTGCCAAACAGTGCAAGCCTCAACCCATCATTGCTCATAAAGGATTAGGCCTTTCCTGGTTGATCCTTTTGTTCCGCTAAGCATGACTGTGCCAACTGTTTAAGATGTTTGTTGAACATTCCACAACGTTCCTAGTCTTAAGTTGCCCTGTCTCGACTCTTTTTGGAATGTGTCGTAGGCATCAGTTTTAGAATAAGGATATATTTACAAAAACACAATGAACCTGATGAGGTTTTAAACATCTCGTCTTAAGTTTTCTTCAGGTCATGCAATTGGTAGCTGGCATTTCAAGTGAAAAAATATGGGGGGGAAAAACCTTTTCTTGTGCAAGGAACGTTTAAAATAGAGCACTAGAAAGTAACTGCAACCCTTACCCCATCACCCAGTCAGTATGCTATACATATTTTAGTACAGATTTTAAGCTTTTAGTAGTGTAATACTATAAAATAATTTTATTATTATTTTATTATTTAAATAAGTTTATTTGTATACTGTTTTGTCTTTCTTGCTCCTCAGCGCAACCACTGCACAAAACAAAAGCTTTGGCTGTTTGACCAAACAGCTTGATTAACCACAAAACTGAGACTCCATAACAAGCCCAAACGTGTCTGCTTAGGATTAATCTACCCCTGATTCCTCTACCATGATTTGGGTAGTTTCCTTATGACACTTTTAAAGCTGAAGGTCATCAACTCCAGTAATCACATGTGCTATTTATTCTGTTGAATCTTATCCTTGGTGCAAACCAAGTTCCTGTGAAGGTACCGTTACAGTGGTTACGGTAAGGACAATAATCTAAAAGGCATGTGAGAAAGATGATTAATACACCAGACTTTCATAAATTACACATTGCCGTCCAAGTTCTCACTCTTACTCATTCCACAACACTGTGGAAATTTAAGAGAAAATGAAGCCACAACATAGGACAGATACTCACTTGTTTACAGAGGTTTTCTACATTGTCTTAATAAAAGCTGTAGTGCGGAATACTTTGGACAAGACCAGAGAGCTAGGAAAGAAATGGTTGTGGACACACAGAGCAGTAAGAATGCTCATGTGACCAATGTCCTTCTCATTAATTGCTTCTGACATAACAAAAACTAAACATGATGCTGTTTCTTTATTTTACGATCTTACAATAGTGATAAATGTTTATAAGCCCTGTGTAATTATTTGGAAATAGTTTAAACAGTCAAGACAATGATGGACAATTAAAGTCAAAATATACAAACTTTAATAGTCAGTAACAAGCAGAGCTGGTTCGTTTATGTACTTTTTGTGGTGTGCAGGTTTAATATCCTATTTCAGATTGATGCCACCGCATTTTAATAGGGCTTAGGCACTCTTGTTAATTGAGTCCTGCTTTTTGTAAGTTTGTTGTTTAGATCATATGTTTGAATAGCCTTAGAAATATTTCAGATCATGGACATATACTTGGACATTTACCGACCCCTTGCAAAAGTGCAAATCAAACGCTGCTCCACAGATTATACTCCCTCCACCGTGATTCACAGTTGGGAAATGGGTTAGTAGGCAGTGGTTTGTTGTTAAACAGAATTGAGTGTAACTAAAACTTACATTTTATGGGTCTTTTTTTTTTTTTAAACCATTGTTTAAACCATTTGGCACCGTAAAATGTTATGCATCTTGTTTGTTAACTGAAACTTTTACTTACTGCTTTAAATACAGTCTCTACTTTTTATTATGATGTACAGTGCTGTGAAAAAGTATTTGCCCCCTTACAGATTTGGTTTGCTTTGGCACATTTGTCGCACTTAAATATTTCAGATTATCAAACAAATGTGAGTATCAGACAGAGAGAACCTGAGTAAATACAAAATGCAGTTTTTCAGTGATGATTTCATTTATTAAGGGAAAATAGCTATCCAAACCAACCTAGCCCTATGTGAAAAAGTAATTGCCCCCTCCTGTGATTAAACACATTTTTTGTAAAGCTGAGTTCAATTTCACAAGCCACACCCAGGCCTGATTACTGACAGACCTGTAGAATCAAGAAACTTAAACAGAACCTGTCTGACAACATGAAGTAGATTAAAAGATCTCAAAAAGCAACACATTATGCCCCGATCTGAAGAAATTCAAAAACAGATTAGAAATAAAGTCATTGACATCTATCAGTCTGGAAAAGGTTACAAAGACATTTCTGAGGTTTTGAGACTCCAGCGAACCACAGTGACAGCTATTATCCACAAATGAAGAAAACATGGAACAGTGGTGAACCTTCCCAGGAGTGGCCGTCCTACCAAAATGACTCCAGGAGCGCATCGACAGTTCAACCAGGAGGTCACAAAGGAACATAGAACAACATCTAAAGCACTGCAGGCCTCACTTGCCTCAGTTAAGGTCAGTGTTCACATCGTACTGACAGTCAAACATGGTGGTGGTAGTGTGATGGCCTGGGGCTGCTTTTCTGCGGCAGGACCTGGACCACTTGCTGTATGAATTCTGCTCTCTACCAGAAATTCCTAAAGGAGAATGTCCAGCCATCAGTTTGTGACCTTAAGCTCAAGTGCACTTGGGTTTTGCAGCAGGACAATGATCCGAAGCATACCAGCAAGTCCACCTCTGAATGATTTGGAGTGGCCTAGTCAAAGTCCAGACTTAAATCCAATTGAGATGCTGTGGCATGACCTTAAACAGGCCGTTCATGCTCGGAAATCCTCCAATGTGGCTGAATTAAAACAATTCTGCAAAAGAGAGTGGGCCAAAATTCCTCCACAGAGATGTGAAGGACTCATTGCCAGTTATCACAAATGCTTAACTGCAGTTGTAGATGCCAAAGGTGACAAAACCAATTATTAGGTTTAGGGGGCAATTACTTTTTCACATAGGTTGGTTTGGATAGCTATTTTCCCTTAATAAATGAAATCATCATTGAAAAACTGCATTTTGTATTTACTCAGGTTATATTTGTCTGATATTCATATTTGTTTGATCATCTGAAACATTTAAGTGTGACAAATGTACAAAAACAAAAGAAATCAGTAAGGGGCAATTAGTTTTTCACAGCACTGTATATACAGGTGAGCAATATTGCAAAAATATAATATCACAAAAAATGTTGATACACAAAATTCATCACAATATACCATTTTGTTGACCATGTTGGGACAGAAACCAGTAGTGCCAAAATCTATGAATACAATGATTTACATACTGTGCTGTACTAAATCCAATTACACAGGCCTAATTATGCTCTCTTGAACTGAAATATCCATTTGGTTAATGTTGTCTAAACAATATTTGCATTATGCTCCGAAAAGCATATTGTGATGTAATAATAAATCATGATAACAATATCATATTTTTGCCCACCACCACATATATTAGTAATAAGATTGATAGAATCGAATTTATTATAAACACCGGCTTTAAGAGCTGCCTCATGTTTTTACTTTACCCCAAAGGCCAGGTACAGTCTTCGCTATAGATACCATTACAGTCACAACCTTGTTGATATATTTTTGATATTAATTACGTGTCTCTTTCTCAATAGGAATAGAACCCAGTTCTTACCTGAGGGTATTTGTTGCACATGTTTTGCACCCTCCTTGAGCCTGAAGTCCAGATAGGACATTGGAGTTCTGGTATAAATCTTTGACTGGAAACAGAAAGAGCAAAATATGCCTCGTTTTCAACCACATTGTTTTTTCCTAAACAAATTACAACCCTAAATGGCTACTGTGGCTCCAGTGGTTTATGTCTTGCTTTCAATTCTTCACATTTTTTTTATTATTCTTACAGCCTGACAGCCTAAAACAACTTGTCCCATTCTACAATGGATGTACTAACAAAGAGCAGCAGCAAGCGTCTGGTTTCAGTTAACAGCTAGTTGGCTGACCTACATTAAACTCCTGAGTTTTGGGTCAATCCCACTCTTTTCTGCCCTGGAGGAACCCCACTCAGCCACAGTTCACATTAAAACCTAACTTCCACCAATGTCTGCTCCCAATTTCCTGCTTTTGTCTGATAATCCAGAGGCCAAGGATGTCCTTATGGCTGTGATTTGTGAGATGAACTTGAAGATCACACTTTAAATCACACAAGGGGGCTTGACTGGGACATTAAGGGCTGGGTTTCCGGACCCAGATTAGGTCTAGTCTTGGGCTAAATTGCTTTCAGAACGGTGACAGTAAACTAGGATCAGACGTCTCGAGCCCACCTTGGTAGCTCCATCCTCACCTTCACACCGAGCGCCTCTCCAGATATCACAGCCACAGTCACTCCGTCTTTGCTAGGCTTGGGAACCTGTTGATTTTTCAGCTCCTGGTACTGGGGCTCCACCATCTTATCCGACTTCCGCAGGTTCACCCACAGTTGCAGGCCGTGAATGGGCTCGTCCGACATGGGCATCTCTGCGTGGACCACCCCGCGTCCTGCAGTCATCCACTGCCGCCACCACACACAGACAATTTGGGGTGACACTTACATAGTGTAGCTTTCTAGCTGTTCAGATGAAGCTAATTATTTTTACCCTTTTCCATCCCACAAGTGACCATTTAAGTTATTTCAGTGGCATATTAAAAGGCCCATAACTTGAAGTGTAGTTCAGGCAGTGTAACACAGAAGGGGCTATTACGCTTACAGTAATCCCTAATAAAAGTCCTCCAACTGCCTGGGCTGAGCTTTTTACTAAGTACCATATGATGACGAACATGATCTTTACGTCCAGTCAAAGTGGTTTAACTTACTTCAGTGTAAAATAAACCACTGGGGTTTTACAACCTCAGCCTAATGTGCTTGTGTGCCTTCAGGGTCTCTCTCTCTCTCTCTCTCTCTCTCTCTCTCTCTTTTTATATCTTTCTCTTTTGCTGGAAATTTCCATTCATGCTCCCAAAGCTGGAGCACTGTGGACGAAGACTCCATGCTTTGAGTTATGGAGAGAAATCCAAGTCAGCAGCTTTCCTAACTCCTTCTTCCTCTCTTCTCTTGAGGTCAGCTGAGTGCTGCTGAGTGTCTGACAAAAGGAGCCCAACAGAGATGGAGGCTGGATTAGCCATAGTAAAGTCAAGGCCCTAAGGGCTACAGATATATCAAAGGCCCATTAGGGAGCATTCCCTCACTGACCGAGGAAAGAGAGACAGCTTTACGACACTGGAAACACAGGAAATGACCTGCAAGTCTGATCTCCTATTAGGTTGTGTGTGCATGGGTGCACAGTATGTCCTATATGTGAGACGATAATGTAGTCTCTTATAGGTTTTGCAGGTGAGTAAATTGTAAAAGCCCTGGCAAACTGACTTTACCTTCACATGCTACTTCCCTACCTTCCTAATATACATTAGCTATGATTGTACCTTGTATTATTAGACACTGTGCATTAGACACGATGCATTATGCACTATGCATCAAAGCCTTGCTCCTGGATTTGTCAGTTTTGGTAAGCTAAGCCAAAGATCCGTTTTAAATGAGATAAGTGCACATAGGCTTTGGTCAAGCTCCATTGGGTGGGCTACCTGCAAATCCCCAGCCTCGAGTTTCCCAGAGTGGCCGCAGAAATCCTCGTGAGCCGCGGCACCACTTAGGAGGTATGTTACCTGTAGAGAGGACAAACGAAAGAATTATGGGGGCCCCGAAAGACAAAGCACAACCTACGGATCATTAAAAACAAAGACTGAATCCAAATTAGGAGTCTTAAAACAAGGAGGAACAGTCAATAAACAGTTTGCTTTTTCTTTTGCTGGAGAAAGAACAACTTGTAAAAGAGAGAACTTGTGCAATAAATACTTGAGCATGGAAAAGTCATTTAATTCTTTGCGATCTAGATCACGGCAAACAGGCCAAGTCGTTTTGTTTTAGGGGAACGGTGAAACGTTTCAAGGGCTGCTTTAGTGAAGGAGTTTAAAAAGGGGGGGGGCTGCAGACATAAAACCTTAAAAGCCACGTAGGAAGCTCAGAACATCACACGACAAGAAGCAGCTCAATTAGTTACTGTTTAACCTGTGTCCTGTTCCATATTACAAAGTTTCAGGAAAGAATCGTTGAAATTGAATATAGGCCTTCACAGGACGCAAGGGAGGTTGGGTCAAAAGTCAACATCTGTCCCTCAGAGGCGCTGCTGACTTCCAGCTGGGAGCAGCCTGTGATCTCTCCACACAGCTGTGATTTTGCTGTCATGTGACCACTCATGACCAAACACACCTGTGCCACTCAGCCTCATGGGACTGCTGCACTAACAGCAGCTTCTCCAGAGAAGAATATAGCTTAGAATGCGTACCTAGGTTTCTCAATAGTGTGCTCTGTGTACACCTGTTGATTATATGTTGGTGCGAATGTGTCTCAGATGAGCAGGATATTCTCTTTTGTGTGCCACAAGCTGGCCTGGATCATCCAAAAGGTTTTACAGGTGCAGGCTCAGGTAGCAATTATCAGAAAATCTAAACAAGGTACAGCTAATTATAATCCCGATGTTCCATACAACTTCTCGTCCAATCACTGCTTACGGACTGTTCTAGGAGCCATTTACATGGTAAGGATTTTAGCAGTGAGGTAACATTAGTAAAAATGAGATAGTGAGACAGATTAGATGATGCCCATTACTATTATATGATGGCCATTATTGTCAGTAACCTGAGTTAAAGAAAACAAGTTGGTTTGTCCTGCAGTTATATGCAAACTGATATAAATGAAAACAGAATACCCCACTGTGGCAGTATGCACCAGCTGGGCTGTTAGATATATATGTCTCAGCTGTCCAATTTTAATTTGGCATCTTCATTGGGATGACTATGTTGCTTTTCGACAGCGAATGGATGCTTTATACAACAAACACACCCAGATAGAAATGTCAGATTGCTATAAAACTTTGCATGCAATTCTGTCTCAGATATGTAAATGATTACAGGTGTGGTCTGGTTACATGAGGGCACGCACACACAACGAACAGACTCCGGATGGCCCAGTCAGACCACCGATAGAGAGGCTTGTTTGATCCGCCAACAAGCATGAACAGCTCCCAGAGTTTCCCAAGAAAACTGGACTGCTACGGACTGGAGCAATAGTCTTTAGCAACAAATCCAGGTTCTGTTTGGGATCCAGCGACAGAAGCCTCTTGGCAAGCGCCTCAATCCAGTCTTTGCTGTGGAGAGACACACTGCCCCAACTGCTGGTGTGATGATCTGGGGAGCCTTCACATACTACAGTGTGTCACCCCTAGTAGTGATATGAGGGACACTAACAGCTTATTTAGTTGCCTCTCATACAGGGCTTCCAATTTTCAGCAGAGTAATGCTTGCCCACACACAGATTCCCAGGAATGTCTCTGCCAGACTGCAACACTTTTGCAACACAATTTTTTTTTGCCTGGTTGCCAGACCTTTCAGCAAATGAGCCTTTATGCTCTGGGAACCTACAAGTGTGCAGGATCTACAGATCTAGCTGCAACCTCTGTGGGCAAATGTGCCGCAGGGTGCCATACAGAACCTGTATGCCTCCATGACCAACTGTATCTTATCTTGTATCCAGGCTAGAGACGGCCCAACAGGGTACTATTGGGTGGTATAGCATGGTGGGTAACACTGCTTCCCAAGCTGTAGAGTGGGGTTCAATCGTTTACCTGGGCAAACACCCTACACTATACCAAAAAGAGTTCTTGGGCAAGACTCCTAACACTACCTTGGCCTACCTGTGTAAGAAATGATCAAACTGTAAGTTGCTCTAGATAAGAGTGCCTGCCAAATACTAGAAATGTACTAGAGCCTACTTTCAGTTTTCAGATTTTCGTATACTTTTGCTCTAATATTATAATTACTTACATATATCATCATTACATCTATACAAGTAAAGTTTCATTGGATTCCAACAACTCCTTCCTGGTGCTTTTTTTTGTCAATGAGTGTAGTTGCATTGGTTGCTGGGTTTACAGTGTGTTAACCTGGGCTCTCTTTAATGTGTGCACAATTTTACTCAACGTTGCAAAGGCCTCATGTAACCTGCTGTGATGTCATTAAAAAAAAAAAAACAATACTAATTACTGACCACCTAAATAAATTAACCAGGTGATAACTAGACAATATCCCATACTGATCACAAGGCCGTTGTACCTGTTGCCAGTGGATAAGACTGTTAAAAAGCATGGAGTCACTAGAATTGCCAACCATCCAGTAAAATACAGAAATATCCCTTATTTGGAAACTAACAAGTTCCATATTGAACTGATATGGGTTGTGCTTTGTTCCAGATTTTTGAGAATCGCTTCAGTGCAAATCCATAGCAGGGAAATACTGCAGGTTAGACTAAGTCTAAGACTAAGTTGATTTGTATAAGATAGAGGGGGAACCCTGCTGGTCTCCCTCAGCCTGTCTGTAATATTATGTTCCAAACCCCAAACAGAAAATGTGTGTGTGTGTGTGTGTGTGTGTGTGTGTGTGTGTGTGTGTGTGTGTGTGTGTGTTAAAATCTATTTATGGTGGAGAGGAAATGTCGTTTTGGTCATCTTGGATTGGACATTTTTGATAGATATTGTGTGCCGTGGTTCCCTTCACCACCACTATAAAGAAATCTCCCACTCTGAATTACTTTGTTTACACATGCTCTCTTTTTCCAGAACATTTGATCTCTTTGTGGAATCTACAAAACCATGGTTGGTTGGAATTTCTGAATTGCCTACAATGTCTGGAACTTGGCTTGGTTTTCGTGTTGATGTTTGCTTTCTACGGTGTGCCCTGTGCCGAGCTCCAAAATTCGGAAAACCAAAATATGCTCACCCTGGTGACACAACCTCAAAAGAAAGAAAGACTTAAAAAAAAAATAATACAGACAGGAATAGGAAAACGACTACCAGTAGTGATGCACAACATGAAACGTTTGTTGTAATCTTCTTGATACAATGAAGCTGCCATTTGACTTTTCCGGTCTACCTTAAGTGAAGCAGCAGTCATGGGGTGAGCTGGCGCTAGAATGCATCTGCAGCACTATTTAAGGTGGAACGGAAATTTGAATTAGAATCTCAGCTCAGTCCTCTTTTTCACAACATCCTGTGAAAAACGTTTGTCTTTGGTTTCATTCCTTGTATCGTTGCTAATTATCTTTTATAGTGACCCAATCCTGAATAAAGAGAAAACGCTGGCGTTGCCTAAAGCTGCTGCACAAACTCTTGCTACTCAAACTCAGACTCTTCACTTCAGTTCTGTCAGAATGTCCCTCGAGCCGAATACATTCGGCCATGGAACCGTCTTGGTAGTCCGTCTGTGCAGGACATGTGTCTATCATTAAGGAGCACAGCAAGTGTTCCAAGTTGCCAGTCACCTCACCTTCATTATTGTAATGTATTGTTCAGGACTTCCTACCACAAAATACAGCTTTTACACTGTACACTGTAAAGCACCCTGAGCTGCATTTTGAATGTGTGAAAGTTTGCAAGCTTAGATGAAATGCTTAATATGTGCATCAGTCTGCTTTAGTTAACTTAACTCACTATACAGACCAACAGGACTTTAACACAAGGTTCTCCTTCTTTAACAACTAGGATGAAGGCCTACTGACAACACAAGGTCTGACTTCCCCAGTAAAGGAGACAGAAAACTGCAATTAAGCTTAGGATCTTAATGAAATGATTCCAATTCTGAAGGTTATGGATGTAACAATCCATTGATCTGTATCGGCGTGTTGACCTGTTCTTGCTCTCGTTGGAGGCGGTCGCATTTTTCCTCTCTCCCTCTCCTTCCCTTATCATTCCTGCTTGGCTTCTCCTGTCTCGTCTGGCATTGCTATTTCCTAGAGACTCTCTTCACACTGCTCTTCAACCAAAAGAAATGGATTTGATTAAATGGTCTCTCAATGCAATTGACACCATCTTCTCGACGAGAAGCCTGGGTTCGGGGGAACCTGTTTGTCCTGATGGAACGTTTGCGGCTGGCTACACGGAGGACGCGTGGGGGAGGTGGCGGATCGTGTGTCTAGCGACTCTTTCCGTGGAGGACAT
>CM067498.1:18849907-18889775 GCA_034552555.1 Semaprochilodus insignis
TATAGTGACCTCTTTACACTCGTCAGTACCTGAAGTGCTGTGTACTGTCCCATCAAGTAGAGTGGGCATCCAGGAGCCCACTGCAGAGACTCAGATATACACGGCCAGCCTTCAAGCACCTGGAAGAAGATAACATGGATAAGATATAGAGCCTGTAAACATATCGTGGCTCACAATGAAAGAGTACCATGTGAATCTTTGGACTTAACAGTAAAGCCTTGCTTCAGTGAAACAGCTGCAGAAACCATCTAAATACAGGTAGAACGCTCAAAATAAGAATGCTGACTAGCCTAGCCAGCTGGCTCACCTGGATAGGGAATTCCCTCATGACATCAGAGAGTAAGGGGTCATGGTTAACATCTAGCTTGCAGCCCGTCGCAAGCCAGATCCTGTCGCCTCTCCACTGTTCACCGTCACTCAGAGAGGCCTTCCAGCTCTGAGTATCGTAGCACCACTTTGCCTCGCTGACCTGCACTCAAGGACAGAGCTTTTGATGGTGGAGCGTTTTGTCATTTCAGGACAGCTGTCTGACAGCACAGTCTGCTGATTTAGTTCTGGCTTTTGACCCCGGGCCAGTGGGGGTCCACCGGGGATATACACTCATCATCAAAAGAATAGTTGCACAAATAGTTGCACCCAGAAGGAATCAACCGGCAGGAATGAAACTTGTAGGGTAGGCTTGACATAGCGACCCAACAGCCACAATTCTGGACATACTAGAATACTGACATTGATACTTTTCTTTGCTGGTTTCCATGTACTATTGTAACTGTCAGGGAACAGTTCACAAATACAGCCACAAAAGCAGCACACTCAGTAATCCATAAACCAACCGGAGTTCTCGCTCAGATGTGTTGGAAAACGCAGCAGTCAAAAGCAAGTTTCTGATGACTGGTTATTCTTTTGCATATCAAGCCTTTCCGTTATCATTTCTGCAATGAAGGGCATACATCCTTTCAGATGCACATTATTGCAGCATTGTTCTGGCCTATAGAAATGTAGTCAGTATGGCTCCTTAAAAATACTTAGAAGTTCTGTGTGCATGATTGAATCTAGGAAATCGGGAAGGATCTTATAGCCTTATTCAGAGGCCTTCATCAGCACACAAAACATGGCAGATCAATATACAAAGAAACTACTGTTAATGTTTTAGCAGAATTTTAGCTGCAAGTTTTGAATTTGATGCCTGCAACAAAGAACGTTGTGACAGAAGCCAAAATGAAGTGAATATTCAAGTTACACTGTTTTGAACAATTCCACAATTAGCAGGAGAATTGGTAACAGGTGAGGGAATCACATATGGGTATACTGCTTGTGCATCAAGAAATGCACCCTGAAACTCTATTACATAATTCTGAGAAAGTAATTTATCAATTCTGTGCACAACCACAGAGTTGCATAGGGCCCCGCAAATTATGCAAGGGCCCCCAGAAAATATATATGATGTCCATGATATACACTCCTCATAGGCATGTAGGAGTTTTAGGAAAAGTACATGTTTATAAAATGTTTTTAAAGCTATGCTTAAGTTTGTCAGTAAATGAGCATATATTGATTGACTGATGAGTATTGTTTACCTCGTTCTGTTCTGTATAGGATTACTTTTTCTAACACCAGCAGATGGAGCAAAATGTTTTAAAGGAGTAATTATTAGTGGTAGCACTGGGGTGTCAGGTGTGACTGTGCAACAGGTGAAAATGGTTTACATGGCTCACTGGTCAGGTAGGAGGGCCTCTTGCAGAATGCCTGTACAGTTTTGCTATGGGTCCCAGGGAGCTTTTGGGGAAAATGGACGTCAAGTTCTCTGTGCCAAAGGCGAAAGGGATTTTCCAGACTTCAAGGTGCAAAAGTTAAATCAGTGTGAGGGGTGCTATAGAGAGGTGTGCATTGGGATAAGCTGCCATGAAGATGAATCTTTTCCTGGGACTTCCATGGTTATTTCAGCAAGACAATGCCAGGCCTTATTCTGAATGTGCTACAACAGGGTGGCTTCATAGATGCATTAGATGTACTCTCATAGAGTGTCCAGATCTGTCTCCTATTGAAATTGCATGGTCCATCACCACGAAGACAATCAGACAATCATGACCACAGAATGTGGAGCAGTTGTATCAAGTCTTGTATCAAAATGAATCTTGTATTCCAAATGATTAAAAAGTGTAATTAAGAGGAAATGTGATGTAACACATTGGTAAATCTTCATCTCCATCCTAACTTTTATGAGAGTGTTGCAGGCATTAAATTCTGAATTCTGAGCACAAAAACAAAATACACCTACATTGCTCAGTGAAAACACCGGAAATCAGTTACAAATTCAAGAGAATGAACAAATCACTGATACATGTTTTGTGATATAAAGAGCTGAGCAGAAGAAATACCTGGCAGTATGCTCTGACCAGCAGCTGGCCTGATTCAACGAAAGGCTGCAGGTGTGCATATGCCTCTGGCGTGACTGCTCCTCCTTTACGGGCTTGTTTGATCATGGCCAGCCTCCTGTGCAGACTCCTCTCATTGTAGAACTGCCGCAGGTAGGCCAGGCCATCCAACTTGATCCCGTGCTCCACATGCGAGTAGCGACCGATCAAACTCTCCACATCTCCAACATCAAACTGCTTCAGCTGAATGGAGAGAGGACATTGGGGTAGAGCTGCAACACAAATCTGATAATATTTCATAAATATAATACCCAATGCAACAGTTTTAACTGCTCAGTGTATTTAAATGCTTTTCCTCCAGTTCTGGATTGCTGGCTCTGATCTCAGCTGCTTTTATTTCCTAGAATACATGACAATGAGCTGGCTAGTGAGCTGGCCATCCAGGGCCCAGAGAAACTCATTAAAACTGCACCGGCTGTTAAGACTGTGTTAACATGTGATCAGGTATGGAGTGGTGGCTTGGTCCCTTAAACCTGGCCATGTAGATTCTGAAACAGGAATTCATCAAAAAGCAGCTTTTAGGTTTTAACACAATGTGGTTTAAAGGCTCTTGTTGGGACTCCTTTGCACAGCAGCTGCCTATTCAGGGTTGTCAGCTTGGGCATGATCCCTAGGAACAGCACATTTTATGCTACTTGTTGTAGCAGTAATTGTTTAGCATGGACTTTGTCATTTCCATATTTCAGGTGTCAACAACAACAACAACAACAATAATAATAATAGTAATAATAACAATAATAACAATAATAATAATAAATAATAATAATAATAATTATTATTATTATTGTTGTTATTATTATTATTATTATTATTATTAATGTTATTGTTATTATTATTATTATTATTATTATTTGTGTATTTTGAGCCAAATGGTAAAAAGTATTCATGCTGTTTTGTTAGATTTCAAATATGCAATTTAATTTTTTTCTTGTTTGATGTTTGATGTTTTTAGGTCTCTGCCCATTCAAAGGTTGCGGTTCACCTAATGAGGCCCTGAACAACACTGATTTAATGTGAAGCATGCAGGACACATGCAGGTTAGAAATTTTGTCCGACTATCTTGTGGAGCAAGATGGCTGTAGTTTTTGACAAATATGTGACATCAGGGACGTATGTTAACATTGGAAATCTTCCCCTGTGCAGTTTGTACAGTACTGTGATACTGCAGTTTCCTTCAGGATCAATAAAGTGTTATCATATGTCATCTTTCCTTCAGAACTTCAGATCCCTTAGAGCATCTTCCAAAGGGGATGACATTTACCTCATTTTTATATACAGCTGCCTTAAATCGCAGTGATCTTGTATTTGTACAATTTGTGAAATGTTATTGGGGCAAATAAAAGATTTCATAGCATATGCATTATTTCAGAAGGTTTCCAATCACCTTTGTTGTTTAGTGTTTTTTTTTTATTATTATTGGTTTTAATCACACTAATCAAATATTATTTCTATGCACCTGTAAATGTTTACGCAGGACCCAGGTCACATGACTTGCACCTTGTTGCAGAGCCATGGAAATGATGTGGGCACTGGTCAGACCTCCACCGATCACCATCACTCTCTGATCCCTAGAGCACACAGCAGTAGGACCTGGGACAACATCACATCATCATCACCGAGGTTCATAGCTGACATCAGGTCATGGCTGAGAAAGCTGTGAGAGTTAAAGCGGTACTATACAAGATAAAACTGAAAGAAGCAGCATCACTAAAGCAGGAGGAACAATACACTCAAATATTGTGTTTGTCTGCTGTTGTAACCCCGTAAGTACCCTGAGGTCAGAGGCATCAGGTCAGCTTTTATGGGTATTGGCAGACTATCAGACATCTTTACATATCAGCATGGAGTAAACTCTGCATTATACTGATTAAGACATGATGACACTCGTAGATAAACCATTTACCAAAGACATTTTCTTCTATCTGAATGCTCTTTCAATGCATTTCCAGTCATTAGTTTCATCCACTTGGGGAAGGGTTCGAAGCCAACTGACAATGATAACTGACAAAACGTTATTCTGCACATTTGCACATAGAAATGTTCTATGTTGTAAAGAAATGTGAATTTAATACAAGAGTCCTTGAGATCAAATCTCAAACAGGACTGGCATGGACTCTCTTTAACAGACTCACCTGTGAAGTGAGAGCCTGTGACTTTGTGACGCGAAAAGAGGTGCATCAGCTCCACCGTGTGCTGCAGCCCTTCCTCTGGGTAGCTCTCAGCAATGGCAGACACCCACGATGGGATATTTGCCATCTGCGCCCTAGTGGGTCCCGTCGCCATGATGACCCTTTTGGCATCAACAGTGTCGCCGGTGTCTAGAGTCACTCTGAAGAACTCCACCTTCTTTTGCTTCTCAGACAGAAATGGAGTGATTCTGTCCACTGTGCCTTTGATCAGGACATCATCCAGTTTGTACTTGCGCACCTGTTCGAGGCAGTGCTAAATAGTACTTAATGCATAAAGGTAGCCTGAGGTTTACTTGGGTAAGTACTCCAACAGAAAGAGGTGTCAGTTACCATGCACAGAAGCCACAATCACTGACATCACATGTCAATGATAACACACAGACTTTCACTTCCAGATGTGCAGGGTTGATCCTCCATGCCTCCAGTTTCTGTGAGATTTGGTTAAACTCCATGCTTTACATGTAGTACACCTCTTAGTCATTCAGTAAGTAGCTTCCCATGCCACGCACATGCCAGACCTGTTAACTGCTCAGTATATATAAGTAAGGTCACAGCTCTGCTTAACACCACTCTGACCCCAGACCTGTTCTTTGAAGAAGTCCACGCTGAGCTGAGTTCCTGGCAGACTAAAGTAGAGGCTTTTCTGCAGGCCTGCAGCAGCACTCAGGAGCTTTCTGTCTCGCTTCCCCAGACGGTTATCATTAAAGAAGGCATTTTTATCCTGAATGTAGATCCTATCAGGGAGACAATGAAGCTCAGCCACGCGATCCTCCGCCACCACAAACTCCTGCAAGGCTTTCTGGGATTGCACACAGACATGGGCGTCACCAGGGCTTTGATCAAGCCACGTCATGGTCATTTCCAGTGAATATAATTCAGAACATCAGGAATGTTCATATGATATTAGCACTGAATGCCATATCCACCAATGTTTGCATAAAAAAATTAATATATATTATTATATACAACTTCAAAAACTGCAGCGCCTTATTACAAGGAAAAATGGTAGGGTGAGCATCACACTGAACCCTCTCTCTACCAGTTCACATAATCTTAATACGAAGATGTTCTGGGGAAATTGAGAATTGTCTGGTCCTGGCCTAGTCTTTGGTGCTGGTAGCTCAAAACCAGTAGCAAGAAAGCACGTAACGTCTAGATTCACTCATACCCAATAAAACCGCATGCCTTAAAATTCAAATACAATTCAATACCAAAATTCCAGCCCATGTATAAGACATATTGGTAGCTTGGTTGTGCTGGTTGGGTTAGCTTTTGCTCTAGAATGCGTGTCTGAAATGTATAGTTTCGTTAAAGCTGCGTGGGAGAGGAGAAGCCCCATGACTGGTGTGACTTAGTTGTGATGGCATTGTGAAGGTGCTGCTTTTGTCAGTAAGTTCATGGTCAGTCGGTTTCAAAGGACCTTATTGAGAGGATCCGTGTGCACCAGGATGTGTGAGCGAAGGTGAGGGATACTGAGGGCAGTGAACTGGCTCTCCCACAGTGAAGCCCATTCTCCATAAGAGTCCACCACCTTGAAGTGCAAAGGAGGACAGCGAGGACATTCTGGCTGTTTGTGCACCTCTAACACTGTCCCTGTGGGAAAATGACAATAAATCACCCTTAAGGGAGAAGTAGAAAACAGAAGATCCAGAGAGTGTAAGGAAAGTTAAATAAAAGTTAAATGAAGTTAAATAAAAGTTGTTATATGAGTATAAACTGCATAATGTTTGGGACAACCAACCCTGCGGATCGGTCAGGATGAGTGTTATAAAAGTATACCAGTAGGACGCTTCTTGCTCCTGAGCCGTCCAGTCTTGGATCTGCTCTTGCTGAGCTGTATTCCTTGAAGTATGTCATCTTTGGAGGAGCTTACATGTTGCTGGGGGTTCGAGAGGAGCGTAGCCAGAATCAGAGCATGAGGACCTCCTCCTACTATCAGTGCATCCAGCATCTCAGAGAGATAGAAAGACAGACAGTCAGGTAGACACTTAGGATAATCCTGTCACAGAGTGCACTGGTGACTTATGTCATGAATTATTCCACAGAGGCAGATTTAACTAAGCAGCTAACATCTGTGCCTGTGCAATGTACGCTGTTCATGCTGTGTCAGGTCGGTGGTTCCGCAAGCAAACATAAACACCCTCTTAGACAATAAACACTCTTCTGCACATTTTAATGCAAAATTATAATTTTTTTGCTATAGTTAATAGGAGTGCAAATCACTTGTTTCATCACGACACAATCCTACATTGATTCTTTTAGCCAACAATCTGAGGATTTTTGACACCTCGAAATTTGCTGTGATGTAGTTCAGTTCAATACTGGGGTCCGCATTCAATATGACATTTGATATAATGTAATTCCATATAATCAAGCCATCAGTTTCAACACTAATGCCTTTTCAGGTGAGCTGACAAGCTGATGGTTGTAATTAAGTGCCTTACTTGCAACTTGAAGCAAAGCTTTGTCTGTTTGTCTGTTATTCTTTCAGCAAAACAAAAATGTTTCCACAGCCATAATTTCAGCTGGACAGTATAATACTGCATGCCAATACACTCCTACACTGTATGGACACAAGTATTGGGACACACCTCTTAATCAATGAATTTAGGTGTTTCATTCAGTCACAATGCCACAGGTGTATAGAATGAGTAGAATGGGTGAAATAAATCACTGAATTTGGGTGTGGTACTGTAATAGTACGCCATCATTGCAACAAGTCAATTGATGAAATGTCTTCCCTTCTAGATAATCCACGTTCAACTGGGAGTGCAATTATTGAAATGTGAAAGCATTGAGGGACCACAGCAACTCAGCCATGATGTGACAGACCATGTAAAGTGAGTCCTGAGGTGAATGCCGAGTTCCGAACCTCCTCTGGCATTAACATCAGCACAAAAACAGTGCACCAGGAGCTTCATGGAATGGGCTTCCATGGCCGAGCAGCTTCATGCAAGCCTTACATCACCAAGCGCAATAGCAAGTGTCAGATGCACTGGTGTAAAGCACCATCACTGGACTCTCGAGCAACGGAAGCGTGTTCTCTGGCGTGATGAATCACACTTCACTCTCTGGCAGTCTAATGGACGAGGTGGAGGAGGGATAATGCTATAGGGTTGTTTTCAGAAGCTGGCCTGCATGACTGTGCAAAAACGAGCCATTGTCGGGTGTGGAAGAACTTGACTGTGTGCCGTGATCTCTACCACATTGGAAGCCTTTGGGATTAGAACAGAGATTGCAAGCCAGGCCCTCTCATCCAACATTAGTGTCTGACCTCACAAATGTTCTTCTGAATGAATGGACAAAAATTCCCACAGACAAACTCCAAAATCTTGTAGGAAGCCTCCCCAGAAGAGTGGACGTAGTTATAGGTGCAAAGGGGAATCAACTCCATATTAATGCCTGTGCATTTAAAATGGGATGTCATAAAAGCTCCTGTAGGTGTAGTGTGTAGGTGTCCCAATATTTTTGTCAATATATGTTAGAACAGAAAATATAGGTTTGTACCCTGTAGAGGATGGCCAGTAAAAGTGGCTGTTGAGTTTTAGGGTTTGTTTGTTAGTGGTTAGATTTGTGTGAGGTAAAGAAAACAAGGGCCTAATTTATAGAAAAGTTATAGAAAGTTATCTAGCTAAAGAGACAAGAATTTCAGTCTGAGTGTAAAATGTATGAAACTGAGAAGCAAGAGTCTGAACAAGCAAAATAGAAAATGCTCCTATAGCCATAGACTGTTGTTGTCCAGTGAATTAATATCAGTGAAAAGGCCACATAGTGATGATCATAATGCAGTTTTATAACCCTTCACATGTAAGATGGATATGCAGATATTGCTACTCTAAAAGTTCATGGTGAAAAAACATTTTGGGACCTTTTAAAAATCCCCTGGGGAGCATGTCCCCAGACCCCTATAGTAAAGGCTGAGCCCCTCTATCCATAAATCACTATAGTGATGCCCCAGTAGGCTATTGTACATTGTACAGCACTAATATTCTTTTCACCAACAGAGGGTGTTAAACCAGTACAAAGCACTATATACTAACTTACAGTATATCACCATACTGAACACAGGTACCAACTCTGGCCCTGGGTGCCTGCAGTCCGGCATAGCTTGTAGGTTTCCCTGTTCTAACACACCTCCGTAATCTAAAAATCAATTGAAGGGTTGAATCAAGTGGGGTTGAGCAGAGTAGTGGCCACACTGTGCTGGGTGGCTTTTGGGCAGCCCTAAATAAAAAAAAAGTCCAATGATTTTTCTCATTTTGGCATAATTCACATGTTGAGATGTAAGTAATACGGAGTTCATTGATGTGCAAATTTACCAACTCTAACTCATATATAAAGTCATTTCATTTGCTATCCAAAATGGCCATTCTGGGTTTTTATAATGTAATTCTGATAAAGGTGAAGCTATAGTATTAAACATGTGGGCCCTCTTTTGCCATGAAACCTCTTATATGTAACTCTCCGTCTAAATTCTATTAAAAATAACACATATTTGACCAAAAGTTCCTGTGAGGAAGATTTTAGAGACATCAAATGATTGAGACGTCTGGTTCCTATGATCAGCACTGATTCTCTAGTGTGGAGCATTTTACATCAAACCACTCTGAATGACTTTGTGTAGGTCTTAACCATTTAATTAGATATACAGTACATGTTGAGTTAAATCACAACCTTTTGTTTGCATTTCTGCAAAGTTTAATAGTTAACTTTTAGTCATTTAAAGTAGTTCACTGTGAAATCCTCTGTTCTACATAAATTTCAAATCAGTAATAATAAAGTAAATTCTGTCATAGGAACAAAAACTTTGAAGCCCATAATACCTTTAAAAGCTACGTCACTACCGAGAGATATTACATGAAATAGTCATGCATATGCAGCTTAATACTTAAGACATTGATAGGTATGAGAAGGTTGTTCATGTAAAATGTGTTTTGTTTTTATTCTTTCATGGAGCAGAGCTACGTGCAGAGTTCCTCAAAGAAAACATAATGTTTTCAGATTTAGCACTTTAGCACAATGTTTCCCATTATCAACATTATATACAGTTTAACAACTCAGAGAACATGTGTAGGGTTCAAGGTTGTTCTGGATAGAACATGGAATAACTCTATTTGTGTTGCAGACAAAACAACTGTTGGTTCCCACCACCACCACCAGCACAGCACAAGTTACTATACAATGCACCATTTCAGACCCAACCACTATTTGGCTTTGCCTCAATGTAACATTATTCAACACTTATTTAACATTTCCTCAGTGTGGTACTGATAGTTCTATCCACTCTTTTACATATAGCCTATACAATAATAGTCGTTCAAGACTATCAGGTCTTGCTACCGTAGAATGCATAGAATATTAATGCATAGAAAGCTCTAAATAAGTGTATAATTACATGCATTTCAGTTACTTTCCTGAAGGTCAGAAGAGAGTGGGCTTTACCTGGTAATAGAAATGTTTCCACAGTGTACAGAGAGAGAGAGACAGAGCAAGAGCGCTGCTGTGCAAGGTAAAGTTTGGAAACTGTCTGTCCTGTAACTCTATCTGCTGTGGGTCTTTAGATTCATTGGACTGTGATTGGCTCCAAGAGCCACACGTCAGTGTTAAAAATATCCATGCTTTAGAGCAGTGGGACAGACGCACTCACACGCACACACACACACACACTCACAAGCTTGTAATTCCTAGTAAACTACCAACAAATCAGTCACACATGACTGTCCACTGACTACAGTAGTTAATTGGATGAAAAAGAACCTATCGATAAAGTCCTATCGATCCTGATGAACATATCTACTGCATTTATCATGGAAAGTTGCTGCACACTTTCTTGAATTAGTGTGGTGAATATTGCATCGTTGTCACACTGTTTTCTCAGTGAATCAGTAATTACCAAACACAGCATGCAGCCTGTAGTTCCACACAAATTCAGTGCATATTTCTGGTGGCCCTCATGCAAATTTCTGTAGTTCCACACAAATTCAGTGCATATTTCTGGTGGCCCTCATGCAAATTTCCATTTCCCCATACATGGCAGCCTTCTTTGTTCCATGTGTCCTTATAAAACATATGGAATTGTATGACACTGGAATTGTACACCATAATAACAGTACTCTAGTGTCACTATTTGCATGGGAGTGAAAGAGTATACTGCTAATTCTTAAAAGAACCACCATGCTCAGCTAAGGCCATTAAATGTCTGTGCCATAAATACCTGCAGGATGTGTGACGGGATCCATAGATTGAGAAGAGGTGGGTACAGTGCAGTGAATGTCTACTTTGATAATGGGAATTGGGCCGCAAAGCAGATGTTAATGATTGGCTAAAAGTAGTGATTGCATCTGGGCGTGCCAAAGACCATAGTGTGAACGAAGTAGCTGAATCTGCAGGGGTATGGAAGCGTACAGTCATACGGGTCTACCAGCAGTGGCTAAAATCCCAGTCTACAGGGACTTCTTAGAATTGTGCCAGGGAAGCCATCCACCAAATCTGGCCCAAGTGCACAATTCTTTGATGCAAAAGTAGCTGAACATTGATGTGGCCTTCATCCAGAAACTTGTCCAGTCCCTCCCAAAACAAATAGCAACCCGTGGAGGTATTACTTGGTATTAGGTAAATTTTTGGTCCGGTGAGCTTACATATTCATTAGGATGCTATTTATTCCTTGTAACTCATTTTAAAAAATGAAACTTATTTTTCATGTTTTTTTTTTTTGCATAAATCTTGGAAAACACAATAAACAAAAATGGTATTGACCCATCTCGGGAGCAATACCTCATGTTTTACATGCATTCTTTGTGGACAATGGCTTAGACAAGTAACAGAGTTGAGTGTAATGTGTAGAATAAGTGTAGAATGTGTTTGACTAGCATCCATGATCATCAGCAGGTCATGGAATGAATGAATATGCTCCAGTCTTCATTAACAAAGACAAAGTGGAGACCTTCAGGCTCATAATTGAAAAATGAAAGTGTTCATTCTTTCATTTTCATTTCATTGTTTTTCACTTACGCTAGGTTTGTGGCCTGGGTTCAGTTCTTGATTTTTCACATCAAGACTAGGGGTCAACCAATTATTGGCCCAACCAATAATCAAAGCTGATATTCAACATTTTTATGATTATCAGAATCAGCATATAGACCTGCGTCTTTGCAGAGAAAAGTGCCTTTGGTTATTTATACAAATACCTGATGCCATCACGATAAGCAAAACACACTTCTGTAGTCAGGGAACAAAGAAGCACCTGTCTTAGCTGAACACCATCTTTGGCAAAATGCTCAATGCACCGGGTCGTATAATTTCACTCACTTTAGCCAAACAAATGTGACTGCAGCTTGAGCCCTGCCCAAAACATCACATTTGTTTGGTGATGTTTACTAGTCTGAGCAACCTAGCAAGCTAAATTTAATTTGAATGTAAGTCAATGGAACCAGACCTTTTTCCCGAACAGTTTTGGGTTGTTTCTGTTGGTCCATTCATCATGAATGTTTACATTCATTACATTACATTCACACAGTGTAATCAAATGTATTTTTCGGTATTTGTGAGAGATGCATGAGGGAACAAAGAAGCACCCATCTTAGCTGAACACCATCTTTGGTAAATGCTCAATGCACTTGGTCATATAATTTCACATCACATTTGTTTGGTTAGAGTGAGATTTCTGTGTAGGAAGCAGACACAGTGTGCAGACCCACAGTGATGGTCTAGTAGTTTAAATGGGAGCGTATAGCAGAGTTTTTCACTGGGCCAGCTACACAGACAAGCCCCCAGAGAGCAGTTAATTATGGACAATTTTTTTATAAATTGATACGGTATCATTTTAGATCTAATAAATAAGTTGTTTTTTATATAGTAGTGACGGTTGTACTATAATATTTACAGTTCTAGGCTTTATACAGTTTATACAGCTTTATTTTCCCGTTTACACCCATATACTTGTCACGCCTGCTGGCTCTCTTCTCACCCCGATCTCCCGGACTCCATTTCCCATAACCCACCACCTGATGACGTCACTGCCACATGTCCGCTACCTCCCAATCCCGTTCTGTTTTCTAGTTCCGAGTCTCCCTAGTATTGATCACACACCAGTTGTTAATCTCGTCTGTTTGTACAAATACTCCTCTCTCACGCTGCTCGTTGCGAAGTATTGCCAGTCTGTGCTTACTGAGCGGTTCTCTCTGTTATTACTCTTATTTGCTACTCTGGGTTTGACTTTATTCTCATTCGCTGATTTACTCTTTTGTCTTTGCCCTTTTTGGTACTTTTGCTGGTCTGATAGTTTGCCTGGTTTCGACGCCCGCTTGTTTCTTGACTCTGACCCTGCCTTACCGTTATGTTATGTCCGCCTTGCTCTTGTTGCTGCTGTGGTTGATTACAAATCTGTTAAGTAAACCTCGCCTTGCTTTTAGCTCAGTGCTAGTCACAATCTGTTTGTCCATCAACACAATACTGAAAAGACAGTCTCCACTCCCGATGTGTGCCCTCTCGATGCTGGCAGTAAAGTGTGCTATGTCTCTGGTTTATGTAAAAATTGTATACATATATTACAGTATATTTGCATGCATTTATAAGTGTTTGAGTCCCTTTTTTGACCGCTATTTACCTTACAAACATCAATTTAATTTTTTTTATCTGTTTGTTATCCTAAAGCCCCAGGGAACCTAAATCTGTGTTTACTCTCTTATTCAACAATACTTTTTCCTCTGGGCTATTGATACCTTCTCAAAGTCTAATAAATGTCTGCTGTATTTCACCATCATTCTTCCCTTTCAATGTAAAATGGGTGGCCTAATAGTGGATAGCGCTTCCGTAAACATTTCCTAACCAATCACAGGGCTAACATGGCCCACTCTGCCTTCTCTTTAAGTTTGAGCAACCTAGCAAGCTAAAGCTAACTAAGTTAGAATCTTAGTAGGCTAGCTAGCTATCCATCTATCTATCTGTGTGTTGTGTACATCCAAGGTTATTAACCCAGCTAACACTATGCCAGCATTTCATGTGTGTCCATTCCCTGGATGCTAATCCAGCCAGCAGCAAAGTGGATTAAGGCTTTGCCTTCTTTAAGGTATAGTCACTTAAAAACTGTGTCAGTGTTTAGTGGGTCATGTACACAACACCATCAGCTACAATATGACCAAAGAAAAACAAGTATCTCCAAAAAGGTAACTTCACCGGAGAGGGCAAACACCAGTGTCAAGAAGTCAAAAGTCAATGGAATGGGCCATTTCTGTTGGTCCGTTCATCATGAAATTTGCACACAATGGAAACGGCAGCTGCTCTGTTCAAATGATGCATAAAAGTAAAAATTGATGAAAATGCATGTATTTGGACTGCTTCCCCAGCTAGAAATGATGTGCTCTACAAATGTCCTGAGAATATATAATGCAATGTTCCATTAATATTTTCAGATGCAAGTTTTCTTTTGGATCCCAGAATGTCCTTTCTGAAGGTAGGAGAATGTTCCCTAAATACATTCTGACATTTTCTGAATGTTGCGCTGATAATGTTCTTTTGTTATCGTGTAACATCATCTGTGGCCCTGACAGCATCCTCAGAACGTCCTCTGAACGTTGCAGTTAAAACGTTATGTCTTAGTTAACATTTAACTCTATAGGAACATTATCTGAAATCATAAACATCTTCAGAACGTTCTTTAGACTTTCGATTTTTTAACTAAACTTTATTAGAACTTGTAGGTAACATTAGCCAAAGTTCTGGGAACTTTCCCTGCTAGCTGGGTCAGTGTTTTCACTCAGAAGGCTGGCAGCTAATCTAAAACCGCCAGCTCGAAGGATGGAGCCGAAGCCCAGCAAGCACATAACATTCTCACAATGTTGTCTACCCCCTTACAACGTTGCTACAATGCTGTCAAACGCTTTTAACAAGGTTGTCACAACGTTGTCCGAACCTCGCTATTAACATTCCTGAATCCATGTTACTTAACAGAGCACACTTGTTTTATTCCGTGTTATTACTTTGTTTGTTTGAGTGTTTTTCACTGATAGAGACATTGACGGTCTGAAGCATACAAGTAAAACCATGTAGGTTTTGGTTTCACACAAAGGAAGTTAGTGTTTCTACCGAGTGGTGTCAGGGCCATGCAAATACAATAAGCAAACAGTACCCTGCAGGCACACTGGAGCCTTTGTGAAGTTTCTTTAGCAGTTATCAGGAAACTGCACCAGCTCACTTTTTCAGTAAGGCAGGAGGTAAAAAGCCAGAGGATACGTTGTCTGCCTGAACAGGTATGTTATATACTTTAATAAGACTACATTCAGACTAAGTGAAGTCAGGGTGAAATGTACATAAACCATGTTATGACGATGATCTTAGTGCTTACAGAGAGAAGTTACAGGTAAGGTAATGGCAGGTTTTGCTGTGTATAACTAATAGTGTTGTGGCAGCATGACAGTTTCCTGAAGCTATATATGGCAGCTCTTGTGGCAGATGCACAAACAGGAGACCCACACATAAGGTGCAACTGTCATTAGACGTATTTCTTTATTGCATCTCATAAAATAGTCATTTTCTTGTTTAATGTTAAATTAATGTGACCAGGTTAGGACAGTGCTGTATACTCTGCGTCATATGTGTATGTCTATATGTGAATATCCAGTTGGCATCATGAGTGAGGAAAAGGTGATCAAGGAAGGCCTCCTGCTGAAGATGTCTCAGCAGAAGAAGAAAATCTCGCCTAAGAACTATAAGGAGCGGCTCTTTGTCCTGACCAGTCAGTCCCTGAGTTACTACGAACATGAAAAAGGGGTAGGACTTTTCAGTGCACGTTTCCAGACTACTTACCTGCTACAAATTGTTTCACAGCTAAGATTAAGGTGTCAGCGAACTGTTATTTATAGGTATTTCATTTATGAGATGTCATATAGATAACTGTCCGGTGGTGGTGTTTAAGAACATTTGCTTAGTAATATTTTAAACGTCATCAATATCCACGATTGATTCATCATATCTCATACAATTTGCATGTACAATCGTATTGGCCTTTTGTGGGTTCATTTTCTGTGTGCTCATGTGGTTTTCTTTCATTCTTGCAGAAGAAGAAGGCAAGGAAAGGGCTGATCCCGACAGAGAGAATTTCCTGTTTGGATAAGGTTGAGCCAGAGGACAATGCACCTGTCCAAAGAGAGTTTCCCTTTCAGGTTTTATTCATGATGCACCCATATTTGCACATGCACCACCCCACACTATTCATGCACGACCCCTCAAACACTGCGTTCTAGGCTACTACAGTGGAGGCGATAACTGAAAACTAGAAATGTGTATTTCCTGAAGAAACTGCTGAGTGGCTCCCAGATATTGCTACAGTGTTGCTAGTGCTATCCCAAGTGGTTGCTAGTGTGTTGTCAATGTAATTGAAGTTTAATTACAGTTGATAAAAGTGCCTGCTGTGTTTAAAGTCATTGCAGTGGTATCCCAGATGGGTTTTAGGATGTTGATAAGTAGGTACTAAGAGGTCACTTATAATTGCTAAAGACATTTTCTGAAGTTGGTTTGGGGTCAATATCTAGAAAATTGCAGGGTGAGGAAATTAGACAAAATGCGGGCAGAAGAATAATATAATATAAATAATAATATTATACAACATATTGCTAGTGTTGCAACTAGTGTCACTGTGTATGTAAGTGTATGTGTGGTGTTGCTATGAGGGTCATGTATAGTGATTGGTTGCTGTTTTGATATGGGTCAATGCCCGGATCACCAATGTAAAAAGGCAAAGAGCACTCTCCGGATTGAGTTCAGTTCAGTGCTTTTGTTTTTGTTTTTCTGCTGATACAGACTGTTTAGAGACTGTCAATAAGTGATGTAAATGAGTTTGCTGCAACAATTGTTTACTGCATGCGTGTACGAGTCAGTTTGACATAATAGAGGGGGGGGGAGCACATTTGCTAATATGAAGCAAGGCCCAAAACTTTGATGGTTTTATTTATTTATTCATTTATTTATTTGTTGGTGGCATAATTCTGAAATGACAAAACAATCCGTGTTAAGATTAAAGTTTTAACATTCAAGACTACCATCGACATAACGCAGTGAGGCTGTGTCCTAAACCTTTTGAGCGTAGTTAATGGTAATGTTAGCCAACTCAAACTCTCCTGCAAGGCATTATACACAAGCTCTTTTCATAGCTATAATTAGATGTTGCTGCTCTCGTCACTGACTAATGAAGTTCGAAGCTGGTCAAAAGCTAACCTTACTACCGACCAGACACTTTGACGAGGTGAAAGTTGAGGCCTGTTCAAACATAGCCTGACATTACTTTTGATAAAAGCCCTTTATTTTTTAATAAGGACCTCAACTCAAACCTTAACAATAGGAAGGATGTCTGATCTGCTGCCAAAACACGCTACCATCACTGTCTCTTTTTAAATAGAATTTACACTTTTTTGTCTGTGCTGTATAATTTTTGAGACAAATGCAACTGCTTCCATTATTGGTTGGGACATCCACCCGGTTCTTACGTCAGCGGTTTAAAGCACAAAATGTCGGAACATCTCATTAAAATGTCAAACAAAACAACAACTCTACATTGTAACGCAGCATCATTTGTGATAAAAATATATATAAACCTTATTTCCAAAGAAGTTATGAGTATGTGAAATGCTATTAAAATATCAGAGAAGGTTTGACCTGTATTTCATTTAGTGCAGTGGTGGACAGTAATGAAATACATGCAATTAGTTACTGTATTTAAGCTTTTCAGGGTTTCTGAAGTATTTCCATTCTGGGGGACTTTTTACTTTAACTCCACTACATTTCAAACTCTAATATCTTACTGTTTACTCCAGTGGGCGAGAAGTGCAAAACAAGTTAACATTTCAATAAAAAAAATTACAAAAGCAAAAACAAATTTACAAGATGTGAAACACTTTTACCAGTACCAAAACAGTTTTACAAGCTACGCACAGGAAGTGCTTGTTGTGGACCCTTGTAAATCAAACTGTTTTGGAGTTTGTGATGGTGACAATGCTAAAGCATGTTTTGTCCAGTCTGTGGCATGCATTTTAAGCTAGCTAGCTGGTTATCCACTTTAGCTAGTATTACAGCCCACTTACTTTCCTTAACATTCCCAACTCCAAGTGGTTTAGATGTCGCCAGTTCGTCTCTTCTTCTGTCTGCTCTTTTAAAAACTCTAAAGACCTTCCACAGGAAAAACAAAAATGTGTGCCACAAAATGGACAAAACATGCTTTAACTCCACTCACTCTACCACCACGAAACAGTTTGATTGACAAGGGTCCACAACAAGCACTTCCTGTGTGTTAGATGTCCCCTTTCTATCAGACTTTGCAGCTTGTAAAAATGTTTCGGCACTGGTACAAGTGTTTCACGTCTTGTAAATTTGTTTTTACTTTTGTAATTTTGTTTTCTTGAATGTAATTTTTAGTTAGTTTGTTAATTTTGTTTTCTGAAATGTTAATTTGTTTTGCGCTTCTCGGCCACCGTAGTTTACTCCACTACATTATGGGCAGATCTGTCCTTCCTTTTGGTTTATGTGTATGTAAAAGCGTAACATGTCCAAACGAAAGAAGGGTGAAGTGAGCCCACCAATCAGGATACAGCAATCACTATGTTTTGAGCTTGTTTTGAGCTGTTGAACAGACCTTGGTTCTAGCTAATGGAAACTGTTCTCCTTCAGTGTTCTGTGCTTATGAACATTTGAATAGACATCAGTGTCAGACTAATTAATGACCTTCTATTAAGGACTGGTAGACTGAGAGAGACACTAGAGTCTCTTCACCTAAACTGAGCTGATTAAGAGTCTTGTTCCAGAAATGATAATAGGACATTAGAGCCATAATAAAACATGCTACTGTTACTCTCCATACTTAAGTACATCTTTAGTACTTTTACTCCAGTGGAGGTCTAAAGGGAGGAACTTCTACTGACAGTGAAGGAATATTTTACCGTGGATATCTCAACGTTAAGTCATATAGTCTTTAAACTCATATGGATGCTCCTTTAATACCTACTTATGGTTGCATCACTTGTTGAAGATGTTTTTGAACATTTCACAATGTTCCCCTGTCCCACCATTTTTGAATGTGTTGCAGGCATCAATTTCAGATCTAGTTTACATTTACAAAATAAAATGAGGCTAAAAAGATAAAACATGAACTATTTTGCTATTCTATTTTTCATCTACTATTTTTCTACTATTTTTCTAATATATCTACTGTTTGTGTTCAAGTACAGATCAAATACAGTTTCATCACTGCTTTTTATTTTAATTTGCATTTCCTAATCTGTCCTAATTTTATGGAACCGAGGTTTGCATTGGGGAATGCACAGTATGCCAACACCAAACAACATGTATAGCTCATATTGGAGTCTTTGCTCTTTGTTTTGGAGCCTTTGTCTGTCTTTCAGTCTTTCATTTACACGAAGACATTGGGCCTCATTCACCAGCCGTTATTAAAAAGGCATTTATTTACACCAATGTTTTCTTATTTGGGAATCAAGACCACAAAGGTGTGAACAGTTATACAGTTCAAGAACACATCATCAATGATTCTCCAGCATCTCAAGCATTAAATACACCTTTGTTAAAATCACAACGTGTACTTTAAAATAGTGGTGGCACTGTTGTCTTAGGTTACTTAACTGTCACTGTAAACAACTGAATTAAATCTTCATCAGGTTTTTGCTGTTGATGGAATGAATTCAGAACAGGGCAACACTGTCCTACTCCACCTTTAAGATTTTTAAGGGAAAAAAATCCCCTTTAATTATTTAAGAGAAATTAAAAAAAAAATTAATCTTATTCCCATTAGATTGCATACGATGATTGCATCCTGTACCTGTTTGCGAAGGATGAAACAAGTCGGAGAGATTGGTTGGAGGCCCTGATGCATGGTAAAGTTGTTCTACTATTACTTACAACCTGTATAATAATAATCATAATCTGTAATAGACCTTTACAGGGGTTAGACAAATGCTCAGAGTGGACTCTCCGTTTGTTACCAGAAATAAAAGGTAACGAAAAGCTCTCTGCGAAGTATCACAAAGGATTTTGGGTAGATGGAAAATTCTCATGCTGTGGACAGACAGTCAAGAACGCTCCAGGTTGCATACCATGGAACAAAGGTGAGTACAACTACAGCACTTGTACTTCTGATTTTGCACCTCTATGGCGCCTCTTTTTTTCCTCAAGTTTTCGCTTTATAAATAACTGTACAAAGGTTGAATCGAATGAACAAACTTTAATTATATATACACATTGCAATAAATATGCCATAATTGCATATGATGTTTTCCACAAACTGATTGCACAGGTTCTATTTATTTGAGTTGAACATGTTGTAAAAACGTGAAACATAAAAAATAAAATGTACCATAACTTTTGCCAGGGTCACATTTTGAAATTTTATTTATTTAGTTTATTTTTTTTCCAGTATGCCAAAATTAGCAAATAAAAGGTACTTGTGTATTTAACATGCAGAAGTGTCTTTGTAGAGATTTTCTATTTTCACTTAGAAGGTCACAAATATTTTTCATTTGACTGGGGGACTACATGTGTTACACTGACTGGAGACCACTGGACAACGGTAAGCAACCATAATTACCTCGGTGTAACGGCACACCTAATCGATGACGAATGGCAGCTGCACTCGTTCGCTTTAGGTGTGGTGAAAACAGGGGAAAGGCATTTCGCTGAAGCAGGCGCTAGACAGTTTCTTGAAGTTGCGTGGGCGGTAACGGACAAGGTCACCACTATAGGAAAAGATAGCCCGCGCAGTATGATCACGGTAGCAAGGAGTCTACCGTTCGAGCATAGCGCACATTTCACAGAGGGTAATCACAGTGGCTCTCCGTGGCAGCGGGTTTGCAGATGCTTTAGCCAAGTACCGAAAAGTAGTTGAACATTTCAGTTGACTGTTTCAGGTAATCTTATTCAACTAAGAGTGGAAAATGGACCGTTTGTTTTTTCAAAGACACCGTGCCATTGAGATTCTTAAATATATCTGCTCACTGTAGCATTTATTTTGGTGAGTTACTTTGCAACCAAATTACAGGCATGCTGTTTACATTTGTTCTGTAGTAGATGTTACTTTGTAACGGTTCTTTATGTGGTTGTCTGCTAAGTCTGCTCATTCTGGATGTTGTAGGCAATGCCAAACACACCTTGAGACTTGTTACTTAGCAAATTAAAAGATTCAGAAATTCAGAAATCATCAGAACTAAGCTGAGATTTTATAATAAAGAAACCAAAAAATATTCTAACCCGATTTCATGCATTTATTCCAGCGCCACATTTGTATTTATCTCCTGCCATAAACACAAATAAATCCTAGTATTTTAATCTTGTGATTAATCATGATTAATCGCAGCCTATTATTATGATTAACTTGATTAATTTTTTTTGTCGATTGACACCACTAAAATATGTATGTACAATCATCTTAAAAAACAATAGCTGCACCCAGAAGGAAGTGTTGGATTGCAATACTATTGGGAAGGAAGATTATACTGCAGATTATACTGTAGGGGGTGGAGGTGGAGTGACACCAGGCCTTCTGGACATGTGATGCAACAACCCATTCATCTTGGCGCAGACCACGGTGCCTCCACACACAGATTTTTTGGTCGTCTCCACCAAGACAAAAGCGGGACTCGTCACTAAGGATGACCTGCTGCCATTCGGTGTCACTCCATGACACATGGCAGTATCTGTGATGTTGACGTGGTGTTAAGGGGTGTCGTCATAATGGTCTGCATAGATGGCACATGGTCACATATTTGCTCACCTTTACTATTGTGTATTCATAATTGTAAATTCATTCATACATTCATTGAAATAAATAATTAATTCCACACATTAAATCTAGTTTAGTCCGAGTTCAGCAAGGAGAGACTGCATAAGAGTGGCATTTCTGAGTCAGGAGGAATAAAAAACATGGTAAATAATGGTGTGGCACATATTAAATATTGTAATGCTTGAAATAGCAGCTTAAAAGTCAGAGGCTTTTTTAAGTTCTCGGAAGAAATGAAGTTCACATGTGGAAGAACATTTTGCAGTTGTGCTTCAGAGCTCTTTCCTGAGTGGATGAATCTGATGAATGTGATCGCACTGAAGGAAAATTCAAAAAGAATTCAGTCAAAACTTGAATTACCTACTGTTGTCATCATGTCTTCAGTAGTAAAATATTTACTTTGTATTTAAGACCTAAAACCTTCTTTTTGAAGCCTGTGTATGTGATGCTAATAGGGAAAGACACATGACACAGTCCGAAAAACTCACAAACACAAAATCTGACCTGACACCTCTGACTTAGATAGTCTTAGTCTTAGTGCACTATTAACAATTAAATAAAAGGATACAAAACCTGCAGAGCTTCAATACAAGCACAATTATTATGTTGAATAGATAGAAAATGAGATGCTTAGTCCATATTCAGTAGGCCTTCTCTGATTCTACAGACTGGTTCAGATCGTCTGGTCGCAGATTTGTATTACCTCCTGTGCCGTCTTCAGTGGTGAGTAAGAAACTGTCATACTTTGTGGTGCATGTGCACAAGAATACCAGTACAAAGAATACAATTTCATGGTTCTTTTCCAGCGCAGGGAGCACATCCACTTGCCGCCCATCCCAGAGAGTGAAGGCAGCAGTCCTGCAGAGGTCGTGGCTCTGTATGACTACACTGCAAAGAGACCTGAAGAGCTGAGCCTGGTGAAGGGGAACAGATACATTTCTTTGGAAAAGCCTACGGATGACTGGCGGAAAGTCAGAGATACAGATGGGTAGGAGCCCACCATTGTCTCAAAGGGGTACCACTGGATAATACAAGATCTAGAGTATCCCATTTTTGGGCGTCATAATACTCAGACTGTAACAGTAATCTCAGACATTTAGAGGTAGCTTGAGTATTTGCTCAAGGTTTAGTGCAAATCAATACCATACCCAGTGGTGGACAAAGTACCCAAACCATGTAGCTGAGTTAAAGTAGAGATCCCCAAGGTAAAAAGTTCCTCTCTTTAGACCTCCACTTGAGTAAAAGTACTAAAGTATTTACCTTCAAATGTTCTTAAGTATGGAGAGTAACAGTAGCATGATTTATTATGGCTCTAATGTCCTATTATCATTTCTGGAACAAGACTCTTAATCAACTCATTTTAGGTGACGAGAGTGTCGCTCTCAGTTCACCAATCTTTAATCGAAGGTCATCAATTAGTCTGACACTGTCTAATGTCTAATCAAATGATCATAAGCACAAAACACTGAAGGAGAACAGTTTCCATTAGCTAGAACCAGGCTCTGTCCAACAAGTCAAAACCAGCTCAAAACAAAGTGACTGCTGTACCCTGATTGGTGGGGTCGCTTTGCGCTTCTTTCGTTTTGACATGTTACGTTTTTATGCACACATAAGCCAAAAGGAAGGACAGATTTGGCCATAATGTAGTGGAGTAAAAAGTGAGATATTTGACTTTGAAATATAGTGGAGTGAAAGTAAACAGTCCCCCCAACTGGAAATACATCAGTACAGATACACCAACACACTACCTAAGTACAGTAACCAGTTACATTTACTTTATTACTGTCCACCACTATGCCCAATTGCATATGTTACTTTTACCTTTCTCTGCTAGCAAGCTCAAAGACTGTTCAACTACAGTTCATAAGAGTTGACTCAGTGACTAAGGCTTGTAAATTTTGTTCCAGGTGAGAGACTGTAGTAAAGTAAGCAGCATTCTCAGTTAGCATGGTTTCCTTTTATCCTTATGTGTTTTTTTTCCCTATATAGTTCTGAAGGCTGCGTCCCGTCTAATTACATAAAGGAGGTAGAAATCCAAGATAACAACAGGTAGGCCTCTCTACAAAGATTTGCTTTTCTGTGACTGTCAGGTTAATATATGTTGCATGCATGTCCTAGTACATGGTGCGCCAGCAACTCATGAACCTTACAAAATCTAAACCTTTCCAGCTCGAAGAGTGCAATATCTAGAAAGACGCTGAAAGAGAGACCCAGCAGCACTAAAAAACAGTGAGTCTTCTTCTCATTCTCACTAGAGGGAGACATTGCATGCATTCACCAAAAGTCTTTATCCATTACACTTGTATGCAAAAGTGTGGCAAAATAATTATGCAAATATTTTTGTTGGATTTTCAAAGTGACAACACAAGAACAGCTCCTCTGCAGAGAACACACCAAAAAATAATACCGTATATAAACGCATACGCATATATACTGTATATAAACACATACACATAAATACTGTATATAAACACATACACATATATACTGTATATAAACACACACACATATATACTGTATATAAACACATACACATATATACTGTATATAAACACATACACATAAATACTATATATAAACACATACACATATATACTGTAAATAAGCACATACACATATATACTGTATATAAACACATACACATAAATACTATATATAAACACATACACATAAATACTGTATTTAAACACACACACATATATACTGTATATAAACACATACACATATATACTGTATATAAACACATACACATATATACTGTATATAAACACATACACATAAATACTATATATAAACACATACACATATATACTGTAAATAAGCACATACACATATATACTGTATATAAACACATACACATAAATACTGTATATAAGCACATACACATATATACTGTATATAAGCACATACACATATATACTGTATATAAACACATACACATATATACTATATAGAAACACATACACATATATACTGTAAATAAACACATACACATATATACTGTATATAAACACATACATACTGTAAATAAGCACATACACATATATATACTGTATATATACACATACACATATATACTGTATATAAACACATACGTACTGTAAATAAGCACGTGCACATATATACTGTAAATAAACACATACACATATATACTGTATATAAACACATACATACTGTAAATAAGCACATACACATACATACTGTAAATAAGCACATACACATATATACTGTATATAAACACATACACATATATACTGTATATAAACATATACATACTGTAAATAAGCACATACACATACATACTGTATATAAACACATACACATATATACTGTATATAAACACATACATACTGTAAATAAGCACATACACATATATACTGTATATAAGCACATACACATATATACTGTACGTTATATACTGTATGTGTATATGTGTATATGTGTGTGTATTATACAAAAAGTGGCCTGTGCACAAGTTATTACACATTTTGCATTGTAGTTTTTCCCCAATATATTAAAGTAGATAAATAGACATTGTGCACTAAATTGTGCATTGTGTGCATTGTACCTATTTAATTAGCTCCTTGCAGAGAATGTGTTAACTTTGTTAAGTGACAATCAAAATTTTTAATTTGCCTGTATATACAAATCAAAACCACACATACTTTTCACTTCTGACGTATTGTTGCTACCACAAAATGGAAAGTCTTTTGGTTATGACTTTTGTCTTTAATGTCATCACACTTTCTGCTTTTGATGAGTTTAACAGTCATATGCTTTCTTTATCCAGCATGAAAAGCCCCAGTGAATCAGATGCGCACGCTTTACCAGAGAAATGTAACATAGAGGACTATCCGTAAGTATCTTCACATTGTCACATTATACTCACTGGCCTCGACTGAGACAACATTGCTAAATCCAGAGAACTACAGAAATTGCATTGTTGGACTGTCAGTCTCAATATAGACGTTTAAAGCATTGCTAATGTCAACAGAAATCATTGCTATTTTTATCATTCTTGTTCTTTTGTGGTTGTTGATTAGCATGAAATTAACCACAAAATTAAGAAGTACATAACAAGTAAAACAAATACGAACAAAGGAAAAGACCAACTTTGCCAATTTGTTCAATGTGTGGCATACATGCATGTATTTCTCAAGCTAATTTGTCTTGTATTGCTTTGAACTCTTCCAGTTGGTACGTGGGAAACATGTCCCGAGTAAAGACTGAGCAACTGCTACGGGAGAAGGTGCAAAACATCTTTCACCTTATTTCTTGGTGTACTCCCTGACTTTCCTTCCACAGGAAAGTCTTTATTTCATCATGGCTAATTGTGTTACAAATGCTCATGCAAGCTTTGTATGTGTGAGTAATGTCTTACTTCATATTGACTGTGTGACCTCTTTACAGGGAAAAGAGGGCTCATTTGTGGTCAGAGATTCTAGTCAGAAAGGATCATACACGGTGTCTCTGTTAAGTCGAGCAACCGAGTGAGTAAAGAGGAGAGGTAACTCACACAAACACACAGATTTATACTATCATGCTAGATGCACCAGGTGCTCTTTGTTGCTCCTCCTGTGACCTTAATTTGACATTATGCAATGAAATTTAATTCTGATGCTGCTTTGTTCATATAATCTGTCTGAAAGTCCCCACCCACCCGTTGTGCCCTTCACCTGTACTGGAAATGACATTACCAACCTGTAACTTTTAACCATGATGTGTTTCCAGCGAGGTGAATGGGTCTGTGAGGCATTATCTAATCAACGTGAATTCCGAAGGCAAATTTTTTCTGGCCGAGAACCATTGTTTTGACTCCATCCCCCAAATGATAGAGTACCATCAACACAATTCAGCAGGTATGGGATCTTTCCAGCCGTACTCAAACACCCCCGGGCACACACTCTTACATCTTGGCTCTTGTGAAGCACACTCACACCCAAGTCCACGTGACTGATTCACTGTGAAAAATTGCATCACTTTAGAAAGTCTGCTGTGGTCATGTTGTAATTAGAAAAACACTTGCATGGTTAAAATCTGATCCACTGCTAATTTACATGCTACACACAAAACCCATCCATTATAAGCCTCATTGTTTTTGATCACATGTCAAAACTGTTTAAGTGTGTGTGTGTGTGTGTGTGTGTGTGTGTGTGTGTGTGTGTGTGTGGTGGGGGGGTGTGTGTATATGACAGCATGTACGTGTCCATGTCAACGTATGTAAGAATGTGCTTGTCACATCATGTTAAAAGGTAAAACATTTTGACCTTTTAGGTATGTTAACCAGACTGCGTCACTCTGCCGCAGGACCAAATATCACACATCTGGCAGAACATGGTAGGTCACACTTTCTAATAACCACTGTTTAACCCCTTTGAGTCCATGCTGGAAGAACCTTCACATATACTTCATAAAACTAAAGATCATGCATTCTTATTATGTTATATTATAAACACATACACATGTATATAGTATATCTGATTGTATGTATTATACAAAAAGTGGCCTGTGCAAAAAAGTTTTTGCACATTTTACATTGTAATTTTCCCCCCAATATGTTAAAGTAGATAAATTGTGGACCAAATTGTGCACTGTGTGCATTGTACCCATTTAATTAGCTCTTTGTAGAGAATGTGTTAACTTTGTTAAGCAACAATTACATGTAGTTTCACTGGAGGTGTTCAAACATATGACTGTATATACATGCTGGAAAACCTTGTATTATATTATATTATATTATATTATATTATATTATATTATATTATATTATATTATATTGTTTTATTATTTATGTGGGTTACAAAACAGTTTGATGTGAACTAATACTGAGTCTGCAATGTCAAGTCAAACTGGCCCTTATTTATTTGTGAAAAATATACATAGACCATAGAACAAATTTACCATTATAACAAACATATTTAATACATATCAAAACATAAAAAACCTATTTACTACATATCAAAATGTTCATCATTTAGTGTGTCCACAGTTTACTTGCTGCTTGTTTTGTTATCAAAGCACCTCAGAAGTTCAGTCTTAGAAGGTGGTTGCATTTCCTGGTTCTCAGTCCAAGTAATACCAATTCTACATTTACACTTATCAGTACGTAAACCTTACTCCACATTTCAGATGTCTGGGATGTTTGGTAGTCAGAGATAAAGGTCAAGAAAGGTCCCCACGTTTGATGGAATGATTTTGCGTTTCCATTCACTGTGTATCTGTTTTTTTCTAAATATATACGCCGTATATATAACTCACTACATTCTTTAGCGACAGAGAAAGGCTGACGTGCCTCCAAAATAAAAGAATGACTCATAATTACTGGTGTGAAAAAATTCAAGGACTTTAGAGTGAAGTCGATATGTGCTCCTTGTTCTAAGAAAGGCCGAAAAGTGGAGATGAAAAAATAAGACTGCCAGAAAGGGGTCAGAGAGGCGCATACCCAGATTAACAGGCTTTTGATGGCCCAATGAGTTTTAGTTTCATATTTTGACCATCTAACTTTTGTCCAATACGCGCAGCATACAAACTTTAAGTGGATAAAATGCTGCCTTGCACAATGGATGAACTACGAATACATGAAAGAATCTTATCCCATGTTTCTTCTCCAAAGCTTAACTGGAGATCATTCTCTTGTTTTGTCCTTCAAAGCTGAATAAAGGAAAACTTGCGAATGTGTTTTTGACAATGTTTCAAATACGTAAATACCTAAAGGAACTGAACCTCTGGAAGTGGGTTACACTACCAGTAAAAAGAACATCTGTGCATTATTTTTATCTCCCTCAAACATGAAAGCTTTCAGTACGGTTAATCTGATGGCAGCGGTTTCGCTGGTCTATCAGGTTTGACATGGTCCCAGTTTCTCTATATCTTACAACGTATATCTTTACAAAACTGTATCTTTACGTTTTTGAACTCTTGTCCTGGAAACAAATGTTTCACTCGGTTTTCTTATGCACATGGATGATCTTATATCTAATTTCCTAATAAAATTAGAATTGAATTAGAAATTAATTCGATTTTAGATGACCCATGCAAAAGAAATTTGCAAGGCAACTAAGATTTGTGTACTCGTGTAGCTGTCTTTGTGAATGTTAGTATCACTACAGGGAAATATAATGTCAGTGACACCTTTGAAAACACCTTTCCATGATAGGACCCAGCTGGGACTTGTTAAGATGCACTGAAAAAGTGTTTCATTGGCCCAACTTAAAAAAAAAAAAATTACTTCAATTTGTTACAAGCAAATGAATTAGGCTTATTTAACCTAAAAATAGGACGAACGATTCTTTCAAAGCAATTTTGAGTTGAGTGAAACTTTGAGTGAAACTCAGTTGCTTGTAACAAATTGTCATTGTCAACAAACAAGTCATTTTTAAGGGTGCACTTTTTACAGAGTTGGAAAGATGGTGCCTAAATACACCTTACCTGCTTTCTTCTGACAATAAATAATGAATAACTTGTGCTTAAGGGTCATTGTAGAAAATGAAGTAAACCAAAGGGCGGTCTCTGACTTTTGCACAGTACTGTATCTCTTTGCTTTTTGTTCAGTTAAAAAGTGTTTCAGTGGTCCAGCCTAATGAAAATGACTCTAATCTGTTACAAGCCAATGAATTAGGTAAAAAAAATCAGGATTCTGAACAAACCACTTGTTTAATCAAAGTCATTTTTTTGAGTAAAACAAATTCAATTGCTTGCAAGTCATTTTTTTTAGGTTGCACTTTTTATAGCGTACTTACCAATATTGTGGCTGACCAATTAAGTTTAAGCCATGCGATTCTGGTTTTAATATTGTGCTTTTCACCGTTCGCAGTCAATACTTAGGGTCACAAGGCCAAACTGGTAGATTGCATAAATGAGGAGCTCTGTACATTTCCGGATTTTAGAGCATATGCTGTGATTGCATTCAGGGCAGTGGGAGCTGTCTCGGGATGACGTGAAACTGGTGAAAGAGCTGGGCAGCGGGCAGTTTGGAGTGGTCCAGCTCGGCATGTGGAAAGGCCAGCATGAAGTGGCTATTAAAATGGTGAAAGAGGGCTGCATGTCGTCTGACGACTTCATAGAGGAAGCCCAGATCATGATGTGGGTTCCTCTGACACTGTTCTGCTTCTTCTTCCATTTCCTTTTTCCACTTTCGCTAATTTTAATAGCACTGGGGCCTGTGGTCGTGTGTGTGTGTGTGTGTGTGTGTGTGTGTGTCTGTACTTACGAGAACTAGTGCGGTTATGGTTACACTTAGAGTCATGGTAAAACTAGATCATGGTTGTACTGAGATTCAGGTTAATTTGGAGGACTAAAAGCGTGTGTGTGGTGGATGGTTCCAAATTCAGTTTTGCTGTAAAACTGCTTTTAATTTCCAATACAGCATTGTCACAAGTTATGGGCATTTAATTTTAGTCATGCTTGTTATATTCTGAGGTGCAGCGATCCCTCAGCCTCATCGCTTTTACAAAGTTTACACTTTTAGCATGGAAGAAATACTGACTACTAGCAGAATCACTGGTGCAGAAGCTCATCAATACACATATAATATTTGGGTCATCAGCAGTAATGTTGGCTAGCATTAGCCAGTTAGCAGGGAAAAACAAACTTTTCATACATGCATGGCAAGTTGTAGATTATCAAAGGTTTCACCCACTTTTCATCAAGCTACATCATAATATGTGGGAGTACATACTGTTCAAACTGGAAAATTCCAGAAACAATTGTGGCAGGTATATTTCCAACAGAGGTGGCAATGATTCACTTTTAAGTTTACCCTTTAAACACTCCAGCCTGGCTTTGATGAGTAAGCATGGAGCACACATAGATTACTATATAGGAATAAGGCAAACACATATTATCACAATTTTAATAAACTTCATACTGTATAGTGAAGTTTATAGTATAGTTTAGACTGTTTATGGTATAGTGTATAATGTATTTCGTTGCTTTCCAAAGAGAAACAAGTATCTACAAAATGGCAATGTTAATGGAACCATCCAACTAAAAAGTGTCTTTGTAATGAAATAGACACAATATCTACAATATGATCTGGAAAGTATATTGTGTTATGTAAAGTGGGAAAAAAACATTTGGGTATATATATGTGTGTGTGGGTATGTGGGTGTGTGGGTGGGTGTGTGTGTGTGGGGGTGTGTTTGTTAGCCCCTCTAATGTCATCGTAATAGAACTACAACTATTAATGGAGATTCCGTGTGCTCACAGGAAACTGAGGCATCCCAAGCTAGTGAGGCTCCATGGCGTATGTACTGAGCGTTTTCCCATCTACATCGTGACAGAATTCATGAGTAATGGTTGTCTGCTGGATTATCTGAGGAGCCACGGAAAAGAACTGCAGCCTCCCCAGCTCCTTAACATGTGTCTGAACGTGTGTGAGGCTATGGTCTACCTTGAGGACCAGCAGTTCATTCACAGAGATCTAGTAAGAGCACACATGCACATGCGCCAGCACATTGTCGAGTTCCAGAGATTTTGGAGTTTTAGTTTTTGATTACAAGACTCAATCCCACACGGTCTTCTTGATTCCAGAAGCCAGGAAAAGGAAATCTGGCAAAAAAAAAAAAAAAAAAGAAAAATGAATGATTAAATATTAAAATATTGATTAGCTCAGCAAGGAACTTTATATATATATATATATATGTACATAAAGTGGCTTTTTTATTCTAAAAAAGTTTCATAACAAGAAGGATGTACGCTCCTTCACAAGTAATATCATTTAATAGTAATATCAATTAGAAGTTGTGTGTGTATATAACATGTATGTGGGCTTCAGACTAGATATTCAAAATGGCTATTTCCTTTCATCATGCAGGCTGCAAGAAACTGTTTGGTGGATAAAGATCTTACTGTCAAAGTTTCTGACTTTGGAATGGCAAGGTAACGTATAAAACATACTCTCACACTCATATGCATACCAACTTTGGAATCCGCAGACCAAAGTGCTAAGAGGTCTGAACTGCATTAGAAATAATTGAACAGGTATACTGCACACATTTAATGGCGAGAATTAATACAAAATACTGTTTGCATTAATGTTAATAAAGTGGTGGATTTTATTAGTAAGGGTACAGACCCGCTGCTCTGCCAAATTGTTATGACTTGGGAACAAAACATTCGTGGCCCAGTACTGGTCTGTGGCCCAGTGAAACCTCTGGTTTAAAGGACTGGTTCACTAGAAAACAAAGCTAACCCAGTATTCCCTGTTACCCCAAAGAAAGTCAGTCAGCCTAGACATTGTTGGTCCTGTAGTTTTCCAAGTTACAACACTAAATAACAGAAATAATATAATAGTCTATGGAAGTAATTCAGGTTGCATATCTTTGGGGGACATATAATTCTGTATTGGCATGACCACATAACAACTACGTCACAAAGTTCATGACAGCTGACACAGAGCTACATAAACATTTGTAAATAATTATTTTTAATAAATGTCTATCTCAAGTTGGCATAAAATGTCGGCCTCAAACACTTTCTGGCTTCAAAAGACTCTGTAGCTTGTTGTGTGTCACAGCGCAGATGATGCTGATAATGACATAGCTTCCCATATCAGGCTGGTTGAAGCTAGTGAACATTTAGTTAGTGAACGTTTAAGTTAGTTCTATTTTACCATTTATTAGGTTGAAGCTATATGGCATCATCAGCATTATGTCACTGTGATGTACATTAAGTTACAAAGTCAGTGGTTTCATGTTTCACCCATGAAAGTGTGCTGACACAGCTAGAAAACTATGTGGTATGTCAAAGTGACAAAAAGCAGGCTTTAAGACAGATTAAGTCTATTGGAACAAGTTGGTGTGCTGTACCTGCTTGTGGGTCATGGGCGTATAGACGGTCACGGGCCCTATTTGGTATACTTACACACAACACAACAACTGCTTTACTTCTTATTTACAGTTCTCATTACACCTTAAATGATGCAGCAATTTCATTTTGGCACCATTTAAGATTCAGATAAGAAACTCACATGAGAAGCCAACGTCGACCTCGTTCCACTTTGCAACTGGCAATGGAAATGCACCAGACAGTTTCGGGAGCACATTGTGCAGAGACGTTTTTTAAACTAGCTTTGGGTTAGATAATTCGGAATGTCAAAAGCATCCTTCAAAAAGCTATACACCATGATCTAACCATCTATAGGGCTAATTTTTTTCCAGTCACCAGCCACCCGCATCCCCTGCTGAGAGAATCACCATTGCATTATACAAGGTGGCCGTCAAATTTCATTATCATAACCAATTCGCCTAGTTAAAATATTCTTTCTTCGTCCTGTTGGATGAGCCTGTGGTCAGTTGTCGAAACAAGTTTATGTATGTGTCATGTAGACATGACAGCAAAGTCACCAAACAAGTCTTGAGTAATTGACTGATCTGGTAACACTTTCTATGAATCAGGTGTCCGTAAGACATAAGTGCATTCATAAAGATCTATAAAGCATTCTTGATGTTTTATAATGCCTTACATAAGCCTTTGTAACTGCACATAAATGTTCATAATCACACACATAAACTGGTATGACATTGCATTATAAGGCTTCATAGCACAAAGAGATATAATATGTTAAAATGTATTTATAGCTTTTTTTCTGTTCTTAACATTATTGTTCAGGCCCGTATCATAAAGCCTAATACATTCATTTACATAATGCTTTATTTCATAGAGCTGATCAATAACATCACTTTACCTAAGGTCTGTAAAGATGGCCTATAAGTGTTCATTAGATGTTATGTGCACCTACAAAATCATTTTGAGGATACTGAGGAACATTAGAGAGTGGCCTCACTGTGGATTCTTATAAAGCATTATGCAAATGAACACACCATTAGTTATTAATGGTGGTTGGTGTAGCTCTGCGGGTAACACCACTACCCACCAGGGAGCCAACACCACATGTGGGAGACTGGGGTTCCAATCCTGGTCTGGGTGACTATGCTGTGCTACACCAATAAGAGTCCTTGGGCAAGACTCTTAACACTACATTGGCCTACCTGTAATATGATTAACCTTGTAAGTCGCTCTGGATAAGAGCGTCAGCTAAATGCTGTAAATGTAAATGTATTAAGCTTTATGATACCGGTTTCACTGATATTGTTATAATAACGAAATAATATATACGTTATAATGCATTGTGTCTCTTTATGTGCTATGAAGCCTTATACTGTTGTGTTATACCAGTTTATGTGTGTGATTATAAACCTTTATGCACAGTTTCAAAGGTTTATGTCTAGTATTATAAAATTTTAAAGACTTTATAGATCTTTACGACTGCACTTATAATGCAGTATAGATACCTGATTCAAAGAAAGTGTTATCGACTATCTCTCTCTCTCTCTGTCTCTCACTCCCTCTCCTGCTTTATATTGTAATGTGACTACTTCAATATTCTAAAATGATTACAGTGTTTAGTTTTTAATGTTCATTCAGCACAAATAACACATGGGGGGCGTATTGCACATTGCAAGACATGATAGACAGACTACATTAGTCTTTGATAATGGCCATGATGAGCTAGAGACAACAGTTGGCCTGGGTAATTTCCTGGGTCTGTATTTACACAACATCTGAGTAGTAGTGCTAATCTAAAGTCAGTTTTTGTGATTATGATCTGAGATAAGTTGTCAGGACTGGTTTGTAAATACAAGTCTGTGCATGTGCGGGGATGTATGGTGCGGGGAGGTCTGCATGCATGGTTATTTTTGTGCTTGTTCCCTATCTGTAGATACGTATTGGACGATCAGTATACCAGTTCTGCAGGTACCAAGTTTCCGGTGAAATGGTCAGCCCCTGAGGTTTTGAACTACACCAAGTTTAGCAGCAAGTCTGACGTGTGGGCTTTTGGTTTGTTCCACTTTTCTCATTACATTTTATATGGTTTGATCTTTCCTGGCATCAATATGGCACACTCTGTATTTTTGGCACTAGAACCTAATTTATGTGTCTACATAAATACTCACTGGACAAAAAATGAGTCATCTGTGATTGAAATATACCTAATAGCATTTAATACATCCACATGGACGAATGACAGCTGTGATCCGATTTGCCATGGACTGGTCAAGTGCCTGGATAGAGACCACATCAATGTTCAGCTAATCTTGCATCAAAGAATTGCACAGTTGGGCCAGATTTGGTAGATGCCTTCCCTGGGGTTTTACTGCTTGTTTCAGGTAGTCCCACAGGTTTTGCAGACCAGTCCAGACGTGTAAATGCTCATGAATGTTCATCATCGCAATCGGTCACATTTGCTGTGAACTCGATAATTTTTATCTTAGAATACAGGGATAGAAATGTAATGTTCCTCTGTAAGATGATGGGCAAAAGCCAAAACCTGGTTGTCCAGCATGTCAATGTAAGCAAATTTACTGCTATCTCAATCAAAAAGCCCATTTCCGCATAATTAACATCCCCAGAACAGAGGTGACGAATTTCCTGTCCAGGGAGTTTATAAACATTGATTCACAAAACCTTCATTTTAAATTCTGTCTCTTTTGGGTAGGGTGGGCATTGCTCATTTTTTTCAGTACCAGTACTAATAGTATCAGGACCTACCCTTTCATTGGCTGCCTGTCTTTAGATGATCTAACTGAGAGACAAACCTTCAACACGATCTTAACATCTTAATGCTCTTGTGTTGGACTGATTAAACCTGACACAAGAGTTACTCACTATCACCTCTTCAGGTACAAAGTGGTATTACGAAACAGGATGGGCCGGGACTAGCTGGTTAACATGCTAACTTTGGTAGATATACTGTATAGACATATGACCAGAACTGTTATTTCTTCACCTTCGCTTGGTAATTTTAGTGCATTTTAAACTGAATATCTTACATATTGCTCCTTTAACAGTAAACATATGCCTCGAAAAAAGGTTTTACTAGTGTTACATTAATGACACATGAACTGATCAACCACCTCCTTGCATCTTCACTCATTGTCCATGTTATCAGCTCCACTTACCATATAGTAACACTTGTACAATTACAGACTCTAGCCCATCTGTTTCTCTACATATTTTGTTAATCCCATTTTACCTTAGACCACCAGAGAGCAGGTGTCACAGCAGTGCAGAATGATCCACCATCTAAATAATACCTACTTTGTGGTGGTCCTTGGCATTGACGAACAGGGTGAAATGGGGATAACAAAGTATACAGAGAAACAGATGGACTACAGTCTGTAATCGTAGAACTACAACTACAACAATATGCAACAATGAATGCAACAATATGGTAGGTGAAGCTGATCAGCTGATCAAATGTAGATGTAGATGTAAGGAGGTGGTTTTTAAAGCTAAGAATAAATCTACGTTGGGCAGTTAGTTTTATGACTAAAACCTAGTCTATGGCAAATATGAACCATACTGAGCTTTTATTAATACAGTTTGAACTTTTTTTCTATTTATTGCCGTCATACCAACAGATATGTCTGCCAGTATTTTAGTGATTGATTTATTTGCTCAGTCAGCTGATACAAATATTGCCTATTGATGTCAACAGTCAGAAATCAGTGCATGTATATTAAATATTCTGCTGTATTGTATGAGGGCACATGCCCGCAAGTCATGCAACACAGTGATTTTTACAGCGTGCCAACATGCACATTGTTGCCTTGTATTATTGAAGGCTGCTGGCTGATCTAATCCAAATGCATTGATGAGTCCGGCTTTGGGCTGTGCGATCAACATTGGGAATGTGAAACCCTATGAGATTTACATTCACAGCTGCAGCCAACAGGCTAGCCAATTAGGCTAGACAGCTATCATGCTTATCGGCTCTGTGATGCTCAATCAGAGTGACTGCTTAGGAATTGAAATTTGGTACTGATTGACTCAGTTTTCAGTTGTTACTATCAACTATCAAAGTATTGCTTTTCAAATTCCACCCTACTCTGTGGTTCTCTTTAGCTGGTTCTTCTTTTTCAGTAACTTGTTCTGCTTAAAATCATCACTATACATTGCGGTCACACTTTCTTTACAATAAGCACTCAAAGAAATAGCATGAGGCCTAATGGCTGTCACGTCCCGTCTGGTCTAGCCCCTGTTTTTCTCAGTTTTCAGTTTTGTTTCTGTCTTGTCATGTCCATGTGCCCTTTGTTGTCCTGTTCCATGTGCTTCTGTTTGTTTTGGTTTCTTGCTCCTCCTGTCTCCGCCCTCTTATCAGGCCCCTCACCTGTCTCTGGTTTCTAGCTCTGCCCCTTCCCAGGTGTCTCTCGTTAGCCCTTATATTCCATGTTGTGCCCTTTGTTCTTGTTCGGTGTTCTGTCTCCCTGCCGGTTGTTTGTTTCCATGTCGGTAATTTGTCTCCCAGTCTGTTACTCTTGTCCCTATGTCCGTCGATTTTGCCTGGTTATGGTTTTTGTTACCCTGTTTCTTTGTACTGTTTTGTTTTAGTTTTTCTAGTGTCTTTGGTTTTTGTTTTTCCTCTGTTAGTTTGTCATTAAATCACTTGCGCTTGTATCCTACCTCCATGTCCTATTCCTGTGCCCCAGTGTAACAATGGCCTTCTAGATTTGAGTAGAAATCTGCGCCATGTCCTTTCTTCAGTGGAGAAATTAGGTGAATAAATGTTGATGATTCATGAAGGATCTGCACTGAGTCATTTAAACCTCAATCATTAGGTCAATATTTGGGATTTCGACTACGTGAATTACTACAGTGTTAGTAATGATCATGTTGATGGCAATGATTATGACTTTCACAAGGATGATAATGATGAATTCTTTTCATGTAGGTGTGCTGATGTGGGAGGTGTACAGTCTAGGCAAGCAGCCCTATGAGCACTACGATAACGCCCGTGTAGTAGAGAGAGTGTTGCAGGGCCATCGCCTCTATAGACCACAGCTGGCCACAGATCCAATCTACCAAGTTATGAAAGCATGCTGGCATGAGGTAGCCATATCAGATTTCCCTTTCTATCTATCTCTTTCTCTGTCTCACAAACACGTTAAAAGAGAGAGTTGTTTAAGCAGGACATCGTGTGTGAGTGTGTTATTAACCAGGTTTTTGTCCGGATGTCAAATTAACTTGAATAACATACGGATACGTTTCAAAATAGATTATATAAGGAGTTTCTATCAGCTCTGTACAATAGAATAAATGTCTCTATGTCATATTCATAAAAACACTTTTGAGAAGTTTACAGTTTCATTTTAGTTATCATTATTAACAAAACGCATCCCAGTATGGTAAAATATGCTTTTTAAAAGCATAATAGTATCCATAATGTGGATAATGTGAGTTCTTAAAACTCAATTTCCAGACAGCATAATTAAATATGATTAATAATCGGATTTAAAGGAGCAGTGTGTAACCTCTAGTGGTGAGGTTGCATATTGCAACCAACTTGTTCGACAGTAAGAATTCAGCCTTTCTTGCTTTTTTTTGTGCTAAACAACAAGTATGTTTGTCAAAATTGGGGTTCTCAAACTTCCCACAGCACAAAATGGTTATCCATATAATGTTCTAACAATGTTCTAATAGTTTATCAGCCATGCTAATATAATTAGCACAGCATAATAACTCAAATGTTGTATTTTGTACAGTGTTGTACATTTGTAAGGTTTAATGTTAATTCAGTACAAACGTAATGTTTCTACTTACAAAATTCATTTATGAGTTTTATGTACAGAGCTATAAATAAATATGCGCTGCAGTAGGACATATTTCTACGTCTTCCAGCCAGTGCTGCAGTACCATCAAATTTAAGCTGCTGCATAAAAATGCAAAACATAACACGCACTCTTTAGAACGCATGTGCAATATGTCCATGTCCAGGCAAGTGTAGTGACCTCTGTTGGAAGGGATCCTGCTAAGGTAATTAAAACACAATGATTATTAGTTCCAAGTAATTCTACACTAATGAAAACATGGGTTTGTATATCAGAGTATGCATTATTTCTGCTAATAGATCCCCCTGAATCTTACACATTGCTTCTTTAATAAATAGATTTTGTGCTGCGCAGTATATCAATTGTTGCATTTAAATGTGCCACTACTTTGTCTTTTCCAATTTACTGTTACAAAATAAGAGCATGTAGAGTGAACAGAGTGAACAGTGGCAATATGTACTCAATGTGCTCAATATCTGTGTGTTGTTCTCTGCTTCCAGCTTCCAGAAGAGAGGCCCAACTTTCATCTACTTTTCAGTGATCTCAGTGCATTTGAAGAGGACATGTAACATCGATCTGCAGACATCATGCTACATACACTTTATTTATGTATCTCCAAATTACTAGCAGGAAACCAATAATGTAACCAGTTACTTGTATCATTGCAAGTATGACATTTGCAAGTATACCACACTGCCCTTCCCCACCTCCCCCAGTATCTGTTCTCGGAACCAATATGCCAAAAGAGAGTTCAGGCGGTGAGCATCAGGTCAGCCTACTTCACTCCTGTATGATGTCTGCTACAATACAATTAAAACTACTCGTTTCGGTGCACAGTATGCACAGTAAACCCCGAATATTGGAATTTGTGGACATTACAGAATACATGTCTGTAGAAAATCAACAGCGTCAGTACAAAAGAAAGATCTAGAAGCAGGTATGGTTTATTTCTGAAGCCCATGTGTAGAGAGAATGTCAGCAGTGTCTCATTATTGGCTTGTGGTTTTTGTCACTATGGCATTTGCTTTGATGTTCTAAATTTGAGCTGTTCTTAACCACCTTCATGTCACTGTTAACTGGATTTCCAGTAAATATAACTAGGTTACGCACCGTTTCTTTTTCTGTTGTACGGTTAACATGCCTTCCACAGCTCATCAGCTGGTTGACGTTTCATGTTCTTGTCCACAAAAGTGTGCGGTTCGTACATCTGCAAAATGTGAGCAGAGCCGTTTGCCTCGACTGTGCTTGTAGACACGCTCAGCACTCAGCGGCTGTGTTGGACATGTAGTAGTAATTTGAACCCAGGGAAGAGTAAAAGTATGAACTACTTGTAGACAAAAACATCAATTTAATAAATCTTGTATGTCACCACAGTGATGCATTATATCTTCATTTTCTGTCCTGCTCATTGTTCATTGTTTTTTTGTATGTATATACAGTAATTATGTTTGCTTTCACCTGCAACAAAAAAGCTATTGAGCCTCAAGCGACTGAGCACAGCTTATATTGCAAAATGCAATTCGGCAAAATTTTGCAAAATTCGTTGTTTCTTTTGATCCATATGTTGTCTCTGAACAATATTTGAACTGAATCTGGAAAATCATGCAACGGGGCATTCCTCAAGCACACATGCCCCACATCTGCATTTTGTTGTCAGTTTGCAACTTCCAGAAAAAAGGCCCAATTTTCATCTGCTTTTCAGTGATCTCAGTGCACAATGAAGTAATGTCGATCTGTGGACATAACGCTACATACAGCTCATTTATGTATTTCCAAGTTACTAGAAGGCAACCAACAACGAAACCAGTCACTTGCAAGTAAGCCACACTGCCCCCCTCCCCTCCCCCAGTATCTGTTCTCAGA
>CM067498.1:18889857-18925892 GCA_034552555.1 Semaprochilodus insignis
CCCCAGTATCTGTTCTCAGAACCATTATACCAAAGGAGATTTCAGAGATTTCAGGAGATTTCAGGAGATTTTTCAGTCACACTACTTACAGTTCATTTATGTATTTCCAACTTACAAGAAGGCAACCAACAAAGAAACCAGTCATTTACAGGTAAGCTACACTACCCCTCAATATCTGTTCTCGGAACCATTATACAGAAACCAGACACTTGCAAGAAACCCCCCACCCCCAATTTCTCATCAACAATGCTAAATGAGCTCAGATTGTGAGCATCAGTTCAGCTTATTTTACAAACTGTGGTTTTCTTTGGATTTAAAACCTAAATTAAATTTGTATGTTGGACTCATGGACAGTACACAATGCCTCTCTGTAGAAAATCGACATCCTTACAGGGTCAGTACTAAAGAAAGAGATGGAAGCAGGTATGGTTTGTTTTCTAATGTTTAAAGTTACACCTGAGAATGTCAGCAGTCCCACACTAGCCTGTGGTTTCTGTCACTGCGACATTTCCTTTGCCACTCTGTATGCGGGTTGTTCTTGACCGCTTTGTGTCACTCTTCACTAGAATTTAGGGTATATATAACTGAGCAGCGAGCAGTGACCAAAGTACACAAGTTCCCCACATGAGTCCCAGTAATACACAAAAACAAATAGTCCAGTAAAGGTAGAATCATAACTTACATTTTTTACCTAAGCAGAGGTATAAAAGTACATGCTCCTAAATGTCCTTAAAGTAAGAAAGTACATGTAATTATTTTCACATTTTAAACTCCATATGTTTGTTTTTTTATTGAGGGTTAGAGGTGCATATCCATATCCATCCTTTTCAAGGATTTTACATGGACATGATTGGGTTCCCTAACAAGGTAAAACTGATCATTTTAGAAGTCAGTGCTGAGCACCACGTCAAATAATTCCTTTAAGTTAGGCCAAGGCTGGAGTGGGACTTGTTTTCAGAGCTGGAGTTAAGTGACACAGGCCAGCCCACCCCAAACTACTCACACACAAATGCACACAAATGCTCAGACACCGGTTATGTCCCGTTCTCTCATTGCATAAGTCTATAGACCATTCCTAACAGCAGTGCAGTCCCCAATTCATACCAAAACCACATCAGCCAAACAGAGAGCCGGGTTCACATAAACACAACCAAACAGACCAACCAAGATCACAAGTATAAATCAGACAGCTGAGATGTACACCAGTTAAACTGAAGCCGGGACTAGCCAGGGCCAGAGTGGATAATTTTGCCCAGATTTGCAGGCTGATCTTGCTGGACTAATCTCTGTAGACTGGTGTTACAAGTACTTCGGTATTTACTGCTTCTGTAACTCGGTTATGCGCTGTTTCTTCTCTGGTATGTGCTAGACATGCCTTCTCCTCCTCCCCTCCGCACCAAAACTTCCCCCGGCCCCGTCATATTCACAGAAGATTCATGTTGTTTTCTACGAAATTGTGTAGCTCCTACTCCCACCGGGAGATATGAGCAGTGCCGTAGTAATGTGATCTGAAAGATGACCTACTTCAATCTAATAAATCATATGTCACCACAGTGATGCATTATATCCTTATTACAATGTCCCGTTCAGGTCATTGTTTTTTTTTTCCTTTTCAAAAACAGAGGTACATTGTGTGTGTGTGTGTGTGTGTGTGTCGCTGGCACGGCTGCTTGTTCCCCCTGCGGCTATGCTCTACTTCCTCTTTTCTCAAGAAAGCCTTACAATCCGATGACGTAACCTGTACAAAAAAATGATGTAGTGATGTCCTGCCCACTTTCTTGCCCCATATGCGTGTGTATATATGCGAGTGAGGTCTTGCGGCTCTACCGGAGTTGTTAGCTTCCACCAAGACAGCAACATGGAACAGGTACAGAACAATGCTATGCATGTTTTGTGTATTTTCTGGTCTGTTTACTGTTGTCATATGTTATGCTAGGTAAACACGTATCTCAATTTTTGGTGATTTTTACTTTAATGCATCATTTGAACACAGCAGCTGCTGTGTACACTGTGTGAGAATTTCCTGATGAACGGACCAACAGAAATGGCCCAAAGTTGCTTGGAAAGATATCTGGCAAGACGTCTTACATTGTAATTAAATTAGGTTTTTTGCCCTCTCCCGTAAAGTTGCCATTTTGAAGATACTTGTTTTTCTTTGGACAGCAACGATATTATATATGCCGTTTAGCATTGAACATTTCTTGCTTCCTGCAATTTGGTAAACGTCTATAGAATAATGGCACCAAATTATAATCAGTTTATACATTTGCATTATTCCAAACAGTGTTTTCAAACCTTTGAACGCTAGTGCATATCACAAATCATATATACTCAGCCTCTCTTCAAATCTCATACATGGTTGTTTGAGGCTAATTAAATGTTTAAGGTAAACTTCACCTAACTCTCTTTTGCTACCGTTAGCGATGGTGTGAAACTGCCTAGTTTCAAAATGACTGAATTGTTTGTAAGCTGAACTGGAGAAATTTTTGTCCTCTTTTAGGCCAGTATTCTGTATGGGGGGATTTCCCTGCTTCATACTATGGTTGATGGGAAACACCACTATGAAGTTAAGAATGTTTTGACTCATATGCCAAGCACTTTTGCCAGGTAAGCACGACTGCACATTTCACCGCCCATGCGCTTTCAGAGTGGTTGTGTTAACATGTTTATATTGCAACTATTTATGTTTATACGCTTAAACTGTTGAGACACAAGTTGTGGCTTTCATGCACAGCCATGCATCAAGGTCAGATCATATAAACCTTTAAACAAACCCTGAAAAGTCATTCGGTAAATCCTTGGAGAGCAGTTTAATGTGACTGAGCTATTGCTAGGTTTTCAGCCCAAGCCCAGGCCACTTATAAGGTTAAATAACTGTCAGTGTTTAGTGAGTATATTAAAGTTGGAATTAAGTATGGGAGATGTAAACATGCAAGTCATTCAGAGGGGTCTGCTGTCATATGGTTTGTTTATTTCTCTATGTGTTAGGGATGAACAGTCAATTCTATTATTATATCAAAATCACAGTTTGAAAGGGTGTGTTTTTCACATGAGCTGTGACTTTAGTTATACTTTATGCACTATTCATATTCATATGAATAACAAGTATAGCAAGTTTTAAGGCGGGGATTAAACCTAATAATACAGAGCCTACAAACAAACAAAATACACCTGAAGCTTGTATAGACAATAATCGTATTGCATTTGCAGTCATCGAAATCGCAATTAGGTGTTCTCCCTTAAGTTATTCAGCCCTAGTTTGTGTGATATATATATGCAACATATGCTAATAAGCAAGCACATGAATAAGAAGTATCATTACTTTGTTTATACAAATCAGTAACTTTTGTCTTGTACCGATCCAAATACTGCCCCAGAATCAGCTTGCACGCTCACTAGAAATAAAACACACTGTTTGTACCAAAGACAGCACTTCTCACCCTGACCTGCCCGCACATGCACATGCTGTAACATGTTTTACTCCAACATGCATGTGCGCATGCACCTCTGGCAGAAGATTTAAAAAGCCCATTTCCTGCGTCCTTCTTGTGTTTTATTCTTATTCTTTCACAGAATTAAGCAAGCTGTTCTCGTTACTGGACTTGTAGGACTGATATATGTAAATTAGCCCTGTTCTGATTGACAGCCGTGAATTGTATCTCATTTGTAAAAGAGTTTAGATCTCATATGGCCTTTTTGCTTTAGGGACTGTGAAGGGATGAAGCTAAACTGGTGTCCACTGAACAGGCAGATACATGTAAATGTGGAGGTTTAACGGCTGCGTTTCTGTTTACACACTGTGTGGACTGGGGAGTGAATGGTTCATTGTGAAGCTTGTAAAACCCAATTTTCCATACTACACGAAACTTGGAAATATGGATGTCTGTGACGTGTGACGAGTTTAAGGGGTCATTGTTGATTAACAGAATGTCGCTGACTAACAATTTTGAAAAGCAATGTGTCGCCCGACTTTGACAGACAGTGTACAATATCCACAGATTGCACCCTGTGGCATGCACGGTACTATGCAGCTGTTGTAATGACTTCATGGTTTGTCTACCTCTTCCATTCTGCAGGAAGACAGACAGACTCCTGATGATAAACAATGTGGAAACTCAAAATTTGCCTCCAGACAAGTTTGCAGATATGCTGGCGACTTTGGAGTCTCCCATGCTGGTGAGTAGTTTCAGTCATGCACTGGCACAGAAGCGAGGTCAGAGCTTTAATCAGCCCTGAAATTTAGCTATATGCCTGAATCTTACAAAGCAACTAAATCACATTTAAATGAATGCTTTAACAAGTGCATAGGCTAAGCAATGCCTTCGTAAACCTAGTTGTGTTCTGTGTGGATGAACTATTCTTAATGTCCTGTTTTATTGATGTGCAGAGCTAAAATAGTTAGCCTTCAGCTGCTGAATATTGCGGCTTTATTTCTTTACATGAACATCTTAGACATGATATATTGAACATCCAGTGCATCAAAGAAAGTAAATGTCCTTATTGTACCCCCTACATCCTGTTTAGACATGGTAAGCCATTATATCGCAATATCAAGATCAATTCTTGGCTTAATGCTGCCAGAAACATGGAAACTCTACAGGGTTTTTTCCTTCGCCTGGCAGAAATGGGCATCTGCATGCAGGCCTTGTGGAGCTCCGTACTAAGTTCTGCCTGCATGTGTGGTTTGAGATGCACCCACAGTGCATACCCACACTGAAACGGTAACTTGAACCTGGAAAATGTCTGATGCTGCTCATGACTGTGATGGCAAAAGTGTTCTACACAGGTTTCAATGAATATATACAATTTGGCGACGGTCTGAAGAGAAAGACCCTGACACATATGTGTTACTGTATTAGACATGATATGAGGGCTTGTCCATGCAGGTGGGGTCTTGTCAGGTGCGGACAAGTACAGCCCCAGTTTCAAAAAGGTTGGCACACTGTGTCAAATACAAATAAATGTAAATAAAAACAGAAAGCGATGATTTTCAAAAATTTATAGATGCATTCAGACTGGTGAACCTCTGAGACTCTGCCTCTCTAAAATGCTCTTTTTATACCCAGTCAGGAGGCAAAAACTCCAGCTGTTTTTTTATTAGCACCACTTACCTTTCCAGCCTTTTGTTTCCCCTGCCCCAACTTTTTTTGAGATGCGTTTCTGCCATCAAGTTAATAATTTTCGAGTTAATAATTTTCATGAAATTGTAAAATGTCTCACTTTCAACTTCTGATATGCGTTCTATGTTCTATTGTTAATAAAATATGGGTCTACGTTTTTATTGACATTTATTTACATATTACACAGCATCCCAACTTTTTTTGGAACTGGGGTTGTACTGTAGGCTTACAGATATATGCTGAAGTATATAGACATGTCTCAAACAGTCACTGACATGTTTCAGTCTGCCGCTAATGTTATTGAAATTGATGCCATTTCCAACTTTTTGTAAGCAATTGGATCAGTTCTGTTTTTATTTCTCATGTGCAATTTGGATAGTTCTCACTCTATGCACAAACAATAGACACACGTACACACACACACATGCAAACAAACATCAGTTCTGAGAACCCTTAAAAAAAGTGCTAAAATAGAGAAGTGAAACAAGTGACCAGACTCAGTAAGTACTAACAGGGTTTAAGTGAACAGCCAGTTTTTTAAGATTGTCAAAGCTTATCCAGGCTGCACTGAAAGTGCTAACATAGTGTCTAGGTCTTTTTTTCACAGTAAGACACTACGGATTATGTTTATTGCTATCTAAGCTTACATACAGTTTTTTATCCCTCTGTTCCCAGACTATACACCAAGCCAGCATCGAGCAAGATATACCGGAATGTCTGGAGTCTGACTACATCAAACCTTTTGATAAGGAGAATATCAACATGACCTTCTGTATGGCTATGGTTACGAAGGAGTGTCTGGATAAAGAAGAAGAAAATGGATTAGAGCCAGACGTGTGCGAATGGGAGAGCGATGACATCGAAGACGACCAGGAGCTGCTCCTTGTGTGCATGAATAAAACCAGATTGACGGCTGTGAAAGGAAGGGGCTGTGACCCTGACAATCCCTGCAACAACTGCGGCACTAACAGGTGCAACTTTAATGAAGTCGTCGTGACAGCTGAGGCGAGCGAAGTCACATCAGGTAAGCACATAACGTTCACCCTTAATATGCTTGAAGATCATGTCGCTGTATATGCTTACAATTTAACAGTGATGTCCAAAAAGAAAACCATGTATCTCCAAAATGGCAAATTTACAGAAGGAGGCAAAAACCTACTTTAACTTGAATGTAGGACTTTTTTCCAAGCAGTTTTGGGCCATTTCTGTTGGTCCATTGATCATGAAATTTTCACACAGTGTAAACAGCAGCTTAAATGTTGCATAAAAGTAAAAATCAACAATTCTTTGGACAGTGATGATACACGGCATGGCCAAATAGGGGATATCCCAGGAGACAAAAAAGTACACTGAAGTGTACATAATTGAAGTGTACTTAGTATACCTTCCTTGAACTTGTGATTAATGTACTGAAAGTGTGCTATTTGCATATACAACCTATGTACTTTTTTCTATTTATTGTTTTATATGTACTTAACTATGAAGTTTAACTACGGAGTTTTATGTGTATTAATCCATTCTGTATTGACGATTGCTGATATTGTGGTAAAGGAACCTCTGATTCTTCAGTTTGCAGAGAATACATAAAGCAGTGGAACGAACAAAGAGTTTGGCTCAACCTCACAAAGTCCAGCCAGCCTGATGGACCTTCACCTCTCACATGCACTAAGTCCTTCTCAGGTCAGCAGAGATTTGTATTATCTCATTTTACATGTTATTTGTGCTGCTTTGGTGAAAACTCCTAAGGACACGAATTAATCGGCTAAACACCGAATGAGTGTCCAGTCACAGCATTTGACATGTTCTTGTTTTCCAACATGAATGACATTAAGCATTATTACACATGCATGTTGCTCTTACAGAGGACATGACGATCTTCTACTACATATCAAATATAAGGTCAGATCTGAGTAGCGGTGTCCCAGTTGTGTTGAACTTCTATGGCTCGCGTAACTTCCTGAAATGCACCATGGAGAATCAGAAAGTCGTTTTGAAAGTTGAGGTAAGCTGTAATTCATTGATGTGTACATCTTCAAATATGTGTATAGTTATTATCATTAACTAAGAATTAGCTAGCTGAAGTTTATGCTTCTTGACATTAACATTAAATCAAAAATGTAAGCCACCTAGTCAGTTTAGTCAACAGGACTGGCGAGGAAAGCTCAAAGTCCATGTCAGGACCAAAAGGAGACTAAGACCAAGACAATGCTAGTCCTCTTCAATATTTCCAAACCTGGACATGCTGCACTTTGCAGACATTTTTCAACTGTACTATGTCTTTCATAATAATAATATGTGTAAGATTTTTGTACTCTGCTTCTGTGTGTTATATTCAGTTTGCTTATGTGTTAAATATAAACAAAATCAGCTAAATTCATCACAACCTGAAACCAGGAAAAAAATAAAATTCACGCTACCCAGTAATGTATTAGATGTGAACACAGTGCATAATATACATTAATCATCAAAAGAATAATTGCACCCAGAAGGAAGCGTTGGATTCCTTTGCTATTCTGAAGGAAGATAAAGATTACCAGGAACAATCAACTATTATAAATAAATTACATGCTATACATATATATATATATATACAGAAGTAGTGTCTCTCAGTATGGCGTCGGGCCTCCATGTTTGCTAACGCATACTTCTCGGCATGGAGTTGTAGAGGTTCCTGATGGTGTCCTCTGATTATCCATCCCATGCAGCTTGAATATTCTCACACAGTTCCTGCAGATTTTGTGGTAGGGGTGGAGGTGGAGAGACACCAGGCCTTCTGGACACGTGACGCAAAACAACAAGAAACCGTTGATCTTGGCACTGACCATGGTGATTGGTTGGTTTTCTCCACCAAGACAAGAGCAGGACTCCCATTCTGAGTCACTATATGCCAGTCTGGCATTACACCATTGCTGTCTTTGGTGATGTTGACGTGGTGCTAAGGGCAGTCGTCGTAACGGTCTGTGTGCATGTAGTCCTGCGTCGTGTAGCCAGTAGTGCTGGCAATAACAGGATGACTCATGGAGGCCATCACTGCTCGCTGATTGTCTGGAATCGTGGCTGTTCGGTCAGTCGGGTACAGCGAAAAGCGATAAGGTGCAGCGTCTTTGTTTATGTCACATGTGGAGCCGAGTGTGAAATTTGAATTATTCACACCTTACGATTTCAAACCTACCCACCAAGACTCATTCCTGTCATTCCTGTTTATTCCTTCTGGGTACTATTTGTGCAAGTATATATTCTTTTGATGATGAGTGTATATTGTAATGTACACTGTATATCCACTAACCACTTACTCAGCTGGAACATAAACTGAAATGATTGTTTAAAAGCACCTGTATTTATACTTCCTATGTATAATAACAGCCCCAGACAGTTCTAGAAAGTTCTAAAAAAAAAAAAAAAGTTCCAGGCAGTTCTACAAACTTTCTCTCAGAGTTCTCACAGTTCCAGATACTACTTGAGGTCTACTCCTCACTAAATGTATCACAAAGTTTGAGGACCAGTAGTCATTCTCTGTGCATTTAGGCCTAAGGAATTAAGAAAACAGACTTACCAGGAAACAAGAAAACAATACAAATATGTTACATAGTGTAATCGGTACAGTGGTATATTGGTCAGGAATTTCTGAGCTTGAAGTCAAGCTGAAATCAAAATTGGCCTTTTGTAGCTTGGTAGTCCGTGTCTCTGGTCAGATAAAGCTTATATTATGGTCATTTTATTTGATAATCTCCGTGCACCAGCAGGTCATAAAATAATTTTAACCAATAATAGCATGACTCACCACCAACTCACACCACACCCAACTAACAGCAATTGAAAAGGATGTGTAGGGTCACAGGCTGCTTCCTAACGTTAGGTTTCACTTGGTAACATATAACAGTAGGGAAGGAAGTCCATTGTGATTTCTAATTCCCACTGACTAAAGGTATTTACAATGGTCTAACGGTTGAAAGACGATTTGCGTAACGGATCGTGAGTAATACAGTGAGAAAACACTGATGGACAAAATTGTGAGTGCTATCAAACTGATAAAGCTGAAGGTAGTAATGCTGGCCTACAGAGTACTACATAAAAGGAAGTACATAGAATTAAATGCTAGTTTTGTGCCCCTTATGTTAATCAGTCTTTGGTTTAATGATCAACTGTGCATTTTGCTAGTAGGCAAGTGTTAATTATTAGTAGAACATTACCACACCAATAGTACATTCTTTACTACTGTTTTTAAACTAGTCTCCAAACTAGTCTTAAAAGTGGGTTAAGTTTAAGAGTCTACAAAGTCTAGTCCTGGAGGGCCAGAGATGATTTCCCTGCTCACCTACTAGACATAAAAAGGTGAGTTGAATGAGGTGTATTTGAGCAGAAAACTGCATGGGATTCTGGCCCTCCCGGACCGGAGATCCCTGATACAGACCCAATTATTACAACACTGTCTAAATGTGAAAAGGCACAAATATAGTAAGTGCTACCGGTAAAGAAAAAAACATATAAATATCACAGGTGCTTTATGGAGTGGGTTTCAGAAAATTGAGAACGAGTGAATAGTGGCATGGATAACCACTGTTTAATATCATTTGAATTCCTCATACCGCCATCTCTGAACAGATGAATCTGGTGATGATAAGCATGCAACAAAGAGTATTCAAAGAGAACTCAGTCAAAGGCGAAGGGCATGAATAAAGTGAATTATTTACCATATCTTTATTCAGTCCTCAGTGATCTCATTATCATATCAGTCTATATCCTGATCCGTGATCTAACAGCTCTTTATGTCGAACGTTTCAGTGCTGTGAAACAAAACTGCAGCTGAAGAAAATCTGCAAGGATGACGAGAATACCTGGCCTTTCGTCTTCTACATGACGACTACGAAGGACAACGTGCGTCACTTCGAGTCAGCTGCTCACCGAGGATGGTTTATCCAGACTACAAAACAGACTACAATCTGTGTGGACCAGGACAACAGCACAGAACAGAAAAGGAAGAACTTCTACTTTCTCATCCACTACAAGTCCACATCATAGTGAGCCCAGCTTTTTCCAAGCAACGAGGTAGTAATTCACTGTTCTAATACATACGTGATTCAAGGATGAATTTAACTAATTCTATAAATGTAAATCGACTGAAAAGATCTCAGTCATTAGTGTTAATCAGCAGCAGGGAAGAGAATCAGGTGATTAAGTTGCCCTTTGACACTGTCAGTTGCTTCAAATTCTTTACTGAGAAATGCTTACCTTGCTAATAATAACGGTCCTTACACAACGCAAGGTTTCTTTGCTATCTCCAGGTCGGATTTATGTCTTTACATATTAACGTCACATGCACAAGCTCAAAAAGAAGGACAATTAGGTCTCAAATGCAAAATCGGCATTGTATTGATAAAGATATGATGACAATGGTAAATAATTCACTTGTATCCTTTGAAAGCATGTCCTTCGCCAAGTTTTGACTGAGTTCTCTTTGAATACTCTTTGTTGCATGCTCATCATCATCAGATTGATCTGTTCAGAGAGGGTCTGAAGCACAACCAATGTTAGCCAACCAGTGTCTTCCCACACTGCATGCAATTACACATTCCCAACAGAGAGGTCTCGCAGTCTCAGAAACGTACATAGTGTAGCTTTAAGGTCAGGTCTTTTAATAGATCAGACATCAAAAAAGGCACCTTCTATTCAGAGCTGGTTATGAGCTGATGCACAAATTTTAACTGCTATTGCAGTAACAAGTAGTTATGTATCATACCACAATGTATTGATTTTTTTTTATTATTTGTTTTTTTAACACTTCTTATACTCTTTTGCTCTACTCTGCTATAAGCTATGAAACAATTTATTCTGAATTTAAATCAGCACCTGTAAAACAATTGTTTCATTTCAGTAATGCTGATATAAAGTGCATTTACACATCATGTTTCTATAAAATTTATACATTTTATATTCATATTTTATACATTTAATACACTTTAGTGTATAATAGGTTTTCACACAAAAACAGTTTCACCTGTTTATGAATGTTACAATAGGTGACTGTGTTTTCATGGTAGGAAATGTTTCCATCTGTTTTTGATTGGTTCATTTAAAATCCTGTTTGCTCAGTGTCACTCTCGAAGGCTTTGTTTGGTGTTCCCTCGGATGTTTCTTCATATGGGTTTTCAGGCTCCGCAGGTTTCTTGGCTGCCCTGTGGATCAAAACACGTGGTTGTAACTCAAGTTGTTTCAGTGTTACGTCTCACAGACTGTAACTTTTGTAAGCTGTTTCATGATAACTGGCATTGTGAAAAGCACTATGGGAAAACTTCTAAATGGTATTGAACTAAATTGTGACGTTAGTAATGCTCGATTTAACTGTCTTGCCTTTGGAACTTATTCTTACTAACTTTTTAAACATTTTTAAATAAAAGTTTTAAGCTACAAAAATGTGTCTGTGTTTACGTGCATGCTCAGGTTTGCTTATAAAAAATGTTTACATTGAAAAAATGAAGTTTATGGAATTTTACTAATGTACTTCAAAGTGATGGTATTTATATAATGGTATAGCACTTTGTACTGCTTTGTAATTGTGCATCTGTCATTGCCATTACCAAAGGCTTTATAATGAATTGTGACACTGCTGTTGCAATATGAATTTGTTGAACATCAATAGAGTTTATGAATGTCCTTACAAAGCATAGTTACAAAGAGTTATCAGCACATAGCTATTTAAAAACAAGGGCTTCTTTACTAATCCTAGTTTGGAAAATGTGTGTTCAGTACAAACCTCCTGTAACACTTTACTAGAACCGTCTTACTTAACATTGATATAAATACCACCAACATGTCATGGCAGACGTCATATCAGTCATTATGACAGACTGTGCTCAGCAAAATAACACTATTACTGTTACTATTTCTGATAATTGTAGATAATTGTAAAATTAGCCAGCAGGTAAGTCTGTAAGTGGCAGTCTACAAAGTGCACAAATGGATGTCTAAGTTTTATTTCCCATATGTCTACTTGTAATAAGGAAAGTCACTTCCTTTGAGCTTACTACAAATACTAGTAAGCCTCTTTCTTTACCACAAGCTGGGTGATTTGATTCAGCTTTGCTTTAGCCAAAGACATGGAAATATGTTTTGAATGGTTTAGACCAGTGGTTTAGACCAGTGGTCTCCAACCTTTATACAGTGTTTAGTTCCAACCACTGTCCACCACACCTGTTCCAGCTAATTAACTTCTTCAGAACAGCTTGCCTGGTCCATGTGTAGCAGAGTGATGTAGGGGATGGGCAGCATGTTTAAAGCAGGTTGGAATGAAACTCTTTACTTGGAAACTATATACTTGTAGCTTGTAACTTGTAGTTCCTAGTCCTTCATGAGTGAGGACAGGTAGGTTTGATCATTTTTGGTGATCCCTTGGGTTAAAGGAATCGCCAGTTTTATAATTCCAGGTGCAGTGGTGGATGAAGTACACAAACTATTTACTTAACTATTACTTAAGTTAAAGTAGAGATACCCAAGCTAAAATATTCCTCCAGTACAAGTTCTTCCCTTTAGACCTCCACTGGAGTAAAAGTATTTACCTTCAAATGTACTTAAGTGTGGAGAGTAACAGTAGCATGATTTATTATGGCTCTAATGTCCTAGTGTCACTCTCGGCCCACCAGTATTTAATAGAAGGTCATTAATTAGTCTGACACTGATGTCTATTACAATTATCATAAGCACAAAACACTGAAGGAGAACAGTTTCTATTAGCTAGAACCAAGCTCTGTCCAACAGGTCAAAACAAGCTCAAAACAAAGTGACAGATAAGGACAGATTTGGCCATAACGTAGTGGAGTAAAAAGTATGATATATGACTTTAAAATGTTGACTTTGAAATATCCTCTAGTTAGCTGCTATGATATCAAACATTATGGGGTCTGTCATGACATTATAGTGCGTTATTTTACTGGACATAATGTTTCATGACAACTCAAGACTATGACATTTGTATTTATGATTTTGTCAAGGTTATGTAGCAAGATTCATGGTGAAAATGTAATGAAAAATGTTAGCATGACGTGCATTAGCATTACTCTTCAACTATTCATAAGTTTAAGGCTCATGAGTCCAAGCTCTCTTGGATTTAGCCACAGCCTCAAGAGAGCGACAAACAAATGAGGCCAGTTTGGCAATAGAAAATTATGTTTGTCTACAGTGTTTCACTTCTGTTTTCACTGATGACTGGTGCTTTCCCTGCTATGCTTACCTCTTTCTATTCACAACCCCCATGATAACAAGGTACATCCCCACGCACACCACCAAACCCATCACCACGCCGAACACAACCAGCCAAACTGTGACCGGCTGCTCAGCAGGGGGAGCGAAAGTGGCCCGCAGTCCCTCAAACTCGAACGTGTCGTCACTCAGCTGAAACACTCCATTAAGACGTCCTCTAGACATCCTGTATGGATGACATTTCACACCACATAAGCGGAAACTCTCCCATTAAATTACGAACCAGTCCCTTGGTTTCTGTAGCAACTACTACAGTTGCAAAACCACATGAATTTTCCCAGGGCATTAGGGGATGGCCCATGTTTCATTATTTATCTACCATGACTGAGCTAGATCAGCATTATTTTATATTCACACTGAGAGGACAGTCCTGGACTTACTAGAAGAATGCATTATAATCAAAACAATTGTAACAATTAGCTGATTCGCTCTCTGTAAACATCAATAACACACAGATAACGTCTCACCAGATCGCTTCCTCCACTTCGGCTTTAGGGATGATCTTATTTGTATCAGCAGGATTAGTCACCACAAAGTAAAAGGAGACCCTTGGGGTTTCTTTATATGTGTGGATATTCTCTGACCTGCAAACACCAATTCATATACATTTACTACATACCAAACAGCTTAATCAAAAGCCACAACAGGAGGTACACTAATCCAAATGCTGTATACTTACATGAAATTGACAACTTCTCCCTTGGTCTCCAAGTAGTACTGTCGCATGGCATATGCCATGGAGGCTTTGAAGAGGTACATCTCATTTTCATTCCAAGTGTACTGAAAATAGGAATAATAATAAATTGCTACTTTTCCAGTTATATAGAACTGAATGAATATTTACTGCCTGTATTAAAGAAATACGAAAAATCGACATACTGCATTTTCCCCCATGGCAGCTTTTAGACTCAGCCGCACTTTAACAGCATCCTTGGAGTCTGTGGATGAACAACAGGCATGATTAGCAATAAAGTCATATATCCTGCTCTTTCTGCAGCCCCCTTGGAGACCATTCCACCAGTAAAATGGACTCAGCTCGTATGTATTTTAAACAGAATACTCAAAGGGAATATGTCCCCTTATCTCTGTTATCAGATCAACCAAACCACTGCTGGTTCTCTGTGTGTGTGTGAAATGTTATAAGTATGGGTTGAGCTGCTAGAGAGCAATGATGATTGTAAGAGGAGGGCTGACCCCATGGCGTGAAAACAATTCTACGCTAAGACGGACATGCCAAAAGACCACCTTTGAGATCTGGCAGAATGAAAGATACGCAACATGAAAGTGCACCTAAAAATGTGCAGGAATTACATCAACATGGACCAGAATCCCAAAGCAAAGTCCATACCATAAAGAACTGAAGTTATCGTTACGGTTAGAGTAAAGAGAGGCCCTACGCAGTGTTAGTGTTCCTAATAGAGCGTTTGGTGAGTGTATAGTGCTAAAACCGAGGGACCTCCCAAACAGGTGGGAACTAAATGTTTTATCTCACCTAGACACAAATTTGGTGTCCAATGTTTGCTTCTTCCTGATATCTCCATGGCAAAATGAAAAAAGCTAACTCTGGACACTTAGCATGGCCAATCGACTACATTTGGTGAGTAATCCCTTTAAAAGGCCTAGATATGAAGATTGCAGGGCATTTGCAGTATTTATGGGGTAAAGAGATGGACAGAGGTGTCGTCTAACCTAATTAAAGCTTACAGGGACCTCAGGGTGTTCTGAGACAGAAGGCAAGCTACCTATAGATTTAAGAACTGTACTCCTTAATGAATCTTTCAGTTAAGACAAGTGAAAGGTTCCTAATGGGCTCAAAAAGGAACTCTATTCTATGGCATTTAAACGTGCTTTGGCCTGAGTAGGTTTTGCCACCTACATGGATCAACAGCCGCTTTCCATCCTGGCTGCCTCTTGTGCTTCTGATTTTCTTCTTTGAGCCAGTTGTATAGAGTACTGAAGTAGTTCAACAAAGGCTTGGAGTCCATCCTGGTATCCCCTGAAACCTGTTCCAGAGCACGGGTCCAAGACTTTGCCCGGCCCAGCTCAAGCATCTGCCTGTTAGTAAACAGCATACAATAGCTCAGATCATTATCAGTATGTCTGTATATCTGAATGTCATAGTAAATAAAGGGATGTTTACTCCTTCAGATTTGCACAGGTGGTATTAGTCTATGTCATGCCAAAAGATTTTGAGGGGCATGATGTACATTATGGCCAAAAATATGCAGACACCTGACCATCACATGTAAATGATCTTGTTGAACATACTACAAAACCATGGGCATTAAAATGGAGAACCCCCATCTGCCTAACTACAACAGCCTTAGCTGTTCTAGAAAGGCTTACTCCAAGGTTATGGTATGTGTGTAAATTAAAGTAACTCAATAGCCAAGAGGAGTGTCCACATACTGGCCATACCATGTACTTCCATTACTGTTCTTGCTACATAAGCCTCCGGTGCACAACTAAAGAAGCAAACTTTATCTGTGTATCTGTTATCTGTATCTGTGTGTACTTCATCTGATGGTGTACTTCCACATATCAGGGCTCTGTAGACCCCAGAAGAAAGTCGTCAAGCTGTGTAGCAATGAAAGCAAAGCTTTTTGGATACCTGAGTTTGTTGCCAGCTGCAGGTGAGTTGGTGATGTCGCATTTGTAGAGTGGGCCATTGTGGCCAGCTTCCTTGCAGAGTGCTTGCTGGAACTGGAACTGGTATATTGTCCTTGTAAAGTATCTATGCAAGAGACAAACAGGAAAGGACACCAAATTTGATATGTAGTATGGACAATATGCACTGTGAAAAAGTAAACAGATAGGTAGCTTGAACACTAAATGAATGGAAATGCTAATTGAAAATGCTACACATAACCCCAACATTGTGACTCCTAGCAAATCAAGACCATTACTGACATGTGGTCTGGACACAAATTTTTTTATTTAGCATTTATTTATATTATGTATATAACGGGCAATATTCGTGAAAGGCTTTATTACCTGATAAAGGAATAGTCCCCGGACACATGGAAAAGAGCTGGTGGGTCGCAGTATGTCTCATCTCTGGGTATAGGCTCCGCCACACCTACCAGTTCCCTCCTGTGTTAAAAACAGGAATCAGCTCACTGTATTCTTCAAAACTAGAAAAGTCATTTAGATGGCATATACACCCATAATCCACACTCACACTTACAATGCACTATATCATACCTCCACTATAGAAGTGTACAATTACAGACTGTAGCTCATCTGTTGTCATTTACAGTTTCAACCAACTCATCCAACCTCATTCATCACTGACAAGTAAGACCTATAAGCCTAGATTTAAAAGGGACTTAACCACCCAGTAATTTGCTCTCAACACTGACGTTGCTCTTTAATGGTATTTATATAGAATACATATTTTCCGCACACATAACTCATTGGAAATGCTTTTGCATGCAGTCAGCGTCTTTCATGTTCCTCTACTGTAAAAGACTGAGTCAGCACAAATGCCTCTGGCCGACACCACTTTCCGTACGGTCACGTCTGTCAGGGATGTTTAAAAGTGAGATAAACGGGCTACCAGCAACATTGTAAGACACTGCCAGCTTGCTATAAGTTTTGAAAAGGTTTATAGAGTAATCTTTGTGCTGTTCTCAAGTCATATGCTCTTTGGCAACCATGGCTTACTATTAACTGCAGTGCCTAATAGAATAACTGTTCATTTAAATTATTATTATTACTAATTTTTTTTTTTTGTTGTTGTTGTTAAACAGTAGCAGAGGTGCTGACTTGAAGAATATGACTTGGATTCAGACTCCAAACATAAATTTGATGACTTGACTCATCTGTGACTTTAACACCAATGGTTTGAACTCGAAACGTGGAGAGGCATTTGCGTGCAGACAGGACTCTACAGTCAGTTCCTTTTTTTTTTTTTTTTTTGTGAATGGATTTGTTTCCTGCCATAGGCAGTCCAGAGTTGCATGCATCACATGTAAGTTTGATACCCAATAGCATTGTCATATGTCTGTTCCTGTGCTTTGGCAAGTTGAAGCGTGAGAATTTAAGTTTGCGTTCGTAACCTTCAGTAGACGGTGCTATACAGCATTTAAGTAGTTTACATTTCAATTGTTTAATAATCCTCTTATGTATAGGTTGTACTTGCATCTTTCTTCTATCGATGAACTGCAATTAGGGGAAGACCTTGCTATTGTTTTAATATATACAATAATGTTGATATGTATGTAATGATACCCAAGTTTCTGTTGCTGAAGTTGATGTTGTTAATAAATTATGCTGTATTACTATGGACTATGTTTGGTGGCTGGGAGACACCATAATTATAGTTCTATAATTTGAGATAAGAAGGTTTTGCCAGTTAAATAATGGTGCATTCCAATTGTGGCATTATAAATAGCATAACCAGCATAATGTAGCACATAGTCCAAACGTAACTTCATAATTAACAGTAATACGTAGTGGCATCTGCCTGCAGACGGGACTCTACAGTCGGTTCCCCTTTTTTTTTTGGAATGCATTTGTTTCCTGCTGTGGGCATCCCCGGGTTGCATCACTTGTAAATTTGATACCCAACAACACTGTCGTATGTCTGTTCCTGTGCTTATGCAAGCTGAAGCGTGAGAATTTAAGTCTGCTTTCATAACCTAGAAGCTAACAAAGCATCAATAGCATTAATAAGCAGTTCAACTCCAGACTTACTGGAGAGACGTACCAGGCGATCTTACAGTTTTCCTCGTGGTAGATAAACAAAAGAAGCAAAGCTCTTTCTCAAACACTCAAAGTTAAGTTGCTGGATTGACTTGAAAGTTTGGACTTTCCAATACTGACTGGGGACACTCAGTTTGGGACTTAACTTGGGACTCAAACTCTTGTCAACTACTTGAGACCTACTTAGTGTCACTTAGTGACTTGTTCTCACTTCAGATAATTAGTGTATTTTACCATATTGTATTTTGACACCTTTTGTTCAGGCCAATAGGTCAGTATCCTTGCTTTTGACAACAACAAGAAGAGGTATTGTGATACATTTCTTATTGCATATATTCCTGCTACATCTGTAACACTTTCAGGACTTATCTGTTTCTAGGACTCTGGTTGTAGTTGACCAACTCTTACTGTTGCGTCAAAAAGGAACTCTGACATCCTGACTACAAGACAGTGGTGAAACCGTGAGGTTTCGCACTTACTTCATCTCCCACCAGCGGAGCATCCACTGATCTTTGGGGATGGTACCCTGGAATACCTGCCACCTCCACTCCTCCAGCATGTAGGTGAAGGGTAGAGTCCCCACGATAGTAAGAGCCTGCTTCAGCAGGAAGTTAATATCTGTCTCTGAAAAAAAAAGGAATAAAAAAATATAAGGTCATTTAATTAGACTTCAGCTATTCATATATATATATTATATTTATCCATCTATCTTTAAGTCATATAGCTCACATGGCTGTATTGAAAGCCAAAGTTTGTCTATAATTTTGTTCATTTAACCACATGAGCAATTCTACTGGACAATGCATAATAATTTAGGTAGACAGTTGACCCAATGCTAACCTGTGATTACCTTCCATGAATTATAAGATACATTACCCTCACAGCTGCCATGCAAAACTAAAGCTGCAAACGGCAAACATGTCTTGGCTGATTGTCTTGATTGCATTTGAGGTTTTTTTTTTTTTTTTTGCCAGCAGCTTCTTGTCCAAGTGCACTTGTCATGCCTCCATACCTGGGTCTTCTTTGAAGTCAGCAGGCAGGAGGCCCAGGGCCTGCAGGTGAGATGGGGTAGCGGCTGACAGAGACATAATCTCCCCCACTGCCTCGTGGAAGCCCTCATTAGCTCCATCCCGCAGCAGATAGGGCAAGTGGCGATAGGCCATCTGGTACTGGTTGTGCCCCATCTCGTGATGAGCAGTCAGGAAATGATCCATGTTTACCACGGTGCACATTTTGATCCTGTGTGAGGGAAAGATGGAGATGATGCTTCTGAGTGAGACATAGCTACCATGAATTCAACTACTTTCTGGAACTGTGGTAACAAACATGGCCAGTGTGTAAGATGGTGGCAGTCAAACAGCTTAGCTCCTGCCCATGTTTACAATGTAGCAATAATTATAGTAAGGAACCAGACTAGTTTCATCTTGGACCCAGTACAATATAAACAGTACAGTATATATGGGTTAAACAGCCCATTTAGAATAACATAAATCAGTGTAAGGGTCAGTTCAAAACACCATGTGAACCCCGGTGATAGTGTGTTTTGCAATAATGGCCATTCTACTGAGAGAAACAATGGTGTTGAAGTTATTCAAGTCAAGTGTACATTTATGCATTTGGCAGACTCTCCTATCCAGAGCGTCTTATACTGTATAAGCTCACCAGCCAAAAATCGTCACCTTGCTTGTTTAAGGTGGTAGTAAATTCAGGCTCCGGCAGATGACATTGCTTGAGGATGATAGGGCTATGAATGCCTGCGGGGTGTGAGTGACGGGATACATAGATTGAGAAGAGGTGGTACAGTGCAGGGAATGTTTTGTTCAGTGTGTGGAAAATGGGCCATAAAGCAGATGTTAGTGACTGGCTACAAGTAGTGATTGCATTTGGGCGTGCCAAAGACCATAGTGTGAGGGAAGTAACAGAATTTGCAGGTGTATTGAAGCGTACGGTCATACGGGTCTACCAGCAGTGTGTAAAATCCCAGTCTACAGGAAATTCTCCTCAGAATTGTTCCAGGGAAGGCATCTACCAAATCTCGCCCAAATGTGCAGTTCTTGGGGTGACTGAACACTGCTGTAGCCTACATCCAGAAACTTGACGAGTCCATGCACAGGTGACTAATTTTTGGTCCGGTGATCTTATTACTCATTTTATAGAGGTAAGAATATAGCATTGTCTTGCCCCAGCACTCACTGGTATTATATGGTGTGCTTGGCCAGGAATCAAACCTAATTTTGCTGTATGGTAGACACCAGTTTTATACATTACCAACAGCTTGTGAAGTTTACTAATAATCTTTAAACTATAATTACAAACTGAGTTTGATTTCTATGAATTGCAAAATGGCAGAAGAACAGGAGGTCACAGTGATTCCAGAGAGCGTGAGGTGGCTTCCATACCTAAAGTCTTCTTGGTTTCCCATGTCCCACGCGGTAGGGTGACACACCACATTCTTCCCCTCAGGTTTCACAAACATGGAGTTTGTCCAGAAGTTGTCAAACATGGCCGACATGTTCACAGACACAAAGAACTTCTCTGCTTCTTTGAACAGGCGCATTTCTTTCCAGCCCTGATATCCAACACAGGTATTTCTTTATCACATTTTGCAGTAACCGATAAAGATTCCATGCCAGCGATCACATAACTCATAAAATACTATTTGCTATAGACCTTTGTACTGAAAACATAACGATAAAAATCAGTTTCTGATTACATGGATGTAAATTATTCAGTTTACTGAGTCAAATAAAATCTCACCTGCGCTACCATTGCTGAGGTCACATCGATATCCGGCTTGTCTGGATAAGGGACAGATAGTGGGTAAAGGTTGGTCCAAAACCTTCCCCACATGTCCCCTAAGGATAACAAAGGCAAGAAGGTTATTCAACATATGACATTAATGTTTCATTGCATGTAGTATGTTTTATCATAAATATAGACTTCAGCTAAGACTATAATTCACAAAATATTTACAGTTTTCATATATTAGAATGCAAATTGGAGTGCCACAGACGCATAACTGAACCCTAATAATAATAACCTCCCCATCCAAATTGATCATGGTCATCATATTTCACACTGTGCTTCTGAAATATCAATAAACGAATGGCAAATTGCCGCATATAGCACAGACGCAGCTCAGACATACTCATAAAACCATAAACCCAGTGTAAAAATGAAGTCCACATAATAACACAGCAGTAAACACACAATAATGTAATAAATAGTCAGAGGTCATAAATCTTTTAGGGATATGCGATTACTGATTGCTGTTCAAGCAGGATTTTATTGCCCAGAAGTGTTTACATAATGTACACTCATATTATTTATGGCTGTTGTTTTTATTTTAGAATAACTTATATCGTGTAGATGGAAATATATATCAGAAAGTTAAATCATAAAAACTCCCCATACAAAAATGAGTCACCTCTGTGATGTTCTGTGTTGTTTTAATTTTGCTGAAATGGGTTCTTTGGTTGAGGTGACAGTAAATTCGGACCACAGTGCCTACACTGAGCTGCTGGACTACCAGTGTTTGCCTTTTGCTCATTGTCTTACTGAGGAACATACCATTCCTATCCCTGTAATCCCAGATGACAATTTTCATGTTCACAGAGCTGCAAATTTGACTGACTGGCCTGAAAAACTTTCAAAAACATTCACACATCTAGACTGGGATTTGAATCCTTGTAAAAATTTGTGGGACTACCTGGAACAACCAGTAAAATGCCAGGGAAGGCATCCACCAAATCTTGCCCAACTGCACAATTATTTAGTTGGTTGGACATTGATGTGGCCTACATCCAGAAACTTGTCCAGTCCATACCAAATTGAATTGATGTTATTCATGCTTGTGGAGGTATTACATGCTATTAAATACATTTTATTCACAGGTGACTAAATTGTTTGTTGTGATTTTTTCTCCGGTGAGCTTTGTCCACTTATGGCAATTCCTATCTTTTGATCACCACCTTTCAAGTATGAGTCATTCTGAATCTTAATTTTATTAAATATTATACAGCTTTCTTTATGCAATCCTCTACAGCTCTTCAGTTCCTACAGCTTCCTGCAGGTTAGTTTCCTGCAGGTACCTATAATGTTGTAAAGGAATGATTTTCTACAAATATAATATGATATAATTCTGACCGTAGTGTCATTTGTAAGGGATTTAATGATGAATTTAATGATGGTTAAAGTATCAGAATTAAATTTCCCTAATTAATTACATACTGAAATACTTTGATTGAAACATGATAGTCCAGACATGTACACATTGTCACATGTCTGGACTATCATGTTTAATACATGTTTCAGTATTTATTGAGGTAGCTCAGAGGTCAGTGAAGCACTGAAGGTAACGGATTCAGAATACAGAAACTTACACACAGTTGCTTGTCTTATGGGTAATCAGTTACACTACAGAACACCACCCCCACCCCCAACTAATCCAACATTAAACTAACAACTGACTGTTGTTTGTTGTAGACTTTAGGTTTACCTAGTAAGTGGGCTGGAAGGCATGCATCAGTAGCAATGTGCCCAGGATAGGTTTCCTGCAGTTTGGCCCTCACGTAAGCATGAAGCTCTTTGTACAAAGGCAAGATCTGGAAAGAGAAATGAATTGCTCGTTTAAAATGCAATTGTATTCTTGTGTATTTGTAAACTATGCTGTATTGATGAAACTTTTTAGATTTATTGCGGAGAACTTGCTTTTATAAAAGGACAGATGGTTTCTAGTTGTTCTATTTACATATCTTTACCAAACGAAAAAATGCAGTATATATAATAACAAGATGTTGAGCATACCTCCTGATATATGCGTCTCACGTCCGTCATCAGTTCATCCCGGGTGTAGCTATAAGCGGGCTCATCTATTGTTTCATAATCAGCTCTCCAGTAGTCCCCATAGTCTTTAAAATCTTTGAGGAAAAAAAGGGAGCATAGTGAATGAGTGTATAGGTAATATTCCATGCCATTTCCGCTTTGTATAAATAGAGAAGTAAGGTCATCTCTATTCAGATGTATGTATATATATAACCTTCCAGATATATTCTATAACTATATGTTAGCCCCGGTCTACTTAGGCAAGCATTGAGCTACTTTCTGTAAAACAAAAATAACACGTACTACTGGTTTAGGTTACTTTCGAGAGTTATTAAAATATGACTAATAATAATAGCTATACAGTGGGAGTCCCGGAAGTCTGAGACTGCTTAGAAAAGCAGGGATTTCATTTCCATTTAAAGCTAGAAATAAACTTTAAAGCCAAGAAATACACTTTTAAGCAAACTTTTAAGGCAAGAATCAATGCTCCAATGCAGTGCGTTATTCCACTATTCCGTTATCCGAATTTAAAAAGTGTGTGGCATTGGCTATGTTATTTCTTTTAGTCCTATTCGTTTTACTGTCCATGTTAAGCTTGAATGTATAAAGCAAAGAATGAATGCATTAAAGCAAACGGAGGACATATGGAATTCGTAGAAATCACTGTACAAAATGTTAAAGATTCTACTTTATATTCAAATTGTTATGCCGATGTCGTTGGTAAAGAAAATCTTTATCAGAAAGGATTTGCAATGTAGGGCCATTTTTACAAGTGGCCTCAGCCAACTATATATTATAATATATATAGTATTGTCCATTATGCTTATAGAAAAAATGAATGACTAAATCAAACACAAGCCTCAAAGTAGACTTTGTATATCACAAAGGTATAGAAGTTTATATTTGCTGGGATGAGTCGTACTGTTGAGTTTGGCTGCTTCGTTCTCCAGGTCCACGTAATCTTCATATAGCGGTCTCATTTTTTTCCCCACTTCAACCCTCCAGCCCTCCCACACGTGCAGCCGTTCATAGTAGTCCCTGCTGTTAGCCATGATCTCTTCCAAACCTGGGGTACACAGAGAGACACGGGCACGTCACACTGTCAGGAAAAAACTGAATTACAGAAGGTATCGTACTATAAACTGTTTTAGGAACTGTTTATTACTGGTAAAGATCTTTACAGCATAGTACTGTATTTCTGTATGTCATTTCATCTTTATAGCAGCCCTACCTAGGAGTCAAACCCATGACATCAGTGCTATTCTCAGCCAGCTGCTGCTGAAGTTTGGTCAAAAGGTATCCGATTCTAACACAGTGGTTGTGGTGGTTGTGACTTTCACACAACCAGTGTGGCATCTCAAATCAGTTTTGCATCTAAGCCTGGTACACCTGGTACGCACATATATAGTACATCATATAGGTGTAGGTTTGCAGTTGCTGACTGTAGCCCCTCTGTTGCTGCACTACTTATCATCCCCACCCGTCAATACACAGGGACGGAAAAGGCCACTTGCTGGAAGACTGTATGTAATCTCTGATAAAAGACAAGTATTTGCGTAGCATTACACAGCTCACAAGTTCTTGCACGATGACTTATCGGTGACTTTACTGGAAGCAAATTAGCTTTTAGGAATGTTATAATGCACCACTTGGTTATGACTCCAAGCCATGTGCTATCATTCGGGTGACAGTACCTGGTTCCAAAGTCTGACAGTCAAAGGGGTCGTCGATTTTGCAAACAGTGCCAGTGCTGTAAATAGTGCTCATCTCGTTCAGGACATTGTTCAACTGCAATAAAGAATGAAGGTCAGAAAATGGTGAAGGACATTCCAGCACACTTTGCCGAGTGCAGATTGCTGTGAGAAATATTACATATGTCCACATATGTCCAAAGTAAACATGCCATTTTTGCACAATAGCATTGCTGTACTTACACGAATGAGCTTTTCAGGAGCCAGTACACCTGACCCTTTGTTTTGGAGTGATCGCAGCTGGAGCTTAATCAGCGGATCAGTCATTTGATCGATGGGGTAAGCACTGGATTCCTCTGACTTTCTAGTGTAGAATTCACTCCAGATAGCGCCCTGCTCCGACTGCAAAATGAAGTACATTTCAGGGTCATTGCACTCTAGTTTTAGATCACACTCATTAATTCTTTTCTCCTGTCACACTCACTCTGTTCTAAACACCTGCCTTGTGTTTCCTTTTGCTGGCCATCTTACATGCAACTCTGTACTTCTGCTCACCTTTCACTCTTATTACAAATTCCTAATCTCTGCTTTCACACTGACCACTTTATTAGAAACACCAGCCTTGTATTTTCACTCACTGGCTACTTTATTAGAAACGCTAGCATTATGCTTTCACAGATTGGCCACTTTATTAGAAACACTGGCCTTGTACTTTCACTCACTGGCTACTTTATTAGAAACGCTAGCATTATGCTTTCACAGACTGGCCACTTTATTAGAAACACCAGCCTTGTACTTCCACCCACCGACCACTTTATTAGAATCCTCTGCTTTGTACTTCTGCTCAACCTGCCATATACTTGTATTTACTGGAAGTCAATCTAATCAGGTCCATTATACTATATACAGCTCTGGAAAAATTTAAGAGACCCCCTCAAAATGATCAGTTTGTCTAGGTTTACAGTTTCTGGGTTTGTGTTTGACCAAAATGAGCAGTTCTGTGTTATTCTATACACTACTGGAAACACGTCTCCCAAATTTCAGATCAAATATTGTATTTTAGATCTGTTTATTTAGAAAATCACTAATGACGCCTCCAGAAGCCTGTTTTTTGAACCATGCTCGCTGTGCATTTCACCCCAGCCACCGCTCGCCAGTCTTTCTGTAGGTCTCTTGAGGTCATCTTATAATGGTTAAGTGACATTCGAATGAGGTGGTCATCATCACGGTCAGTAGAGAGTGGTTTTCGCCCTCTGCCAGTCTGTAGCTGTGTTGTCCTGTGTGTTTGCTGCTTGACCATGTTCTAATGAACCAGACGCTCACTGTACCTGCCAGTAAAGCTAGAACCGAACCTTCTGTCCTGACTAAGAACCTACTGTACATGTGGAGATGCTGATTTAAGAAGAAACTGGAGTTCTCTCTTATTTATTTCCAGAGCTGTATGTGTACAATTGGAATGTCTAGCCCATCTGTTGTCATGCACAACAGCTAATCAGCTAATCTCTTGCCCATTACTGGTCAGTTTCTGACCACAGGACCCCTGCTGACATTATCTAGATGGTGGACCATCCTCAATCAGTAATGTTGTTTTGAGTGAAGTCTAGAGGATGGCTTAAACAAAGTGAGCTCAAACAGATGGACACCTGCCTACACACCAGAATATACAAAGCATTATGTCAGATATGACCTACAATGTACACTAAGTAGATAATCCAAAGATAAACAATATAAAGATAACATATAAAAAGATGTAAAAATATTAAAAGATTATATAATATAAAGATATGAAAGAAAACAGACACCAGGACAGTAAAGAAAGGTGTGTTCATATGCGTAAAAATGTTTACAGATCATGAATAATATACACATCAAATATTCACTGTGTTAGATCTGGCTGTGTTCTATGTACATATAAGCCAGCAAATAACATGCTCTAAGAATTAAGGCAACCTGACGGACTTTGGAACACAGTAAAACCGCTGAGCTGCCACTGTTGAGCAATTGAGTAAGGTGCTTACCTGCCTCTGCTCAGCTTTGTCAGCTCAGATATGCAAATACATTCATTTCATTGGACTGTGTAAAGTGTAGAAGCATAATGACATTAAAGGTGCTTTATCACTTTCCCATACCAATCCAGCTCCCCACTTTACATTTTTTGTCAGCAGAGGAGGCAAGAAAAGAAACACAAGCCGTACTTATATCTGTACCTAAAATCTACCCGTTGGGTACATCATGTGATTTTGCAGATGAAATATTAGACAAGGAAGTACATCTGCACACAGGGGTGTGTTTGGTCATAGGAACTGACAGAAGTGAGTTTCCTCTTTCTCATGTCCAACGCAGACCTTTGGGTCTCAGCACTCACCAGTTTGATGGAGTTTTCTTCCGTGATGTCGGTGTTGTACTCCCAGGAAGCCAAGGAATACTGGTACATGAGGCGGGATGCATCCTCGTCGAATTTCTGGAGGAAATCTTTGGCTTGGTCCTCAAGGGTCTGAGCCCAGGCCGCAGAGGCCAAGGCCAAAATCAAGAGAAAGCGTAGAGGCATCCTGCTACCAACCACGGCCAGCAGCACTGACACTGATGGCTTGCTGGTTCACTGTCTTATCAAGGGCTTTCTTGGCTGTACCTTTTGAACAGCACTATAAATAAGGGTGCGTCCGTCTTGTCAGATGCAGATTAAAAAGGACTGGACTGTCAGTGCTTTCTCAGTGCACAAAGTACAAGCGCTGACACTATAGTGCCAATCTCTATTTACAGCCCTGTCATGTGGCACTAAGCACACTCTGGGCCAGATGTAAATACAAGCACAGGTGCAGCGCAAAACGCTCCCTATTGCGGGCTGTGTGGGAGAAGGGAAAACACTAACATGCACCAGGGGAGGACCATAGGGGGTCCTCCAGGATGGGAACCTGTGCTGTAGCCAAATGAGTCAGCTCCACTTTTCTAGACTTTTCTAGAAGTGCATAATAATATAATAATGAATGGTACAGATAGCTTATTCTGTACCGCAGACTATAACTCCTCCCTGGGTTAAAAAGACTAACGCTGAAGCAATGACTAGCTAGCTAGTTGAGCAGATGTATGTACCGTGTTGAACATCCTTAAAAGCTTCCACATGATCTACGTCTTGCCAGAATGTCTGAGTTCTAGGCCTAAAACATACAGTAATTATGTGGTATGACAAGTGCATGTGATGTATTACAATCGGTGGTAACGCTATACACTTTACATTAAGTATTGACTAACTAACATGAAGTAATGTATTAGTTAACATGAAGTAATACACTAATGATGGTTAATCAATGCTAAGTTAACATGTAACAACTGTTGTTACATGTTTGCTTAACATTACTAAAGCATTGTAACAGTTGGCAATGTATTACATCATGTTAACTAATGTATTAGTTAATGTTAGTTTGTCAATACTTAATGTTAAGTGTTACTCAACTGTTACTCAAAGTGTCTCACACTCAAGTTCTAGATAGGCCAAATATTAGTTTTGTTCTGATACATGCATGTCTCTCTTCTTGAAGTAAAGAAGATTTACTTGAAGTAAATCATCTACTATATGTGCCATCAAAGCAGAATGATGGTGCCTACAATACATTTATGGCTTTTAGCTGACGCTCTCATCCAGAGCGACTTACATGGTTAATCATATTACAGGTAGGCCAATGTAGTGTTAGGAGTCTTGCCCAAGGACTCTTATTGGTGTAGCATAGCACAGTCACCCAGACCGGGATTCGAACCCCAGTCTCCCACATGTGGTGGCTCCCTGGTGGGTAGTGGTGTTACCCGCAGAGCTACACCAACCACAATAATCAGCCTGTCTTTGCTCTAATCATTTTAATGAGCAGACAGATGAGTGAATACGGTTGAAACTTAACATTAGCCGTTAGGGAACCGTTAGGGAAACACAGTAAAAGACACCTGAATAAATTTCTATATCAGTGTGGAGCATTATGTTTATTTTGTTATACCCTGATTTTAACCAGTGACTAGCAATAAAAACAACACAAGGAACAAAACAAACTTTTTCACTCAATCTCATCAAAAACTAACAAAATCCTGATTTTAAAGTTTCAGCAGTTTTTAAAAAATGTGGTTAACCAGTTAATAAAGAAAAAAATATATTATTTTATTTATCTTTATTTCTTTTTTATTATTTTTTATGTAGGTCTAGAAGCAGAAGTAGTTTGCCACCCCAATTGGTGGCAAGGGATGCAGTACAAGCGCAATTTATTTTAATCTCTCTATTTATTTATTTATTTATTTTCGATCAGTTGATTCTATTCAGGCACCTAAAAGAACTGCAAATCTAATTGATCCTGGATGTGAAAAGGAGGTGCGCAAAGTTAACTACTGGTTACAGCCCCCGGCTGAGCAAGAAGGGAAAATAAACTTAGCAGTAACTGTTTAAAGTTAACAACATCATCAGTGCTTAATACAGCCGTTGCATCTAAATAAAATCCGCATTTGAAAATACCAAAACAAACATCTGACATCGTTACTGGATTACAGGTAAAACATGTTGAAGTCACATGTTTGATGCCCGCTGTGGTGATGTCCGTTCACCCACAGTGACCAGGTTTGAGTTTTTAGGATTGTTGTTTTTCCTCACCTTTCTCATCAGCTGTTTACTTTAACTTTCATCTTTTCTTCATTTGGTCTGTCCACTGTTGTCTGTCCACTGTTGTCTGTCCACTGTGGTCTGTTTACTGCGGTAGCAAACTGCGTGTTTTTAGGTTACATCTTTGTCTTTGTAGGTGTAACTGTCTGATTTTGTCATCTTCTCTGGACAGAAGTTGTGTCTGTGGTGAGCGGACATATGCTCTATAGTAATTATAGTGAAGATGCTGCAGTGGTGGGTGTGTTTATGTGAATCCAGTATTCTGATTGGTTGTTATTGTTTGTGTCAATGTTGAAGTGTTGCAGTATGTAGGGTGACCGCACTGCTGTTAGGAATAGACCTATAGTCTGATGTAATAACTTTGCAGGACATTAGAGGGTCTGTGTAGTTTGTGGTGGGCTGGTCTGCATCATGGAATTCATGGTCTGATTATATAGTCCCACTCTGGCCCTGGCCTTACGTAAAGGAATTACTTGCTCTGCTGTTTAGTATTGACTCCTTAAATAAAAACCCCTTAAACATTTTTTTTGTTTCTAGTACAGACTTCAACAATGTTCAACTTTAATCCATGTAAGAAATATCAACCATGTGTGTCTGGGTGCTCTGGATGAGTATTTCAGTGGATGATGCATGCAGTTGTAGTATGCATTAGGTACTGTATGTTCAGTTTCGTGGATGTGTCCCTCTAACATTTCTTTTCTACTTTAGGTATTTAGAAGCGTGTACTTCCACTTGAGTAAAAACTGTATTAACTAGATTACTAGCACTTCTACTTAAGGTGTAAGGGGATTGTGTACTTCTGCCACCCCTGGCCACGTCATTGCATCACACACAACTGACCTGTGGAGTTGTTGAACTTGTTCATCACGGGTTGTTAAAGTTGCTTTCTCCTATGCCTTTATTCATGACATCAACGGCGGATAGTCAACATCCACTTGACTTTCATCACAAAACTGTTTTTGATTTGAAAAGCATCCGAAGTCGTGTGACCCTTGATGAAATCTGAGATCTGGTTTGCCTCCTGGAACATTCCCCAGAAACACCACTAAGAGGTCTTTTACCAATGGTTCAGCTGTGTGCTCTGCCCTCCATTATAAGTTCCTCCAGCAAGCGGTGGAGAACAGTCAGGTTCATCACAGGGACAGCATGCCTTTCACTGGAGAATACTTATCATAACGTCATAACATATCATAACATCTCTGTGCATCACCGCCATCATGTGAGCTCTTTCACCAAGCTGCGTTTACACTGCATTGCAAAAGGTTTCAATGTGTGATATGCAGAGTTGGGAGTAAGTCACACATAAAGTCCCAAGTAAGTCCCAGGTCAATGGGGGAAAATTCAAGCAGGCCAAGTCAAGTCCTGCCAAGTCAAGCAAGTCTCAAGTTATACAGAATTATGACATTCTAACTTCAGTTTCCACATTTAAATCAGTTATGCAGTATACGTCTTTTTTCCAAGTCTTTATAAATAACATCAATAGGCTCCTCATCTCTCTAAATCTTGTACGTTTTTAAACATTACCCGCACTTTACAGACGATCCCTTGCCATCTTCAGCGCCTGCTGCAGCGAATCTAGATAGATAGATAGATAGATAGATAGATAGATAGATACTTTATTGATCCCGAAGGAAATTTAGCATTTAGCATTACATTCTGGCTATTTTAGTCAAACGTGCTGGGCGAAAGGAAAGATGGGGAACTCGTGTTGTAACGATGTAACGATTGTAGTTTGTTCCCCGATTTATCATGACTTAGAAAATGCAATTTTAGGCATTTTAGGAGGTTATCTGTGAGCAGCAGGAGGAGCGAAACACGAATATCCGCTGAATATCCGATATCAACGAAACTTAACTGATTGCTCTCCCGGGTTAAACAGCAGCAGCAGCGGCAGCACTTCTGTAGGGTTAGAGCAGACTAACACTGGCTGTAGGTCAGTGCAGTCATGGAGTAGGAGTTAAATTTGGAGTCTGTATATTTTTATGATACAAGCGTCTTCGTACGTTTGTCTCTGCTGGTCTCCTGCGCTCTGACAGGTTGCCAGGTTTGCACGCGTGGTAATAGACATCACCCAATCATGTTTCAACGAAAACTTCACAAAACCTAAAAATACACATACTGAAAAATAAATCATAAGTCATTTCGAGTCATCTGCCTCAAGTCTAAGTCAAGTCTTAAGTCATGAATACCAAGTCAAAGTCAAGTTGAGTCTTTTATCAGTGTTAGTCAAGTAAGTCTCCAAATTTGCGAAAAGGTCATGTGACTCGAGCCCCCCAATTCCGGTGATATCCAGTATGCTTAAGTTCCCAGAAGTCAGTTTTCTTTAAGCGCTTTAATTCTCAGACATTTCATGGAAAGCAATGCAGACATGCTGAGTCATTCTTGTAGGACTGAGTAATAAAATAGAACAAATATTTATATATGGGTTTATGGCAATTTAGGGGATAATATACAGTGTTTAGCCTGTTACCTCTATTTGATAACTCACACTTAGTTCACAACACTGTAACAGCATAACTTTAGGCAAACTTGTTTTACAAGTTTTACACTTTTTACACTTTTTTAAAATTTTACTTTTTTTAAAGACCATACATATACACAAATCCATAACATTAAAACCGCCTCTTGTTTCTACACTTTTTGTCCATTTTATCAGTTCCTATTACTACATAGGTGCACCTTGTAGTTCTACAATTACAGACTGCAGTCCATCTGTTTTTCTGCATACTTTGCTCCTTTGCTCTTCAATGGTCAGGACCCCCATAGGACCACCACAGAGCAGGTATTGTATGGGCGGTGGACACTGACATGGTGGTGGTGTATTAGTGTGTGTTGTGCTGATGTGAATGGATCAGACACAGCAGTACTGCTGGAGTGTTTAAACACTGTGTCCACTCACTGTCCACTCTACTAGACACTCCTATCTTGCTGGTGCACCTTGTAGATGTACAGTCAGAGACGACAGCTCATCTGCTGCTGCACAGTTTGTGTTGGTCATCCTCTAGTACCTCATCAGTGATCACAGGACGCTGCCCACAGGATGCTGTTGGGTGATGGTTTTGGTTGGTGCATGATTCTTAGTCCAGCAGTGACACTGAGGTGTCCAGCAGCACTGCTGTGTCTGATTCACTCACACCAGCAAAACACACACTAACACCACGTCAGTGTCACTGCAGTGCTGAGAATGATCCACCCCCCACATAATACCTGCTCTGTGGTGGTCCTGTGTGGGTCCTGACCATTGTAGAACAGGGTAAAGGGGGGATATTAAAGTATACACAGACACAGATGGACTACAGTCTGTAATTAGTCTGTAAGTAGAACTACAAGGTGCACATACATGGTGAATGGAGCTGATAAAATGGAAAGTGAGTGTAGAAATAAGGAGGTGTGTCTGATCGGTGTATATGTAAAAAAGATTTTTTTTCAAGCCAGTATGATAATGTTGACATCTGGGAACACAATATAGGCAAATTGTATGAAAAGCTGTACTGTATGGCCACTGTGATATTATTGTAACAATATTGTCATAATACATCAAACTTAAGTATTCTCAGCTTTACTGTAAACACTTCAGCCTGAAGCCTAATTGTGAGTGTTGCTAGAGGTGTCTTGATAGCTATTTAGTTTCTGAAAGAAAAATTTTAGAAATGAAAACAAATTATGTTTTAATGTTTGACCATGATTTTAAAATTGCTGTTTTATTTTGTTTACATCCTAACGTCTATGTGCATAGATAATATTAAAAAAGGCTTTTTGTTGACTGCAGAAATCTACTACTTTTAATATGTGGTATTTTTGTATAGCATGTAAAAAGACAGTCCATTGTTGTTACTGTAAACAAGAATTACAGTATGGCTGCTGTAATCATCAATTGCACTATAAGCAGATAAAGTAACTTGCTGCCAGTATGACTGCATACAATATCAATTACAGTAGCAGCCTTTACAGTAACTTGCTGACTAGTTTGTCCTTGCGGACTTACGATTCTGGTTTTGCCCTGCACCAAGCTGGCTTTTGTCAGCGTAAAGGAAGGTGTGGACTACAGAACCTGCCAGAAGTGACTCAGTATAGAAACCGGCTGATACAACCCAACTTATACTTCTGTGGTTTTGTGAATGTGTCATAACAATACCGAGAACTACAGCTTATTGTTTACCACTTCTCAAAACTGACACATCAGAAGCCTGTACATTGTATGCTGACATCTATAACTGGCCCTTTTCTATCTGTAATAGGAAGGTGTTTATTTCAGAACAGATTATAACAGTAAATCAAACATATCTGAGTATTTTTAATAGATTTAATTATTAGTGTTTTACAAGTATACTTAGCCCATTGGGATACCAATAGATAGATACTGACGTCCATTGTTTTCTTAGTTTACAAGACAGCTCTGAAGTCTTTTTCTTTTATTGTAGTGAGAGTTAGTCCAGAGAATCTATAATGAGGAAAACTGCCCTTCAGTATTGTCTTATGGGTTATTCAGACATTAGAGGGCGCTCCTTAGAGAATTCAGAATGAGTGGGTTCCTATCAAGCATTCACACAAAACTGTAATTTATTGGTAAACCCCTCTCTAAATGCCAAGGCCCACCCTCCCTAGAGCAATCCTCCTAACCCCACCCCACACATATAAGAAAAGAATATCGGAATAAAAGCAGAAAAGAAGGGAAAAGAAGGCGAAAGAAGGGTGTGTAAAACCACGCAAACACTCTATTGCAACAATATGAATCATTTCAGGAACCTGGTTGGGGGGCAGAGGGGGCAACATATTAACGGTAAGCTGTGGAGACCACAGCTAGTGTAAGAAACAAGGAAAGGCATAGTCTCTGCTCCCTCTTCACACCTTTCCAGTCTAGAAGAAATGCTGGGCATCAAACTTAATCTCCAGCAATGGAAAGCGATGCCAGTGTTGACGCTTATTTTGCTTCTGTTTATATCACATCTTCTCTTTGCTGCCGAATGTAGTTTCTTGCTGAGAGCTTCAGCCATCATTGTGTTTACTGCCCATTTCATAGGCTAGATGTCTTTAAATGATCTTACCGGGAGCTGGACCTTAATGATCTAACTGGGAACTGGACCAATATGATTGTCAGGAGTTTAAAAACCACTGCCAGGCAGTGTTACTACTTAATCCTCTCATGTTGGACTGATAACAGATTTGATGCTACAGTGTTAGGCCAGAGTTAGCTTGTTAGCATGCTAGCTTAAGTAGATATCTCTGCAGCAGACCCTTTTAAACTAAAACCTTTCCTAAAAAATTCCAAAATGCACCTTTAAAACATGCATTGATGGGCAATTTCCAAATCAAAAGCAGGATCTTTTTAGCCACGACTTACTTTCCAATTCTAAATGAAAGGAAATATCTTGACCTGTTGATCTTTAGTGGAGCATTTTAGTTTAGTCTATTTTTTTTTACAGGCATTGCATTCCATACAAGTGAACCATCAGGTTTAATACAAGTCTTCCATTATAGAAAACTTTTGGTCTGATGGATAGAACTAAAGCAGGCAAAACAGCTTGAAGTTCCTCACACTTTAGTTTGTATAGCATGTATGCTGGCTAGTCAGTACAGTAGCAAATCCAGCTGAAGTTTTACGAAGTCTTAAAGAAATGTAATATGCAACTTACTTACTTCAGCTGGATCTTCAGCTAAACTTGCTGTCGTGCAAGCTACATGCTATCCAACAGTTTTACGTTTTGTTTTTTTTTTTGACACTTTTTTACATGTAGCACTTCATTCTGCCCACCAGACTTACCACAGGCTCTCCATGTTTTGCAGTCATGGTTTTGGTATTGTGCAAGGAATACAAAGTGAACAGTTTACATCTTAAAATGGCTCTGCTAAGGCTCACTGTTGGCGTTGCTGTGAAAGTGAAAGGTGTAAAACTGTATTAATCTGGCCATGTTCTCTTCTGGAGATATCTTAATTTGCATTTCAGCTGCAATACGACACACTGTGACAGTAAGCATAACCCAGTAATAGGGTATAGGATAGGCTATTACTGTTCAAATTACAGTCATGGTGAAGCACATCATCTTGTTTCCCCCTTTTCTAACAATGGCAGGTGAAGAGAAGAAGCAGTGCAATTGTGTTCTGAAATAGTTTGGTTTTCAAAGCCACTTCCTCTTGATCAGTGTATAACCTATCCCCAAGTATACGCAGCTGTGAAAGGACCGAACTCTGGGGCAGCCATATATATTAGTGCACAACCACTTCGAAGGAGAATTCCACTGATGACATCACATAATTCAGTCATTTGTGCACAAGTAAAGTCATACAGAGTGATATGATGTGAAATGCTCTCTTGTAGAAAAACTTGTTCGCAACAGCGGTGATAAGAATCAGATGTCTGATAAGGTTAAGGCCTCTAAAAGGAACCCTCACAGAAAGTACAGGAAATACTTAAGACACTGACAGATGCCTGAAACAGTGTTGGGACAGTTTTAAGATGAGTTTCTGGTTAAACACAGAGGTATATGCAAGGAGTTGTGAGGCATAATAATCCCCAAATAAAACTTAACTGAACAGATTTAGTACTATTTTACCATTAACATACAGGTGTAGGTTTTGGACAGTAGTACACAGGTGTAGGTTTTGTACAGTAGTTCACAGATGTAGGTTTTGGACAGTAGTACACAGGTGTAGGTTTTGTACAGTAGTACACAGGTGTAGGTTTTGTACAGTAGTTCACAGATGTAGGTTTTGGACAGTAATACACAGGTGTAGGTTTTGGACGGTAATACACATCTGTAGGTTTTGGACAGTAGTTCACAGGTGTAGGTTTTGGATGGTAATACACAT
>CM067498.1:18930825-18945728 GCA_034552555.1 Semaprochilodus insignis
TATATATATATATATATATATATATATATATATATATATATATATATATATATATATATATATTTATATATATTTATATATATATATATATATATATATATACACACACATACATACATAAACTTCTTGGAATATTGATTGAATAAAAGGACTAAAATGTTGGTAAATGAATACTTTGTAATATTTCAATCCTTCTAATTCTGACAAGTGATCCCAAACTATTGCCCTGAGCTTAGTACAAAGTGTTTTGCTACTACCATCTAGTGTCTAAACTATTACATTGCATCTGCTGTACTGATGTGCAAGTGCAATGCTGCAAGACCCAAACCCCAGAGAACTTGTTTTCTAGTGGGAATGCAACCTTCACTTTGGGCAAAATCATTCAGTCAATGAGGATTCTCTGTTTGAATCTTATAAAGTGTAGCATTTACACTCACTTACATGCACCTGTACACCTACTCATTGATACAACTGTCTAATCCTTGTGGCAGTAGTTCAGTTCATAAAATTGTGCAGCTTATGTAATGTTCACGTCAACCATCAGAATAAGGGGAAAGAATGTTATCTCATGATTTTGACCATGGCATGATGTTGGTTCCAGACGGGCCAGTTTGAGTATTTCTAAATGCTGATCTCCTGTGATTTTCAGACACAGTAGTTTTTACTCACAATGGTGCAATGAAGAGTAACATCCAGTGAACAGAAGTTCTGCAAAAACAATGGTCTTGTTGATGAGAAAGGGTCAACGGAGAATGACCAGACTGGTTTGAGTTGACAGAAAGGCTACAGTAACTCAGATAACCACTGTGCATTTGTGCTGAGCAGAAGAGCATTTCAGAATGCACAACATGTCAAACCTTGAGACGGATGGGCTACAACAGCACAAGACCATGTCAGGCTCCTTCTCTGACAGCCAAGAACAGAACGCTGAGGCTACAGGGGGCAAAAGCTAGTTGACCAAAGCTAGTCTGTTGAAGACTGGAAAAATGTAGCCTGGTCTAATGATTCTCAATTTCTGACGATGCAAATGGAGAGTAGGGTCAGAATTTGGCACCAACAGCATCCATGGATCCAACCTTCCTTGTGTCAGCAGTCCATGCTGATGGAGGTAGTGTTTGGCACAGTTTGGGCTCAGTAATACCTACCATCATTACCTGAATACCATGCATCCCTTCATGGACACAATTCACCATTTTTAAATGGATATTTCCAGCATGACAATGCACAACGTAACAAAAGATTTGCAGTATTTGCAGAAAGATTACCTGAAAAATCTGCAGGAATTGTATGATGCAGTCATGTCAGCATGGATTGGAATCTCAAAGGAACGTTTGGAATTTCAAAGGAACGTTGTAGAATCCATGCCATGAAGAACTGAGGCTGGTTTGAGAGCATGGAGAAGCCCTACCCAGTATTAGTATAGTGTTCCTAATTAACTGCTTGGAGAGTGTAGATGTCACTTTGCCATTATTCAATACCATTAGAAGATTTATACTCATTACCAGAAATAGTTGCAGTTCTGTTTCAGCTCTAGGTCAAACTGGCAAATGAACACAAACTGAAACATCTCATAATATTTTATATAATTATTTTTATGTTATATATTGTACAGAATTGGTCCGGTCTGATATCTCTCATTTTTTAATAACTGTCTCACATTTGACACGTATTGTAGTGACAAGGACTTGGCACCTTATCAAGCCTTATCCTGAGTGCTCACGCAAGGTCAGATGGAAACTGAAAGATGTACAGCTTTCGTCTGATAAAGCCAGATAACCGTGATTACACTCCCATTAAACCCCAACTCCAATTCAACAGCAGCAAACCACCAGTCCAACTGAATAATTGCAAAGTATATGTTACTTTATCATTATTCAATAGGATTAGCACAATACTCATTACCAGAAGACGCTGCAGTTGTGTTTTAGCTCTAGGTTGAACTGACCAAATAACACAAACAGAAAAATCTTTGTGTTTGAAAAAAACATTTTATATGATTATTATTTTTGTATCATATATTGAAAAAGTATTTGCTCCCTCCTGGTGTCTTCTATTGTTGCATGTAGTCGTTAGATTCAATAACATAAATACAAGTTCAAATCAAAATGAAATACAGATTTGAAACGGCCGCTTTCATTTATTAGAAGGAAGCAAGTTATCCAACACCAACCAACTCCTTTGTTACTCATTCCACCAGTTAGCAAATTATAGTTGGTAATTGAGATCGTTTAGACTAGACTCACCCAGGCTTGATTACTCCCAGCCCTGTTGAATCACTCAAAGAAAAACTTCCCAGTAATGTGAACTAGGTTGAAAAGGTCTCAACAAGCAGCACATTGTGCCATAATAAAAAAAATTATTGAAATCTACCAGTTTGGAAGGGGTTACAAAGCCCTTGCTAAGGCTCCGGGACTCCACTGAATGGCAGTGAGAGCCGTTATCTCCAAACGGAGACATCTTGGAATGCTGGTAAATCTTCTCAGACGTGACTGGCCTACAAAAATTCTTCCAAGCGCACAGCGATGGTACATCCAGGAGGTCACAAAAGAACCCAGACAAACATCTTAAAGAGCTACAGGCCTTGCCTCAGATACGTTTAACTATTAGAAAAAGACTGAGCAAAAAAGGGGATCCATTGGATCCACTGCAAGGCAAAAACCACTGCTCATCAAAATCAACATGGGGGCTCATCTCACATTTGACAAAAACACCTTGATGACCTCTTAGCTTGGCAGCACATAGATTTGTTCTATATAAAGAACAAATACACAAATAAACACAAGGGCAATTTCACCTCTGAATGATCAAAAAACACAAAGCTTAAGGTTTTAGACTGGCTTAGTAGAGTGATTGAGATATTGTGGCTGAACCTTAGACAGGCAAATTTGTGCTTGCATGGTGTCCTCCTGGTTGTCTGATGTACAGCAATTCTGCAAAGAATAGTAAGCCGAAATTCCTCCATAGTGAAACGAAAGAATCATGTCCAGGTATAGAATGTGTTTGGTTGCAGATGTTGCTGCTAAAGTTATAAAGTTTAGGGGGGCAATTACTTTTCACTTGGGTGATACAGGTCTTGCCAAATGCTTTTCTATCCATTACAAGAATCTTGGATTATATTACACATATACATATAGATAACTATTTTGCATGGTATTGGTATTTTGGTGTTTTAAGCCAAAATCTAATCTCAAAATGATCATAAACTAATCAGGCATAACCATTTCATATAATAACTTTCTGTGAGGAAGCTTTTTTGAGGCATCAAACCCTTTGAATGTCTGGTTCCTATCACTCCCACTGTGAGCAATTCTGGCTCAACATGTTTCTTAAGCGTGTGCCACTTTGCATCAGACCACTTTGCTTGTGTAATGATGCAGATTATTTGTGGGTTTTCCTCTTTAGGGATATTTTCCCTGGGTTTTATGCACCAATATGCTTTTTTTTTTGCACTGCATTAGCACCAGGTGGTGCTGTTTTCACTAAGGCGTTCAAGTGTGCTTCTTCTTGTTCTAGTTGCCACCACAAGAGGCTGCTCAACAGACTAGGAAACACTCAGGCCAAAGCTCAAGCCCTGCTGAGGTCTGTCCTGTGGTCAGGATTAAATAATTGCACTAGTCAGACACTCTGTACCGTATAAAACCTGACAGCATCATTCACTCCGTTCTGCTCAACTTGCACGTTTAAAGCATGACGCATGTCCTAAGCATCTCCTCCACAAAAGACGCCATAAAGCCTTCTCCAAACAAGGGTCCCCTATGGCCGCTCCCCACTAAACCTCTGGTAGAAAAGCGGCCCTGACGCCACTCTGCAGCCTCTGCAGTTCCAAACCAGGGTGCGAGTACCAGCTTAGACCGTCACCTTTCATGCCTCTGCCAACAACAGGGAGGATTTCATGATCTACACACTCAGCAAATGTGAATGAACTTCAGTGAGCTGCTCATTCAGCCCATTAGAGACAGGGGTCTTGGGTGAGCAAGCCACCCAACATTAACAGTGTGGCACTGTTTCATAGAAACATTTTTTTCTGTGATGCAAGAGGGAATAATGTTCTGTTTCTTTCCCACCTTACATTCATTTACAACCACAATTAACAGCTAAAACCATCCAATAAAGTAATTTTTTATGTACCTAGAAATGGCTTTTATTGCCAAAACAAAACTATATTTTTATAGTTTATAAAAATACTAATGAAACATAATATGCTGACTGACAGATGTAACTGTAATGGGCTTATAGCCATAAATATTGCATATGTTACATTATGTAGCTTATTAAAAACGTTTTATTAAGATTTTTTAAAATAAACAAAAACACAAATAAACTCAAAATAAAATTCAAAGTGATTCTAAATGACAAAATAAGTCATAATCTGCAGTGGTCGAGTATGTGACATTTCATTTGCTACATGTTTTATAAACTCCACAGTTCCACAACGTTGCAATACATATTTAAAAGATGTGTTATAACAGACCAAACAATTTATAAAAAAAGAGTTTTCAATCTGGCAGATGTGAACTATGGTTCTGGATGGATGAAGAACAGCGCTGGACCATGGGAAGAGGTTCCGAAATGCCCACCAGATAACACTTTGACACAGCACAAGCTTTTTGCTGGTTTACTCAAACTCTTCCTTTCATTATTAACCCTTTCTTTGTCATTAAATACGCATTCCATAAAGGGGGTAAAACTGGTTTGTTACCCCGAGGCAACACTGTGTAATAGAGGGATATGTAACGTGTAACAAGACTTTGGTATCAATACTTTTCAAACAGCCTTAGAGTTCCAAATATGGGGTCATTTTACACCAACTTTGGTCATGGTTATTTCCTGCTTCTTAAACATGAAGTTTAATTGTTTCCAGAATTACAGAAATACTGACTTTGAACACAACAATAAGAATAACATTGTACTTTAAATCATCAACTTTTGTAAAACCTCATGCCGCCCGTCTCCGCCTTGGAACTAAGCTCCCCAGAATCCTTTAGCGGGTCACCACCACGTGTCCTCCGGCAGCCTATCGATCTCCGTCACCCGAATATTGACTACACCTGTTTGCAATTTACCCCTGTATTTATACCGGTCTGTTTCCTTACCCCCTTGCGAGGTTTTGTCATTTTCGTCATTGCATTTCTGAGCTGTTCTTCCATTTTTACCTACTTGTGCTTGACCTGTTTTTGCCCCTCGACTTCGATCTTGCTTTGCCCTTTTGATTTGTCATTTGCCTTTCGTTATTGACCCTGCCTGTTCCTTCAACTACTCTTCCGTCTTTTCCCTAATAAACCTTTCTTCTAATTTACACTCTGGCATCCAGGCCTGACACCAAGCAGTTGAGTGGTTAAGCTGAGCAAACTCATTCAGGGTGCTTTGATGGGAAATGCTCCATTCTAGAGAAACCTAGCTCTGGTGGTGGTGAGTCAGACATATGAAGAGTTCAATGCCTGTGAAAGCTAGCTCACAGGATACATGAAGTGGTCTTGAACACACTGTCTGATACCTGAGATACCTGTGATTTTCAGTAGTTTCCAGAGATTTATTTTCATGGCAGGGTGGCATATGCAGGGTGTTGAAAGGCAAAATAGCCCCTAAGAAATGTGTTTTACCTCTATCCTACCCTTATCAACATTACATATACAGTAAAACACAGAGGACACATGCAGGTTCAGTTTTCCAGACTGGTCTGCCTTCATGATGGTAGTGATAGGAACCAGGGGTTGCAATGTTTACAATGCAATATAGAAACTATATTAACCCCCCAAATGAACCAGCCGTGTCCTGGTGTACACATACCTTGCATCTATTTTCGTTGTCCATTTAATCAGCTCCACTAACCACATGAGTGAACTTTACAGTTCTACAGTTACAGCCTGTAGTCCACCTGTTTCTCTGCAGACTTTGTTATCCTACTTTCCCATTCAGCAGTGGTCAGGACCACCACAAAGCAGGTATTATTTGGGTGGCAGATCAGTCACAGCACTGCAGTGACTCTGACGTGGTGGTGGTGTATCAGTGTGTGTTGTGCTGGTGTGAGTGGATCAGACACAGCAGTGCTGCTGGAGTGTTTAAACACTGTGTCCACTCACTGTCCACTCTATTAGACACTCCTACCTTGCTAGTCCACCATGTAGAAGTAAAGTCAGAGACGACAGCTCATCTGCTGCCGCACAGTTTGTGTAGTCATCCTCCAGTCCTTCATCAGTGGTCACAGGATGCTGGATCAGTGGCTGCCCTCTGGATGCTGTTGGCTGGATGGTCTTGTTTGGTGGACTATTCTCAGTCCAGCAGTGACACTGACGTGTCTAAAAGCTCCTGAACCTAATGCACCAGTGCAACACACACCATGTCAGTGCCAGTGCAGTGCTGAGAATAATCCACCACCCAAAGAATACCTGCTCTGTGGTGGTTCCAGAGCGTGCACAACCACTGAAGCACACGTTTAATGGAGGCTACAAAGTATGCAGAGAATCAGATGGACTACGGTCTGTAATAGCAGAACTACAAAGTGCACCTATATGACCTATAAGTGGAGCTGATAAAGAGAACAATGTGTGTAGAAATAAGGAGGTGCACATAATGAGGTGGTGTGTATGTGTCCTATGAGGTCCTATGATGTCAAGCTGATGATGGCAAATCTGATTAAAAAAAAGGGCTTTAGGACCAAAAGGCTTTGTAAAACAACCTTTTAGGCGTCAGGCAGCATGTTTACATTGCATTACATTACATGTATTACATTAAATAAGAGGCATTATACCTCTGGGACGTCTGGTTCCTATCACCCCTGTGCTAAGGTTCTTTAGAATGGAAGATTTTTTTCATCACACTTCTCTCAATGACTTGTTAACATCTTTTGACTATGCAGATTTTTTTAAAATACGGGTGGAGATGCCCTTTAAAGGCCACTGTTGAGGGTACATTACTACCACTACTACTTATACCGGCACAGCACCCCTTTTTGCAGGATTGAGGTGTAGTTTACATTCGAGTATGAACTAGCCAATTACAGCGCAGTGGGCGGGGCTCTGACCGCCACTGCTATGACTGGAGGTGAGATTTGTCGGAATACGGGTGGTAAAGAAAACCGTAGCCGTGGTTTCTGCCGCCGCCTCTCTACTGACCCCATGCGGATTGTCGCGGCTGCGCAGTCCAGATCCGCTCCGGGCGAATCCGCTCCGCGTTTGCGCTCTGCCCTTTAAAAAGCCCCTCTTCAAAGCGTAGAAAAAAGCGAGCAGCTCAGCGAAAGGCATCCAGGATCAGAAGGAGACCGGGAGCCTCTCATTGGGAAAACGGCGCCGCGCTCGCGCTCCATCCGTGTGTGATCCCCCCCACCCCAGCGATGGAGGGCCGGACGGCGCGCTCGTGGATTCTTGCCTGACAGGCACCAGAAGCTTCAGCGCCGTGTTTTTCTCTGTCTTTTGGATTAGCGTTGCGACTAGAAGAGAAGAAAGAAATACCTGTTCCAAAATGCCGTTCGCCAAACGGATCGTGGAGCCGCAGCTGCTGTGCAGGCACCCCATCCCCAACGACGAGGGCTTGCTATTCGAGGACCTGCGGTCCGTCAGCAACGTGGTGCTCTCGCGCACCCTGCGCCAGCTCTCCGACCTGGCCAGGCACGCGTGCTCCGTCTTCCACGAGCTGGAGGGCGAGATCGCGTCCACCAACCAGCGGCTGCGCGCGCTGCAGAGTAAAATAGGGCAAATCCAGCAGACGGCCAGCGCGCTCGACCCCAAACTGGAAGCCGTGCGTAAGTACGCTTGACTGGCTTGCATAACCTACATGTACGCGCTGCACCTGTTCCGCATAACGTGGCATTATTTGCATGTTAGGTGGTCGTTACTGGAGAGGGCTGGAGAGCCCTGCTTGATCCTCCCCTCCACGGCCAGCCCTCCATTATAATGTGTCCCGCGCTTGCATGCGTAAGCAGCACCTGCATTGCACGGGTCCTTAGCAAATGGCCAACCTGGTGCAACTGGGATGGGGTTTGAGGGTCTCTGGACGTCTGTGTAGTCAGGTGGTCGTGAGAGAGGGGTGTGTGCGCTGCTGGGTTGATGGTAGTTCTCTCTCGCTCGAGCACACCTTGCGCATTAAATAGGGGCGATAGCGAGAGCGTTCACTGCCCTGGAACAAGAATATTCCAGTGGTGCGCTGATCTAATGTGCACATAAGGGCCTTTTGGGTTAATGCCGTGTTGGGTAAAGCCAGATTGTGTGAGGAGTGTGTTTTTACAGGCTGGCAGTGTTGTGCCCACGGTATATCACCCTGCTGCTGGATGGAAGAGCTGGACGAGGGGGCACATGTTTCTGGGAGAAGCCCCCCCATCTCACATCATATATACCAGTAAAGGTTGTATTAGGACAAATGCTGAAAGAGTGACAGATGCTGCAGGTACATGATGGCAGCTTTCATGGGATGGGTGTTGACTGAGTCATCTCCGACAGCTAGCCAAGGTGCTACTACGTGTGCCGTGTTCAGGGCTCCATGAAGCCATAACCTGCTAGCACCATCTTGACATAAGCACATCAGTAATCACACCCATACGTATGAAATGCTTGCCATTAGTGTCAATATCTCAAGGCCTCTCTCTGAGACAATCAAGAGGAGATTCCCTATTGCTTTACATCAGGTGATCCGGAGGGCCTGAGACCAGCACAGTTGATGTTTTTCCCAGCTACACCTGCACATACGCTATATGTCCAAAGCAGCCTCTGCTCCTCTGGGATGGCTTTGCACAAGGTCCTGGGACGTTGCTATGAGGATTTGATTGCATTCACCCACAAGAACTTAAGTGAGAACAGGTTTGATGTGTCCAAAGTTGAGATGGTGCTCCAGAGAACACAGGTCCACTCCTCCACAGCTCAACGCTGGATGGTTTTGTACCCCTCTAGGCGTCCCTTGGTACTGGTATAGAGGTCTTAGGTACACGTGTGACTTGGGTGCACCTTAAAGGGCCCATATACAACATTTTTCTTGTATTTCATTTTTTCTTATTGAGGTTCTCTTATAACGTTTGTGCAGTTTTATGAACCAAATGTGACCACTATTCCCTTAATAACCATTTCTAACCTTATCCCTTAGAATGAGACTTAGAATTTTGTTACTGTGCCTTTAAAACTGATATCATATAAATGAACTGTTCTTATTGCCTGCCCTGTATTGTGCCTCATTATGAAAAGCACTTACAGCTGAAACACAGAACTTTGGAATGAATGCGTGGAGCTGTCGGCTGAATACGTGGATATATGTAAATTTGCTGGTTCCTGTGACGTCAGCAAGGGAAATTCAGTTTTCCAAGATGCTGGCCTTTTAAAATGGTTGAATTCATCAATTAGAAGGGGTGTCTGGATACTTTTGAACACATATAGCTTAGCAATAAACTGTATGGTTCAAATAGGTATAATATGCTGGGGAAATCACCCCAGCTGGGCTGGATTCCAGTACTGATTGGCCAGTCTTGCAACTGTTCAGGAGCAATGTGTCTCCATCGCCTATGTGGATAAACTGTTCCTTTTAAAGAGAGACAGTGCTAGAGCACCCAAACAGTCCACTCACTTGAAGTCAAATGCAAGGGGCAGTTATATCGTATAGTAGCGGACAATTGTGCCTTTTCATTTCCACTGATGTGGGAAAACATGTTTTCGGACCCGTCCGCATTCTCCCGATGACACGGGTAAACTGATTTGACCGGAAAAAGATTAAGCCATGTAGGTCAGGCGAAGGCCCACTGGAATAATCTCCCTGGCGAGTGGTTATTAGGGTCTGATCAAAAGCAAAATGATTCCTCTTTTGCTTCCGAACCCACCCCCTCAGTCCAACCTCTCAGGACCCCGGGGAGGGGGTGCTAGCAAAACCAAAAGACTTGGGTTATAGGCAGTGTGGTGAATTACTACAACCATGGCAACTTGGGACGACTGTGCTGGAATTTGTCAATCTAACCCTTCCATGAATTTCAGTGTAGGTTTAACTGGCCTATTATTGTGTGGACTGGCCTACCTAACCAGCTTCACTTAGAGGAGTGTGTCTGCTTTTGTTATGTACCAGAGACCTCAGCATGGTCTCCCCTTTTGAAAGTCCCCTACCGAGCTTGGCAAGACTGAGATAACACTGGCAGACTGGCTGGGCTTTTAGCTCCTCACTCTGGTCCCACCTTTTGGCTAGTGTTAGTCTTACTGTCTCCCCACAGGGGTAAAGGGCATGTCGCCCATGAGCTGTGGTGAAAGGGTTGCTTTCAGGTCAAGTACTCATACACTCAGTGGTTACCACCCTGTTTATAATTACGCCTCCAGAAGCAGCTTTGCACATGTGGGTCTAATCTCAGGAAGATGGTGTTACTCAAACAGGAGTGCTTTTGGCCAGGCTATCAGTTTAAGAGAAGGAGGCGATGTCAAACGTGACTTGATTAAAGATAAATGTGGCTTTGTCCTGGATTTGGTCCTTGGTGTTGAGGAGCTGTTCCAGAGGAAGGGGTTAAAAGAGTGGTTGGATTAGTGTTACAATGTATGCAATTTCCTTTTGGGCCAAAACATAGTTGGTTTAATACCAGAGCAGAAAGGCTAACATCGCTAACATGGACAAAAACTGTGGCCAGTCACTTTAGACAATAGGGTCTATATGCATTCAGGGGGTTGAGAGAAATTTTGGGCATGCAAAAATGATGTTGGCTATTTGGGTGACTATTGAGTTCTACTGTTTGTTAGCAACATTAGCCCTGTGTTCTAAACTAAAGCAGAACTATTCATTTAAAGGAAACTATAGACTGAGTTGACTCCTTTAAGCAACCTCCACACTTTCAGAACCTTTGATGACAAAATTAGCATGTCAAGTCAAGCTCTACTAATTGTAGGGTATTGTTTTCCTACTGTTGTAGTTGCATGAAGGTCTCTAAACATCATCCATATGCTGAATGTGAATGGGTAGATGATCCATGTGCATGGCCCCCCAGGAGCCTTTTATTGGGCCACAAGTGACCTTACCCTGGATTAACCTCTGTTCCTTGTTGATGAGAAAACTGTGCCCGGGAAGGTGATGGAAAAAAGCCCTATACTGATTAAACTCAACATATTCAAGGCATCTGATGTAAAAGTGGTCCTCTAACTCCTCTGAGCATATTCAATTAGCATGCCCACAACTGACATATGCCAGTTTTGTGTAGTTTGACTTTTATTTGAAAGTTGTTTTCTATGGAGATCCATCAACTGCATCCACATGCTGGAAAGCTGTATGTGTATGGATGGATGATTGGATATGGAGTATTGTCCATGGCGGCCCTTAACTTGGAATACTCTTATTTTGTTTGATCCATGTGACATTATCCTGGAATCGCTGTTGTTCCAGAACTTCTGGTACGGGTGAAGTTATATAATGAGCAAACCCAAAATATTCCACGATTGAGATCTCCTAATTGGGGGCATTGTTTTCTTACCTCTATGGTGGTATGAAGATCTCTAAACAGCATCCATATTCTAAAAGTGAATGGGTAGATGATCCATGGGCATGGTCCCTTGGGAGCCTTAAATTGGACCACTGCCTACGCTTTCTAGATCAGTGTGACCTTATCCTGGGTTCACCTCTTTGTTCCTTGTTGTTGAGGTAGCTGAAGGTAGAATACCAATATCCAAATCTTAGCTCTTCCTCCAGGTGAGAAAGGGAATGATGTGGTCCGTGATGTGAAGAGCAAGGCCAGAAGATCTTCACTTCAGTTTGCTTCAGCCAAAAGAGTCAATGGGCTGAATCTTGATATATCAGTAATGGAACTTTGACAAGAACCAGACCCCTAGTGCTAGGAGTCAGTTGACATGATCAAGGTGTGGGGTCACCGTTGGCCTGACCTTAGCTGGTTTGATTAATTACTAATGATATTCAGACACAAGCTTGTGCTCACATGTTGTGAAACATGGAGGCAAATGTGTGGTCCTGAAAAGTGTGCACGTGTGTAAGTGCATGTTATCTCCCATCTAAACACCTAATAAGCAGAGTCAGAGTAGACATTTGTGAGCTCGCTGTGTCTGGCAGCCAGAATAAACAGACTAAAGTGTATGGCCTGTGCTCTGGGATTTCAGGTTTAAAAAAGTTAAGGCTTGGTGTATCTGTAATTTCTGCCTTCTGTGCCAGGCAGTGTATTTATTTAGCCAGATGTTATAGAATTATACATGTTTGTAACAGATATTATAAGGTATAAATATTATAACGAGAGCTAAAATTAAAATTAGGTTAAAACCAGTATTTTTGAGCACAGATTTTCTTTGGGACCGTTCAAATTGCTTTTGAAGTCATGTTTTCAAATGTGCCGTGGAATGATCAATGATTATCTGGAGGCAGTCGTTGGTCATAAACAAGCTAATTTTAGAGTTTTTGCAGATGATATATGATGAACCGAGTGAGTAAGGCATGATTGCTATGCTTAGCAGTACTTTACTAACTGTGACTCATAGTACTCATTAAAGGTTGATTACAGAATACTGAATGATTTTTTTATCATACCATTTTGCGTGATATAAAAATATTGTCGCCGTCCAATGAAAAACGCGTATCTCCATTTTTGTTGATTTTTACTTTTATGCATCATTTGAATACAAAAGAACCTCTGGTTCCATTGACTTACATTAAAATTAAATTAGGGTTTTGCCCTCTCCTATAAAGTTGTTATTATGGAGATACTTGGTTTTCTTTGGACATCAACGATATATTGACTAAACATATTCAAAACAAATGTAAAATCTGTTGATTTTGCTGCTGTAAGCATATTGTTGCTGTCGGGACAAATCCACACAAAACTTTTTTTTTCCGCAAAAAGCCAGCTACCCCTTATGTTGTGTCCAAATGATCAATTAACCATCAGAGACTGTCCATAATTATTGAATCTATATAACATTTTGCATCTAACCCTGTAAAAATGTCAGGTCGTGCGACTGACCAAGCATATATGTCAATTAAGTAAACAATCAAAAAAGGTCATTTAGTTCTAGACAATTCTAAATAAATTAGTTAGCATGATTTTATGTTTGAAAATAAAATTAAAAACATCCTGCAAAATAAGGCAAGTTTAAAAGTAATCAACTAAAAGTACTTATATATTTAGTGTATTTGAGCCATATATATATATATATATATTGACAGTTAACTGTTTGCTAATTACAGGGTGTTATTTTCTCTCCTCTGTAGTGGTATAAAGGCCCTCACACAGTACCTGTAGACTGAAGTTGAAGAGCCGATTCTGAGCACTGAACATTTGATACCACAAACTCTAACTAAGCATAAAACGAAAGTCTTGAGTCAGGGCCCAGATTTGAGTCCACCTGATGCTGCTGATCGGAAGGGGGGAAGGGTGTAATTGCAGAGGTGCGTAGCTGCTCAGGATGTGCAGTTTAGCTTCAGGCTGTGGTGTATTTGAAGTCAGGATGATTGAGACGCTTTGAGAAAGGATGACAAAGCAGAAGGGCGTCTTCATCAGAGGATACATGCCCTTTTCGCAAATTCTTTTGGGCTAACTTAACTCGTGTCCTCACTGTTATATCAAAAAGCAGAAGGTTAAATGTTAAATAATGGCGCAGGGCAGTTCGGTTTTGGCCTGTTGAGCTATCTTTTTGATTTCTGAGGCATTTGTGTTTAGGGAATAGCTGAGGTCACCCTTTAGCATCATACATTAAAGACCAAAGAAAGGTGTTAGATATTGCAAATGAACTTCATTTTCACACACAGTGTTTTTGCTACAGTCATTTCACTTGATTTCAATAATGCACTTGTATGTTCTGGTTTACATCTATATATACTCAACATCGAAAGAACAGCACCAAGAAGGAAGTTTGTAATTCTTTTGGGAAGGAAGATAAATGATGATATATTTAGACTCATATGGGCAATATTTATTGAGCTACACATACAGAAGTAGTGTCTCTCAATTTGCTAAAGCAACATGCATACATCTCGGCATGGGGTTGTCAAGGTTCCCAGTGGTGTCCTGTGATAATCCATCCCATGCAACTTGAATATTCTCACACAGGTCCTGCAGGTTTTGCAGTAGAGTGGAGGTGAAGAGACGTTAGACCTTCTGCACACGGATTCATTGGTGCGTCTCCACCAGGACAAAAGTGGGACATTTTACTGAAAATGACCTGCTGCCACTCTGAGTTACTCCATGACAGTTTGGCGCGACACCATTGCAGTCTTTGGTGATGTTGATGTGGTGTTAAGGACAATCGTCGTAACGATCTGTGTGCATGTAGTCCTGCGTTGTGCAGCCGTCTGCCAACGGTGCTGGGCATCGCTGAAGGGCATCGCTGCTCGCTGAATGTCCGGAGTCGTGGCTGTTGGGTCAGTCAGGTACAGCAATAAGGCCCATCCTTGCTTACGTCACATGCATGGCTAAGTGTGAAACTTGAATCGTTCACATGTTTCGTGATGTCAAAGGGTTTAATAGCCGTATCAGTATTTATGGAAAGGTTTCCAGCGTTAGAAAGACGGATAGACAGACAGGCTGGGCATGTGGGTATGATTTAGTGTCAGAAGGGCTGGCGATGGCATGACTAACTAGGAAAGTATATCATAATGTGTTTTACCATGTTAATGAGAAGGTATCATTATGTTGCACACACCTAGTCTGAGGTGTAGTCTGTAATGGAGGGCCTGGCTCTCGCGTGCGCTAGCGTGCTGCTTTTGCCATGCAGAGGGAAGAGCGAGGCCTGGAGGCAGCCATGTCCTCGACGCCGAGTCTGCTTAGTAACAGAAACCTGAGGGAAATGTGGGCTAACCTTTTAGCAGGCCTGCTGCAGCCTCTCTCCCTCTCTTTCTCTCTCTCTCTCTCTTTTTCTCTCTCTCTGTTTTTCTTTCTCTCTCATGTCTATTTCTCTCTTTCTCTCATCTCTCTTTCTCTCTCTCTCTCTTTTTCTCTCTCTCTGTTTTTCTTTCTCTCTCAT
>CM067498.1:18945982-18987322 GCA_034552555.1 Semaprochilodus insignis
CTCTATTTCTCTTTCTCTCTCTCTTTCTCTCATCTCTCTTTTTCTCTCTTTCTGTTTCTGTTTCCCTCTCCTTCTCTCTCTTTTTCATTCTCTCTCTCTCTCTCTCTCTCTTTCTTTCCCTCCCTCTTTCTGTCTATCTCCCTTTTTTCATTCTCTCTCTGTTTCTCTCTCTCTCTGTTCTCTTTCTGGCTGTCTCTCTCTTTTTTCATTCTCTCTCTCTGTTCTCTCTTTTTTCATTCTCTCTCTCTCTCTTCCTCTCTCTTTTTTTCATTCTCTCTCTGCCCCCCTCTCTTCCCCTCTTTCTTTCTGTCTATGTCTCACTCTCTTTTTCATTCTCTCTCTCTGTTCTCTCTTTCTGTCTCTCTCTCTCTTGCCCTCGCTCTTTCTGTCTATCTCTTAAAGGTTCAAGATGACCCTAAACCTACAAACACACGTGTATAGACGAGTGATATGCTAGCATGCTAGTTTATGCTAAAAGCATTGAATACAAACAAACACTCTGTCCTCCCTGTACGAGCAATGGCTAACGGCTCTCAGCCATTTCTGTTCTTAAGACGTTTAACGTCCGCACATGAGCCTCAATGACCTGGAAGTGAAGTTGCTATGGCAAGCTCATCATCCTCCAAGCTCCACACAGCCTCTCTGTGGGCCCAGCCCTGATTGGCCAGCCTCTGGGCTTACTGCAGCCGCCTGCGTAAGTGCTTTTAGAGATTCCCCTGCACATTCACTCACACACACGCTCACAGACAGCCTCAGAGAAGCAGTGTGCCACAGCTCCAAGGCAATGCTTCAATTAATTCCACAACAATAGTGTTTCCTTTCATAGTTGTGTTGCTCTGGTACATTTAGATTGTGTTCGATAAGAGGGTTTTTTGAGATTACAGGTCCTCAGGCAGCGGCGTGCTTTCCAAACACAGATTAAAGGTAGTCTTACACCAAGTGGAGAATTAATTTTAATAATTCACATTGTATATGGCAAATATGAATAATATAGTCAGTGTAGCCTGCCTTTCATAAATATTGTATCTTAATATGCCCAAGAAGGCTTTTAGTCATCTAGGACAGTCGGTTTGTATTGGAGCCTATAGTAAGCCATCTTAGTCTCGCAAGCCAGACTTAAGACTGTAGGCCAATGTAGGGCTAAAGGTTAATTGTTTGTACATTGAAATTGCGATTTGAACGGGTGCAATTAGAGCTGCCATTTTTATAGTAGCCTACATTGTCAACTATGTTGCCTTAATACATTTAAAATGGGAAAATGTAACCCAATAACATGGCACTTGTGAAGCACCAGTAGAGTTAGACCAGTTACAGCCGTATTATAGCCATAATTAACTGGTTTTCTGGTGTGTTTGCTAGCTACGTTCAAGCCTCAAGCCAGAAGAAGTTGGATATGGTAGTCTTCTTGGCCTGGAACTCAATTTATAAATAATAATGGAAATTAAAATTGCAATCTAAATATGGTCAGAAAAAAAAATGCAAATAGATCTTTAGCCCACATTTGTCAGCCCTAGCAAAGAGTGTCGTAGCTTTCAAGCTAAGCATGGCGAAGTGGCTTACTTTGGCAGGAAAGGATAAGGATTTGACTGACATGAAAAGTCATTTTTTTACGTGACACAGTAGTGCTGCATTAAAAACACATATAATTATATCCCGTGGATATAGTTGGAATAACGTTACGTATTAACATTATACAGGCTCAAAATAAGGGTGCATCTCAGTCAACATTATAGTGATGAAGGTATGATAACAACAGTAGATCATTCACATACATTCTCAGAACAAATGCTATTCTCTTAGTTTTGACTGAGTCCTCTTTGAATAAACCTTTCTTTTATTGGCTACCAATCATCAGATTCATCTCCTCCAAAGCGCAACCAATGCTTGCACGTAACGTATAATTGTACATCTCCACCAGAGAGATCTCCAAATTCCATAATCCTACAGTACGTAAGAATTTCATTATAAAGCGTGGAGAAAAAGCACAAGATCTTTTTATCTAATAAAAAATTATCTAATAATTAAAAAAATAAAAAATTTATCTAATAAAAAATTATGCATTCAGCTAAACATTCTGCTCTTCTCGAGTACAATAAGCACATCTTCAAATACGGGTTTATGAAGTTTATGAGTTTACATCTGAATATCTGTCTAGTGCCGGCACTTTTTTATTTTTTGTGCCAACAATGATTTGATTCCAGTATCATTGTGCATTCCAATTTTTTCCTTTGGGGATGTGTGTACATGCTACATCTGGAGAGTAGTCATGGTCATCTTAGTGCACCAGAATAGCAACTAGACTAGTAGTGTAAAGATTACATCATAATTCTAGTCGTGTTGACTTGCTACCACTATACAATCCATCATTGCCTAATGTCTAGCTTATTTGGGTCGTTCTCATAAAACCACCTCAAAACATGCCCATAAATAATAGTGTCATATCGTACAGATAAAGAAAATTCACTTCATTTTGTAGGTCAATTTGAGTTCTGTATAGCAACAAAAATTTGTTATTGGAGTTTTTCCATTTTAAAGCTTTTTATTATTTTTTTTACATTTTTACCCTAATGCCCAATATAGCAATGTGTTTAATACTGATATTTATCATTTATTCTCTTAACTAACTAGAGTATTTATTTTAATTGAAAACATTTTAAAATATTTTAAAAATTGGATTTAAAAAAAATAAATAAAGCGGTATATGGATTTTTAAAAGAAAAGAGGGAAAAAAACTTTATTTAAAGATAAACTATATTTTAATTGTAATTCATATATATCTGTACATCCAAAATCAAGAGAAAATATTACAATTTTTTAAGGCTTTTTCCAGCATTTGTCATGTTTGTAAGAATAATCCATATTGTTGTACGATATTTTGGTAGGATTAGAGCCTTCTTGTCAGCATTCTTTCAAATGTAAACTAAAGTTTTGCAAATATTGCTGATTGGTGCTTTTGACTGAGCTAGAAAACATGTGCCAGCCATTCGTTTGACTGTAGAAGCTCATACCTTTGAAAGTGTTTCAGGAACCGCACTGCTAGAGTTTGTGCCAGCTATAGTAGGTCTTTTTGTACAGTTTTGTTCTGTCTCACGCAGCAGAATCATTTTGGCCTCCTAGATTATTGCCTGTGAAATTTAACACGAAACCTTAACGTGCTCTTCAATTACAGACTCCCTGAACGTGACGAAGTCGAGGCATGTTGCTGATGCTAGGGTAGTTTTTATTTTATTACAGTCTTTGGCTCATGCAGATGGGTCGGTTCAAAGGGTCATGACGGATGTCTCGTCGTATTGTTTGCCCCGAGGACTGCTCACCCTAACACTGGGGTTAACACAGTGCGGTGGTAGAGAGACTTAACACAACTTCCTCTCAAGCAATCCATCAAGACAGATCATGACAGAGGCGACACCTCTCTCACTTTGAAGCCAAATTTAGCTAACTCAATATGCTTTGAAATTTACCGGGACACTTCAATATTCAAATATGAATGAAATATATTCAAATATGAATTCAAATAATTGAAATATTCAATTTGTTGTTGTTGTTGTTATAAATGTCAGAATTCCTTTTCATTTTTATAATTGTGAACATCAATTGCATATGCCAGCCCTACCAAACATTTCAGTGACAAAGATACCAGTAGAATTGGTCCAAAATTATTTTAAATTAGTAATGTCTTGTTACCGACATGTACAATAATGGTTTTTTTTTCCATCGCTAATTAAGAGATACCATTTTTTATGACAGTTATTTTTTGTTATATAGAAACTTTTCATCTCCATGTTTCAAATATTTTTATACTGATTCATGTTCCCGGTAACCTTAATGATAATGAGTGTATTTATCAGACAGCCTAACATGTTGGCTGGTTGAAGAGAAAAGACCTCGTGTAAGATGATGAATCTCATTAGCATCCAGTGTTGTTCTACCTCACAACTGCTTTCAGCTGAAGCACCTTTATTTTAGCCCATTTTTCTTTGCTTTAGTTTTTCCTTCTCTCTGGCTAACTGGCTCTCCGCTTATTAACTCTCACATGTCAAAACTATTAGATCTGTGCACATCCCTATTTAAAATATGGAACAGTAGTCTCTCCTGCTCTCTCTTTCTCTCTCGCTCAGGTTTCCCTTTCCTTCCTTTCCTTACATTTAGACTAACCTTTGTCTGCAGTGACCCCAACAACGCTTCTTGCTGAAAGGAGTCAAATAAATGGGGGCACATCCCCTGCTGTCACTCACCCAAACGGCTGACTAATGAAGGAGAGTTTAGGGTCCGACCTCATGAATAATTAGTCAGAACAGCAGGGGTAGTGTGGATCCCTTTCTTTTCTTTTGTGTTTTTTTCTTTTTTCTTAAGGCCCAGGTGCATAACTGAGGAGAATAACAAAGGAAGACGCCTGGGCAGGGCCGAGTGGAGGGTGAGGGGTGATACGGATCTTGATGGTATATTCTTAGTGCTTGGAAAATACATCAAACAATTGATGCTATCTTGCAATTTGAATGTTTTTTTGGGTTTTATCTTGGCTTAAATATTCACGTAAGAGTGGCACGGCATATTGCTAGTTAATCATTACTGTGATATTTACATTTGCAGTGCTGAAGCCACAAAAAATATCAAATATGCTAAAACTATTCCTAAATGTCCTTTGTGTGGTGTAAACATTCCTTCCAACATCAGATATTCTAGTGTTCTGTTGGTGCTTGGTGGATTGGTTAATATAATGCAGGCCCATCTTTAATTTTTATATATCAAGTTGTTTTTTAACATAATGCAAATCACAAGGCAAATCATATTTACAGTAAGTAGCAACATATCCACGATATGGTGTTTTGCCCAGCCGTAATGTGTGTGTGAATGGAATGAGGTCATGTCGAATGCTTTGTTCAAAGTAACAATCAAGTGGAGATGAGTGATTGGAATCCAAAATGGAGTCCTTCAGTCTTTCAGCTTTTACTGTCGGTCTGTGATCTCTGTCTGTGTTTTGACTGGGTCTAGACAAAGATAAACAAGTGGATTTTGGTTCAGTGCTTTGGTCTGCTGTGGATTCACCAGAAATTATATCCCAAATGCCCTCACCCTTGCTGTTCTAGAGCTTTGGGCAGAGAGACCCCTCCCCCCCTTCCCCTACATCTTAAAAAGCCCCCATTCTAAAAGCACATCCATAAAACATCACAGCATGCCCACTCACTGAAATGCAGACAGGGAACACCTGTGTGGATGGGGGTTAGGAGCAGGTGTTGTCTTACGACCGAGGAAGACCACTGGCTTGCTGCAGTGTCCTTGTTGGGGTGGCCACTCAAAAAAAAGTTGCTAATCTGACTTTACTTCATGTTTTCAGAATCCATACTCTTCAGTAGGGCTGGGTATCGAATTTCACCACTTATGGCTCCATACCAGCTACTCTAAAGGTATAGAGTATTGCGACATTCCGTGCAATGCATTACAGTATTTCAACACCTGAGTGGCATCAGCGGGCCACGAGAAACAGACGATCGATTGGCTGTCATTGTTACATTTCATGAGCATGTTGTTAACGTCTTTCTGCAGGCCTCCTAGTGGCCATGTTATAGGGTTAACCTCAGCACTGCATGATCAGTCTGCAGTCCTTTCTGCTCAATAAATAGTTCCCCTCATTTCTGGTTTAAGCCACACTTTGTAAATGAATTTGTAACTTAAAAGAAGGTCAGGTTTGGAAAGTTAAGCAAAGTTATTGAGGATGTGGAACAGTACCCAGCCCTACTCCTCACTCTGTACTCTGTTAAACCCTTGTATCCATAGGAAGGCATAAGGATGAAAAACAGTATTACTGGCCAGTCACACTAAACATTTAAACATCATGTAACTGTCCTACTACTCTGAACGGGACACAGGCAATGATGCTTGGTTAAAATGATACATTTAGTTAGTGCTGTTTGAAATCCTAAACCCTAAAGACCAGAAACTAAAAGCAGGCGTTTATTGTATTGTGCTAACCACATTCACAATCCTTGCAGTCATGCAGTCAGCTATTGCAGGCAGTGCATGCATGCCAATTGCGGAAATGAGCAGGCGCAGAATTTAGGTTTAAATGCGTAGTATTTGGAGCGGCATTAGAAGCAGTACTGAAATTAGAAGAGGTCCAGGACTCGCTTTCCACACGATGATTGCAGTTATTTGAGCTGGTCATGATTATTGTTAGCATAGTTAGCATTCACAAGCCTATGCTCACATCGCAACAACAAATTGTGACTTGAGAACACGTTGAGTTGAGGTTAATGTGTTTAGATAAAAGAAAGAAGAAATGCATTTATTAAGACGTGTCAAATGGCAAGTGAGAGTGTTTATTTGAGGTCAAGCGGTGTCTTTCACTAGTTGTAAGGCTGCGTATTGGCAAGAACTTGGTGCCATATTTTTCACGATACAGGTTACCATTCAATATATTGCGTTATATTGTGATACTGTAAGCAAGCTCCGGTCAATATATTGCAAGTTTTTAAATCAAATTTTAGGAAAAAAAAATAATAATAGAAGCATTTTCACTAGTCAGCTAGGTTTGCTAATGCTAATGTTAGCACGGTGCCCTTATGCTACTTGTTTACGTTGGAGTGGCAGTTTACAACACCGCCATTCAATGGGGTTTTAAACGCAACACAAAATGAGTACGTTTGATGTTAATAGTTGCATTCATTCAATTGGTAAATGGCAATTAATCGTCTGCTTCAATTTCATAATGGCAGACCTGTTTCATACACCTATAACTAATGAATAATGCTAATTTGCATTAATAAATAATGCTAGTTTTCCACATCGCTACTGAAAAATAAACCTCAGAATGTAATGAGCCTGGGATGTTAGCAGCTGTAATGTAATTACAGTCATTTGAGCCGTATTGGGTTACACTATTTTGTGACTAAAAATAGGTTATAGTAATAATATCATAGACACGCTTGGCCGTTCCGTTGTTTTGGAAGGTATAATCTGCTCTGCTATCTTCCGTTACTCTGACGATAAACCAGTCAAGGACAAGTGTAGTAAGCTCCATGTGTATGCTTTTGTAGAGTCAGAAATCTCCATCAGCACTGATAAAGAACATCTCTTTTTTCCATCCGACAGAAAACCCAGAATCTTTGAATATGCATGTACAGTAATTTACATATTTAAGTACAGCTCTGAATAAAAGAGCACAGTAAGCCTGGTAAAGTCGACGCTTTTTCTGCCTCTTAGCAGTCTCTGTGCCCTACTTTTTGCCTCCGAGTCGCTCCGCTTCTGGGTTTGACAGTACTTTTAATGTTTAATGCCCTTTGATTTTCACTGGAGACACATCAAGGCTCTCTACGAGGCTTGTCGAAGAGATGCTCAGGCGTGATGGAAAGGCAAACTGCAGCCTCCTTACACACACTCCAGAAAGAGGAGGTTGTGAGGGGAGAGATTCTCACCATAGGAAAGAAAAAAAGAGAAGGAACTTTATTGTCAGGCGTACTCAACAGCAGCATGCACCATTCTGGCCTGGCTACTCCAAAGGCACACCTCGTTTAACGACCACCTTTTTTCTTTTGCGGTGGCATTTTTTTTTTTTTTTTGACTCATGAAGTGCGCTCCTAATCTCAACCGTCTTAAACTGCCATGATTTTTCCCACTGCAGTGGCAGCCCTTGATTAGATCTCTGTGTGCAGAAATACCTGCTGGGGAAAGTAAAAGCGTTCTGACACATTACCGTAGTGGTTCAGAACCGTTCTGCTTCACTATAAGAAACCTAAGTTTAGCCAAAGTTTTGAAGATGTGATAATTATCATAGCATCAACACATTAGCCATAAGACTGTATGTGCACGTATCAGAAGACATGTCTCTACATGTTGCCAGAGGTTTCTGGAACCAACACCAGACGTTCCGTTATCCATGCTGTTGGGGATGTGGGACCTGCTTCCTTGGGCATGTTGATTCCTGTCACATTTGCCATGGGTTGTCTCTTAGACTTTGGGGGTTTTCTGAATTAGAGACCAGGGAAATTGATGGTGGTCTGTGTGGCTTTTTTTTCCCTCCCCAAAAATTTGAGGTCACTGAACTTTTTTGATGGGCCCACTTACACTCAGCAGGCACTTTATGAGGAATGCTATACTGGGTAGTGCTTTTTAAACAGCCTCAGTTCTTTGTAGCATGCATTCCAAAAGATGTTGAGAACCTGGTCCATGTTGACATGATTGCATGATCGTGTAGTTCCTGCACATTTTTAGAGGCAGTTTCATGCTGTGTATCCCCCGTTCTATCACATCCCAGTGGTAGTGACTGGAAACGCTACTTAAGTACATTGAACTCATTAGCATGATCAATCATGAAACAACTTTGAGATGATTTTGCTTTTTATGATATGGTGCCATATCATGCTGTATGAAGACAAATGGTGAATTGTGTCCGTGAAGAGATGCACATGGCCAGTGACAATTCTACAGTCTACCCACACCTTGTCAGCTCATTCTTTGTTCTGTATCAAGTGATTTTAGGCTTGGTGTTGTTATAGAAATATGGCTTATGATAAAAAATGGATGACCAGAGGCATTTCCCCACTGTATGTCATTGCTGTTATTCACTTAAGACTGGGTTAATGCCATTTTAGTCATGCTCCAAAGTAATCACAGCAATTGTCTTTTTTTGGAACTGGTATTATTGTAGAGGTAATGGGGAAGTAAAAGTAATGCAGAAAATGTGATGTTTTTTTTTTTTTCCCCTGGAATTTCCTTTGGAAGTCTCACCACATTGAAAGGTGGAATTTTGAATGGCGCCCCCTTAGGAACAGCCATCATTTTAAATGCTATGTGTGCAGAAAAGCGGCATCAGGTCGATTCTTATAGACAGAATTATGGTACATTATAAGACAAGGACGATTCTTTTACATATCCAGTTGTCCTTAATCAACCACAGTTTGGAGCGTATTTGTTTCAGATTATCATCAATGATCTTATCAGTTGTGCTTTCCATCTAACAAAGGCAAAATGAAAGGCCTTGACAGCTTCAAAACATGCCTGACCTCCTTCGTTCCCTCTGTGGGCCACACCCCAAGCTCTAAAAGAGTGGTGATGGAGGGGAACTTTCATCCTAAATAATGAATAGGGCATCGTCTGGGAGGCCCTTAGCTGCCTCTGCAATGCAGGTAGCTTCAGAGGAATCAGGGTCAGAGAAATAAAGCACCAAACCTTGACTTTTCCGCACATGAATGCTGAGTGCTCATTTTTTTTAAACCCACTCCGTCCCAGGCTGCCTGTCACAGATTTCGGGCCAGTTAAGATGATGATGATGTTGTCCCCAGTCTCCGGTCATGGATGAGCACAGTTCAGCGGCTTTTCACTGAGATAAGTCCTTGGAGACTAGCTGTTGGCTGCTGGGCTGTCAGACACCTCTTTTTAAACATGCAGTATTTAGCAGCTCTGAAGTAGGACAAAGACAAAGGCAGAAGCATTCATGAATCCGAGGCAGGTCCATATTTTTTTTTTTTTTTTTGTATTCAGAGCAATATTTCCGAGAAACAAATTTCCTTTGACACAAATGTGGTCGATCGGCCATGATGGCACTGCAGCTATGAGGCTAATGTAGCTAACGAGTAATCGAAGCTTAGCAATTAGCTTAAAACGTCACACACTTGCCTGAAACTATGTTGAGATGTTTAGTAATCCCAAAAACCCTGACATGCTGTTGTGTAGATAAATAAACAAAAGTGCTGGCGGGATTACTACTAGAGGCTACAACAGGCTACTAGCTAAAATGGCTACTGTTTTTAGCTATATCCTGATAGCAAGAGGATAGCGGCCTACTGTTAGCCCACTAACAGCAAAGCTAGCAGTTCGGTAGTAGTAGTTGACCAATATATGCTTGATATGTGGGTACTTTTGTCCATTATTATGTATATCAGACTATGGAAGCCCATTTCTGCCCACTTTTCACATAATTATGAGATAGTAAGTCAGAATTATGAGATGTTAAGTCATAATTATGTGAAAGTAACTCATTATGAGGAAGTCATGATTATGAAATAGTAAGTCAGAATTATGAGATGTTAAGTCATAATTATGTGAAAGTAACTCATTATGAGGAAGTCATGATTATGAAATAGTAAGTGATAATTATGAGATGTTAAGTCATAATTATGAGAAAGTAACTCATTATGAGGATGTCATGATTATAAAATAGTAATTCATAATTATTAGATGCTAAGTGATAATTATGAGATAATGTATGGCCTTTTTTCCCTTTAAGTGTTTTCCATATCAGACTGTCTCAGAAACCGCATAGGTGAAAGTACTTGTTGAAGTACACATGTAAAGATTTTGTGCTAATTGGAGGGTTGGAAGCTTAAATTAGGTACATTTCTCCAGTCCTAACTCTGAGTCTTAATTGCTAGGAAAAGCAGCATGGACCAGCATTGCTGGTCACCAGCAAAACCAGCATACATCGTGTTGCAGATGCTGGTCAACAGTTATTGAAGTTGATAAGCTAATCACCTCTGTATGATTTGAGGTAATGAATTTGTACTATACTTCATTGAATTGAGATGCTAGGCATCTCAGAATGAGCAGTAGGATTTGTGGCCTGATTGATCGGCGTCTGGTCGAAAACGGAGGAGCAGCCATGTGAAAAGAGTGCAGTTGGAGGATGTGCACTGTTATCTAATGGAGCTTATGTAGATTTCTCATCATAGAGATCGTCTGGTGGAGAATCCGTCATCTGGGAGCCCAGCCACCAGCAGAGATTAGGACTGAAAAAACTGTGGGCCTACCTCATGTCAGCAAAAATCAACCTCAGCAGCAGAACTATTTAGGACATCTCCAGTTGGGTTAGCTTTAACTCCGTTTAATGTAAGCCCTTTAAAAATGAGCAAAATTCAGGCACAAGAAGATGCACTCAGATTTTGAAAGTAGAGTTTGCACTCTCACAGCATTACGCTTTCACACGGAGTTATGCTATGTGATTATCATAGATTACTACAGTCGTACAGTTGTTTACTAAATTATGAAACCTGACCTGGTCTTTCAGGAGGGGAGTGCCTTTCTTCACGTTCACTTGATTATGTGATATGCCTTTCAGGGTGGAACATTCAGAGTGTCACTGTTGTGTGAACACAAGTTTAATTTATTATAGGCTATGTGTGAATGTCTTTCAGAAACTGTCTTCTGAAGTTGTTTGTATTCTAGAACACTTTCTGTCAGCTTAGATGCGAGTTCTTGTTGAGTATGATGATGGTGAAAAGTGTACCTTGATGCTGAGGCAAAAAAAGTGGCTTCTCTTATTTTTACCCTTCTAATAATGTGATTTCTCAGTGCTGTTGTGGCCTTCGTTTTGGTATAGGCCTTTACACACTTACACAACATGATTTACTCATACGGTTTATTTGGACATCATATATGACTAAGTTGGCGACATGAACTTACTCGACCAACTGCAGTTATCTCCGCCACTGGCAAACCAACAAACAAGATGACCAAATGGCTGTCTTCAAGCCACTAGAACTTATGGACGAAAATAAAAAGAATAAGTTTGTTTTCCACTTTGTGTTTTATCCAACAAACATGGTGGAATTCTATTCCAAACCGGATCCCAATCATTTTTTTTGTTTATGTTCATTTTTGGCACATTCCTTGTGCAATGGCCTGTTGAAGAAAAATCAATACTAGAATAATAATTCATAATCTGAATTTGGCTTATGTGTGCATGCTCACTCTGAAGCAAAAGCAGCACATCTAGCAGTAAAGGCAGCATCATGTTTCTTCTACACTGGTAGAAAATCTGCAACATGTTTCAATGAGCTAAATAGAACAACACCAAGGTCTCTCAAAGTGTTACTGAAGATCTTTAAGCCATCAAATGATCAAACGGTTGAAACCAGTTGGCATTGTAGGTAAGACAACATTTCCAGATGCTTAAAGGATGTTTGGCAATAAAACTACTACAACTACTACAATTCTCCACTTATCCCAGAGGTGGACATGTTTGTAGCCCTGATTTTTCTTCTTTAATTTAGAACTGGAGCAGCGAGGCTAACATTGCTAACAAACACTAGAACTCAGTAGTCACCGAAATAGCCCAAAAGGTTTCTGCAATAATAAATCACCAGAACGTCTTTCAGACCCCCTCAAATCAATATCCAGTGAGGTCAGACAGGCTTGTTGATGTGTTTTGGATACAGTATGACTTAAAATGCTAAAATGAAACAACACTGCGGGCAACCAATTTAGACAAGCGGGTCTGTGTTCTCAAAGTCCTACTTTGTGAAGGCCAGCCCTGGTGTTGTCTGACATGGATGCTCAAAGTGATGAGGTTTATAGTTGAAAGTAAGTCTTGCTACCCTCCAAAACCACATCAGCAAGTCTGCGCTACTGTGATGAAGACCTGGACGCACTCTAAACTGGTGGAAATAAGTTTAGGGGATATTTGGGTGACCATTGACTTCTAGTGTTTGTTAGCAACGTTAGCCTCGTAACTTCAGTTCTAAACTAAAGAACAAAAATTGAGCTCCAATCATGTCTTGGCTGATTGACCACATCTGGGGTAAGTGGAAAGATGGGTAAATTTGATTTAGTGCTGAACTGGTCTAGCTTTTCTGAGCGTTGTGGCTTTTTCCTTTGATCACCTCCTTTTAAAACGCATGAATGATTTGTTAATTAACTGGCCTTTTGAGTCACAAAACATTGAAATGTGCAATGCAGGAGATCTAAGACAAGTTAATCTATTTGTGGGAAGCCAGAATTACATGTTATATCTTTCACACACGCGCAGTGCAGCCCCCCCCCCACCAAACACAAACTCTCTGGATGTTGGGAAGGGTTAAGTCGTAGATAGACCCTCGATGTGCTGTGGTTTGGCAGTCTTCCCAGACGGAATATAGCCACGTTCCACAGGCAGTGTAAGAGGTGTGTGTGTCATTACTTCTAAAGCCCCTCTCCCACTTCCTCTCTCCTCTCAAACATCCACCAAACCAAAGCCGCAGACCACGCTCAGGTCTGTGGAAAAACTTACTGAGGTGGAGTGCTTTGTGCCTGAATGTCAAGGGAATTCTAGTAATCGGCACTTCCTTGAAGCACATTTCTTAATGCAACTACATTCCACTTTTCTCATTCTCTCGTATCAGTCATTTGAAACCAAAGCTTGATATGTATGAATGTAGATTGCTCAAATGGGATAGACTTGATTGTTAGACAAATAATACATCCATTCTAAGACTAGCCTGAGTTCATCCCTGGCCACCCCGGTCAGCCTTGAGTGCAATTGCAAATGAATTTAGCTGTTGTTTATGTATTGCACAATGTGCATCAATGTGTAACAATGTATTGCCATTCAGTGTGGACCAGAGAATGATGATTCCTCTCAAGGTTTCTTCCACTTTCTCCTAGGGAGTTTTCCTTGCCATTGGTCCTTGGTTTGTTCATCTAAGGCTTGGACCCAGATTTTCTGTAAAACTGCTTTAGGGCAATGCTTATTGTAAAAACTCACTATATGGATAAATCTTGATTTGAAGTCTTGGTTGCATTAGGGAATATTTGTGCATTAGGGAATACTGGTGTAGTAGCGACCCCAAGCTGGAGGTCAGAGCTCCAGAATGGTGAAGATGTAAACAAATTCATTCAGAGTAATTTGATGTGAAATACTAGGATTCCTGATAAACTTATACATTTACATTTACATTTAAGGCATTTAGCAGTCGCTCTTATCCAGAGCGACTTACAACCGTGCTTAGTGTTCCATTGGATAATATTCCAGCTAGTACAGGAAGTTCAGAGCCTAAAACTCACCCTGAGCTCAGACACTGCCCGAACAGGGGGCCAGTGCTGATACCTAGATAGATCAATACACACATATAGAGCAAAAAGAGCACTACCTGGCAACCCCAACCCAGTGCTCACACCTATAGAAAAGAAAAGAAAAGGTCATTATAAGTGCAATATAAGTGTAACACAACACAAGTATATACACAGCTTACACCTCTACTAGTGCTTACTCACTTAAGTGCATTATGAAGAGATGGGTCTTTAGTCTGCGTTTGAAGACCACGAGAGACTCAGCTGTTCGAACACCCAGTGGGAGTTCATTCCACCATCTGGGGGCCAGGACAGAGAAGAGTCTGGACGCTTGTCTTCCATGAGACTTCAGGGATGGCGGTTCAAGTCTGTACTTGAAGCTCGAAGGGCTCGAGGTACAGATCGACTCTTCACCATGGTACAGATCGACTCTTCACCTTATAGAGTTGGACCAGGAACCAGACATCTTAAGTGAGCAATGGTACATGCGAGGCATTGTGAGGCAAAATAGTCCCAACAGAAAATTCGTCATTAACATTACGTATGTTCACTGGTGGTTTTGGATAGTAATAAAATGGCTATACTTGTGTTGTAGACAGTGTGACCCCTGGTTCCCATTGCAGCCACTGTAAAAAGTTGGTAGAGTTGGTAAGTTTCTCTACAGTGAACAATTTCACACCAAATCACTCTGAATGACTTTGATTGCATCTCAATGACAGATTATAGTGAAGTAGGGCCTCTTCTAACATCATCATACTTCTATTCACTGTTACAATGGTATACCAGGCCCTTGTCTATCAACGCTCAACAGCAACACGAGACAGCAGAACAGTCAGATGTTAAATGACACAGTGACATGGTATTTAAAAGGCAATGTTTCCTTTGTGGTTACTCTTGGATTAAAGCATACATTCTACACTTTGACCTCAGTCACTTTGAACTCGTTCCTTTCATTCCCAGTGGGCTGATATAGAGCCAAAACATCAAAAAGTGTCCCCCTTGATTCATTTATGGACCGCAATGCATGAGAAACCAGCCGCTGAATATCACAATGAAGCTGAATAGCACATAATAAGCTAGAGAGAGCGGAAACCCTGTGTGTGTTTGGTGTCTGAGGGGAAAAGCCACCGCCATGAGAGGAACAGACGGAGAAGTGTGCGTTTGGCTGTGGACATGCGAGAGTGGGGTCTGTCAAACGGCACGAGAGCGAGGAAAAACACAGAGGAGAGACTTGGCTGACTGAACCACGACAGAGGGAATAGTCATAATTAAGACATGAGGAAGCGTGTACATGTGCATGTGAGAGAGAAAGAGCGCGACACACAGGCAGAGAGAGACAGAGGAAGGACGCACTGATATGGAATGTCTGAGTGATAACAATAAACAATACCTAATACTTTGCTGACAGCGACGCTGATACCCTTATGATCATCTTACTTTGTCCATATTAAGGCATGCATGCAAAAAGTGTGAAGTGTTGGTGCCAGCAGCATTGGCAGACGGCTACACAACGCAGGACTATATGCACACAGACCGTTATGGTGACGGCCCTTAACACCTCGTCAACACCTCCAAAGACTGCAATGGTGTCGTGCCAGACTGCCACAGAGGGACTCAGAATGGCAGCCGAGTCATCTTCAGTGACGAGTCCCGCTTTTGTCTTGGTGGAGACCACCAACCAATCTGTGTGGGGAGGCGCTGTGGTCAGTACCAGGATGAATGGTTTGTCGTCACACTGCACACGTCCAGAAGGCCTGGTGTCACTCCACCTCCACCCCTACTACAACATCTGCAGGAACTGTGTGAAAATATTCAAGCTACATGGGATGGATTATCACAGGACACCTTTAGGAACATCTAGAACTGGCATATTGTGTTAGCAAACATGGTGGCCCGACGCCATACTGAGAGACACTACGTCTGTATGTGTAGCTCAGTAAGTATTGCCCATATCAGTCTAAATGTGTCATCATTTATTGTTCCTGGTAACCTTTATCTTCCTTCCCAATAGCACCGCAATCCCACACCTCCTTCTGGGTGCAGCTGTTTTTTGATGATGGGTGTATGTAAACTCTCAGAAGACTCTGGTGGTTTTGCATGGTAAAGAAAATAGCTATATCTGTGTTGAAGATATTCCGGTCCCTGGTTCCCATTATCACCACTGTAAAGACATCTGACCTGTAATGTTCTCTACAATGAACCACTTTACATCAAACCACCATAAATGGCTTTATTTACATCTTAATGATCTAAATCTCAATGTGACCTGTCTTAAAAGAAGCCTTAAGTGACATTTCAGTCTGGGGAAAAAATAAAAGGAAATTAGGACTTTTCCATTTGGGGTACCAGAACTCCTGTAACTGCTGTAGCATTTAAGGTGGAACAGAAAGTTCTTTGTCATCAGAATGCAAATGTTTGCACTGTTTAAGGTGGGATGCAAAATTCTGAAGCTCTAGGTTAAGAACAGACGTTTGAAGCTTTTTAGAAAGACTTTCCATGTTCAACGTGAAGCTTGCATCCTTTTCACAGTGACTCTTTCATTAGACAGGTCTGGTACAGAGCTGCTGCCAGGCTATTCCGTTTCTAATAGGCCATTGATTAAGCTGGCATTCGTATTCACTCAGTGACTTATCTCGGACTTCCAGAAGGCTAAGAGTGAAGTTTCTCTCACAAAATTGATCCCAGGCTTTGGAAATCAAAATGTGATTGATTGATGCCTCTGTCACTTTTTAATTATGTTGATGGTTAATCTAACACATAGGACTTCTCTTCAGTTCTTAAAGTCCTAACCTACAGGAGAGCATTTCCTGAATGGCTAAACCTCTGCTCGACAGGTCAGTTCTTTTTGGTAATCAGGAATTGTTTTTCTCTTTCATGTCCCGGTAGATATAGCTAAGCAAGCTCTCCTATTGGTCAGGAATTATTTGGCCAATACTTGGGTGGCACAGTGGCGCAGTGGGTAGCGCTGTTGCCTTACAGCAAGAGTGGCCTGAGTCCAATTCCTTGTTGGGGTTTTCAGGGTGGAGTTTGCATGTTCTCCCCGTGTCTGTGTGGGTTTCCTCCCACAGTCCACACATGCAGTCAGATGAACTGGAAATGCTAAATTGCTATTTTGTGGTAGGGGTGGAGGTGGAGTGACACCAGGCCTTCTAGATGTGTGACGTGTGACAACAAACCTTTCACCTTGGTGCTGACCACGCCACCTCGACACCAAACACACGTGGTCGTCTCCACCAGGACAAAAGCGTGACTCGTCAATGAATATGACCCGCTGCCATTCTGCCATTCAGTCTCTCCATGACAGTCTGGCACGACATCATTGCAGTTGACGTGGTGTTAAGGGCAGTCGTCGTATTGTTACCATTGTGTTTCTATTGCATTGCTTCCTTGTTACCACTACAGTTGTTCACTTATTATAGATAAAAAAAATAAAAAAATAAAATAAGCAGATAATTTTTTATGTAAATACAACTTGTTACCATTATTTTACCGTTTCATAATGGCCTTGTTAAACACTCACAATAGTTTCTGATTTATTATTATTTGGTAACAACTAGGAAATTGGCATTCAGTTTATGATAAAATACAATTTGTTACTGTAAAATTAACGTATCATTACCTACTTATTACCGATCTGTAAAGTAAAGTGCAATGTTGTTATTACATTCGCCTTTAATCTGTGAATAAGCTGCTGTTATATCATGCATTTCTCTAGAGAGAGAGAGAGAGAGAGAGAGAGAGTGTGTGTGTGTGTCTGTGTGTGTGTGTGTGATAGAGAGAGCATGTGTGTGTGTGTGTAAGTAAAGGAGAGAGAGAAAAAGAAAAGCACGAAAGAGATTACTGAAAAAAGCCCAGAAATATGAGCAGAAGGCCTCGTGTCCTCTCTCACCCTTTTGGCTTCATAACCAAAGGGTCAGACTGGAGGCACATCACAGTGTGTGGTGGGCTAATGTGGTTCAGCGTTAACTGATTTATTGTGTATATTTTGGGGTTTTGGCGCATTGGTTTGAAGATGGGATGTTCAGTCTTGTTAGATGAAGTGTTTGGAAAGCCTGCATGCGGTTAGCTTTAATAATAAACGGTGGGTGGGGAGGGGGGAAGATTGGACAGAAAAACAGCTGCATCAAAAATCCTGAAATTGAGCCATAACCCGTAACTCGCTGAAGAAAATGTTGTCTTACGGCTGAAGGCTGGGAAAGTTTTGCTCGTCCAATTTTAGCCCATAATAACAAACACATGCTTTACGGATTGGAGCGGCTGCCAGAAAAGCAACACTGTTATGTAATGGTTCTTTGCTGACAGTTTGTTTTCCTCTGAGAAAGCTGTTGTCCACGGGGACCTGACCATGTCCGAAAACACCATTATATTTCATACGTGAAGGTGTCAACTGGACTATCCGTGCTCCGCCCACAAATATGTTCTTTTTTAGCAACTGCTGCAATGTTGGAGAAGGTTTACAGAACTTTGGCACTTTCCCATTAAAGGAACAGTATGTAAAACTTGAAAGGATCTTTTGGCAGAAATTGAATATAGTATGTAACAGTATGTTTTAGTGCATAAATAACTGTAACTACATATTGTTGTGTCAGCATAGAATGAGCCTTTCACATCTACATAGGAGCGAATCGTCTTTCAACAGGCGCTGCCATGTAGAGCCAAAATGTTATTGTACAGTAGCCCAGAATGGACGAACCACACACTGACTGTAGACAGTACCTTTTTGTTCGCCAGCTTCTTGTTTACGTTTTCCCGTTCCACCTTAAATGGTGCAGCGGTTATTATAACATATAAACATTTGACATAGAACATTTAAGATGAAATGGACAAGTCTGAACAAGAAGCTGGCAAATGTCCATATATGGAAATATATGCATATATGCATATAAAATATGTTTTGAAAGTATAAATCAGCTTATCGGAGGCTGAGTAGTGATATTAGGCCTGTTAGTGATATTGAGTCTGTACTGAACTGATATTAAAAACACAATAAAACGAGCTACAATGCAATATGAGCATGCTATGGAGGACCACTTGATGGGTAGAGAAAATTCCTAGAACATGATACACAAATAATCAAAGCAGGGTGAATCCTTGCTATCAAAGAAGCGAAAACATGATGAAGCAAAATGAAATGACAGCAGAATGACAGCAGAAAACCCAACGGCCACCATAGTTTATCAGGGAAGAAAGGGGTAGGTAATATGCAACCTCACCACTAGAGGTTACACACTGCTCCTTTAAACCTTAACTATGACACACAAATCAGATTTTACCAACATTTCAAGTTAATTTCAACTGTATTCATATGCATACGAAAAGATGTTGGGACAGATCAGATGTGGGGTGTTTTGTCATGTAATGGAGATAACATTAGCATGGTGGTGTAAGTCATTTCCAAGCTGCTTAGCAAATATATCATGTTGTTGTGTGTCTAAACAAACATTGTAGTGGTCACTAGGTTGCCAACATTCGTTAAAGCTTGTTCCAATTGGCATCAGTGGCTAAGAAATAAAGCGGGCAGAGAATGAATAGGTCAGTAGATTACGGGATCGGTTTGGTTGCTCAGACTACACTGTGACTTGAAGTAGATGGTCTGTCTGTGTGGACATTAAGCTCACATATCACTGTGTTAAAAATGAGCATCAATATTTGCGATATCTGGTGTGTCATTTAATACAAGGCTTTCAGTCGTTCATAGAAATCTATAGGGATTTTTTTTGTTTGAATTGCTAATTTACTAAGAGCTTTTAACAGCTGCACATCCTTTCAGACCCATGGCACCGATTTGTCTTTTCGCGGTTGGTGGATAGATAGAGATATTGTGTGGTTGGTATAGTGTAGTGGGTAACACGTCTATCTCCCATGTTGTAGACTGGGGTTTGATCACCCGACACTGGGCAATCACCCAACACTATACCAATAAGGGTCTTTGGGCAAGACTCCTAACGCTACCTTGTGGTTGGTGTAGCTCAGCGGATAACACCACTAACCTCCAGGGAGCCACCGCCCCATGTGGGAGATGGGGGTTCGATTCCTGGGTCAGGATAACTATGCTGTGCTACACCAATAAGAGTCCTTGGGCAAGACTCCTAACACTACATTGGCCTACCTGTAATATGAATGACCTTGTAAGTCGCTCTGGATAAGAGCGTCAGCTCAATGCCATAAATGTAAATGTACCTTTGCCTACCTGTGTACGAAATAATCAAATTGTAATTTGCTCTGGATAAGAGCATCTTTTGATTTTGTCTTACCTCTCAAACATGAACGCTTTCGTGACTTTGTGATGGTGACAGTTTCTTTTGTCTTTCTTCTTCCTTATGCAAGTGGATTATATTATATTACTCGGTAGAAAGACTTAGAAGCTGTGGGTTTCACATTTCTCAGTGGATGTCACAGAATTTGAAGAAAAAACTGAAATATTGCGTCTCGGTCCTAAAACTCAGAGAACAATGCTTTATGACAAACTCGGTTCTTTAGCTACTAATATAAAACCTGAAGTACGAAACCTAGGCGTGATCTTAGACTCTGAGCTCAGTTTTATCCCACATGTCAACTCTGATTACTGTAATGCTCTTCGTACTGGGGTTCCTAAGAAAACCGTCTATCCCCTGCAACTTAGTACAGAACGCAGCAGCTCGGATCCTAACAAACACTACAGAGAGAGCTCATATCACTCCTGTTCTGAAAGAGCTGCACTGGCTACCTGTATCTATTAGAATAGACTTTAAAGTTCTGCTGCTGGTCTATAAGGCTCTGAATAATGTAGCACCTGGTTACATCATGGAACGTCTCTCTGTTTCTGTTCCAGCTCGTGATCTTAGATCTACAGATGCTGGCCTTCTGCACATACCTTCTGTAAAATACAGGAAACATGGAGAGACCTCTTTCAGTTATCCTGCTTCTAAACTGTGGAACTCAATTCCAGCTTCTAATACACTTCTTGAGCTCAGTGCTCACGTTTAAGAAACATTTCAAAATGTATCTCTTTAACTCAGCATTTAGTTAAGACTACATTAACGTGGCATTTAAGTGTGTGTGTGTGTGTGTGTGTGTGTGTGTGTGTGTGTGTGTATGTATTTGTACATGTATGTGTATTTATATGTGTATGTGTATATATACATATACTGTATGTATATGTATATGTGCGTGTGTGTGTGTGTGTGTAGTAGTAGTAGTATTCCTTCCCATTACTGATGTCAATTGTCTGTAAAGGAATTTGAGCTGCCAACGGTATGAAAGGTGCTCTAGAAATAAACATTATTATTATTATTATTATTATTATTATTATTATATTTAATCTCCTTAAAATATCTCCTGACTAATAAATAAGTTGCAGTTAATGTCAGTTGTGACTGGAAATGAATGAAATGAAGGGTGGTTTCTGACTTTTGATGAAGAATAGAGAAAGAAAAGGAAAGCCCAACTGTTCCCAGTGAAAATCACCTTTTTGTCTTTCTGTGTTCTCTCTTCACTGCACAGGTCTTGGGAAAAAAGTATCAGTGGGTAAGTTTTGTGTATTAGAGATGTAGCTGTAGTGTTAGCAGAGTAAGTGCTAGTTGTTAGCAGCAAATAGAGTAGTGAAAGTGTTGAAAGTGTGTTTGTGGGTCAGGGCTGCACAGTATACTCACAAGAATGTTGTATTATGTTCTGTGTTCAGATAAATATACCAAATTATTTTTGATAATAGTTAATACAGGCCAATTTGTACATGGATGTACTGATCTAAATTTTATTGGATTCCTGCTTAATTCTTACCTAATGAAGATACATTTATATATAATTATATAATCATATTGTGTGTGTGTGTGTGTGTGTGCAGGTGTGTGTGTGTGCGCGTGTGCAGTACAAAACAGTTACAAATAAAAAAAATCAATACAAATAAACGTTGGAAACAAATAAGATGAAGAAATCTAAGTAATAAATACAACTATTTAGCAGAATAATAATATTACTAATAAAAAAACAAATATTGGTAGAAACAATAATGGTAATGATAAAATAATAAAATACTAGACATTTATCTAATATATGACTGCAAAAAAAGTAATGAATCAACTAAGAAGCTCTTTAAAAGCTGTGTGGGTTATGGATAATGCCTGATTATAGCAATTCTATGACAGTGGCATAAGTAGAATGTGAAAACAAAGGATCATGAGAAGGAGAGGGCTTCATAAAGCTGATATCTGCTTAAATACACTGGCAGAATTGGATCAGATTGGGACATCCCTAGTTTTTAAGGGTTTACTAATGTGTGCGGTAATATAATGGTATTTTGTGCATATTGTGCAGCCCTAACCAGAGTGCTGAACTACTGCTATAACCCCGCTTTAAACCCCCCCTGTCCATTTCCAATGTGATCTCGATTTCAGTTTAGAAATGGCCTTTCTGTGCAAAACTTTGGCTAAGTTTTTAAAAGTTTGCAATATTTACTGCAAAAAAACCCAACAAAATCACAATTTGACATTTTCCCCAACATCGTATCCCTAGTGTGCATGTATTTCTGCTTTTTTTTTTTTGGCTGTGTTTGTGTGTGTGCACAAGGCCGCTCTGCTGTCAAGATAGTATTTCACCAAGCAACTTAGTCAAGTAATCTCAAAGTGCATTAGTCAAGAGTCAACATACTTAACCTCCAGTGGCTGAATTGTAGCAACACTGAAACTTTTTTCAAACCTTTTTGGATCAACACGAAGCAAGACCCTGGAGGTTCATCAGAGTTCATTAGAGTTCATTCAGAGTGTGCTATCATTATCAAGGACTGTCGTGACTTTCTTGCAATAAGCCTGTTTATTAAGCGTACTCGTTATAGCTTACATCTCAGTAGAGCACATTGGGTGCACTCCTATCTAGTGAGTACAACAACTATAGAAGCTGATCTTGGGAATGTTGTGCATGCTTTTGGGAGCCTACAAAGAACTTCATAGTAGAACCCTTTTTTGATGCTATATAGAACTATTTTTAAAGGGGTTATTTAAAGACCCATATACAACTAGATGATTGTTGTAGAGAAGAACCATTTTGCCATGCAGATAGCTGTTTATGCATTCAAGTGGTGCTTTAAGTGTTTGTGGTTCAATATAGAACCTTCACTAATCAATGCTTGAATAGTCATATGTCAAGAATGTAGCTTAGAGATAGAAGCATCAAGAGAGGGACACGATACTGTACAATACATACCCTCATATATGCGTGTATATATATATATATATATACAGGGGTTGGACAATGAAACTGAAACACCTGGTTTTAGACCACAATCATTTATTAGTATGGTGTAGAGCCTCCTTTTGCGGCCAATACAGCGTCAGTTCGTCTTGGGAATGACATATACAAGTCCTTTTTTGGATACAATCCGGGTTAGCACCCAAACATGCCTTTCAGACAGCTTCCTCTTGCGTCCACAGTTAATCCTGTTGGATGTGGTTCGTCCTTCTTGGTGGTATGCTGACATTACCCTGGATACCGTGGCTCTTGATACATCACAAAGACTTGCTGTCTTGGTCACAGATGCGCCAGCAAGACGTGCACCAACAATTTGTCCTCTTTTGAACTCTGGTATGTCACCCATAATGTTGTGTGCATTGCAATATTTTTAGCAAAACTGTAAAATTGTGCTCTTACCTGCTAATTGAACCTTCACACTCTGCTCTTACTGGTGCAATGTGCAATTAATGAACATTGGCCACCAGGCTGGTCCAATTTAGCCATGAAACCTCCCACACTAAAATGACAGGTGTTTCAGTTTCATTGTCCAACCCCTGTATACATATATATATATATATTTATACACACAAAAACTCTTCAAATGCTTCTTACAATGTGCTTGTCTCTGTATGTCTGTTGTGTTTACATGTCTATCCAGAAGAATTGTCGCTAGTTCCACATACAGCTTCATCCTCTTTGCATGTAATGATTCTCTTCCAGAGCTTCCAGAGTCTTGTTTAAGCAAGTTTCTTATCGTTGAGGCTTTTTGCCTGCTAGTGAAAGTCGCTAACCAGATCCCTAGCTGAGCAGGCATATTTTCCAGGATTTTTACACTAGTAAGAAAAGACAAAACTAATAACAAGATCGATACATTTGCAGAACATCCAGGAAATTGTTTACCGTCCGCAAACATGCTGAAGTCTCTGTGAAATATGCATCACAGAAACATACCAAATGGACTGAGCTTGACCCTTTGTGGTTGACCTGCGACCAGCGGCACAGCAAGGTCATGGTCAGACGGCCATCTGGCCAGGGAGCCACAGCAAAGCTCATTTACTGCTATTAACTGTGAAAGGCTGGATATAATTTGGGCAGAAAACAGAATGTGGAAAATAGTAAGCCTACCTTCTTGGTCTTTCCTGACTAGCTACAGTCTTTATGTGAACAAGTATGTTTTATTTAATGCCTGATCAGAATGGGCTGTGTTCTACGTATATGCAGCCAGGAAAGATTCTGCTCTCACAGAGCTCTAACCCCCTTCATTTTTAAAGTATCCATCACTCAGACATGGTTTCTAGATCAGTGCACTCATGCATTCATTTGTGCATTCAGACATGTCCTAATTCTGCACTTTGCAGTATTAACTGCAGTCTTTTTATTGCCCTTTTACATCTATGCAGTGATCACTCCATACAAAACGCTAATATTCCAGCATTTTGTAGTGTTGTAATTGTGAAACACAGCTTTAATTGGTTTATTTCATGAATGAAAAAGAACAAAAAACACATTTCACATTAACATAACAGCATAATACGTAAAATATAAAAGCTTAAAAATAACAGTGAAAATCTGTTAATACATCCTCTACAGGAAACAGACTTCAGTATGTCATTTTTCTGTGCATTTTAGAGCACAATTTCTATTTATTTGGCCAGCTTAATATATTTGAAATACCATGCCATAACATAATGTGCCATAATGTGTTTTACTTTTTGCAATATGTTAGTTCAGTAAACAATCAATATCTGTGTATTAAAACGTGCAGAAGTTTGAAAACATGCAGAAGTGTGGCAATATTAACATTAATGTTATGTGTATCTGTTGCACTAACACAGATAAAGACACAATTCTGAGGAGAATTCCTTGTAGACTGGGATTTTAGGCACTGCTGGTAGACCCGTATGACCGCACGCTTCCATACACCTGCAGATTCAGCTACTTCTTTCACACTATGGTCTTTGACATGCCCAGATTTTCCCATCACTCCTTTTAGCCAATCATTAACATCTGCTTTGCGACCCATCTGCTTTGCACTGTACCACCTCTTCTCAATCTATGAATCCCGTCACTCACACCCCGCAGGTATTTACAGCCCCATCATCCCAGTGCCATGCCATTCGCAGGAGCCTGAAGTTACTACCACCTTAAACACGCAAGGAGACTAACTTTTGGTCCAGTTAGGTTATATTTATTATTTGTAGCCCTTGTTTTTGAAACCTTCAGTTGAAAGGTGCTTGTTGAAGCCTTTGGATAAGTCAATGAGCAGCAAACTAACAGTAAAGCAACAGTAACAGTAACAGTTTAAAGCTCTGGTTCCCCTCAAATAACAAATATATAGGATAAATGCATTCATTAGTCATAAGACTGTTGCTCTCACTGGATATCGGCAATGAAAACTCCAAACTACTGCTTTCAAAATGGAGCAAATAAGACCAATGCCATGAAACGCCAATTAACTTACACATAATAGTGGGATTAGTAATGATTAATTATTTAAAGATGGCAAAAGATAGTATTGGATCTGTATTAGCCAATGCTCAATATGAAGGTACATGAATCAGATGGTGGAGAAATTTGGCATTTAGTATCAAATTCAAGCAAAGAAGACAACTGTGATGAATCTGCATTAAATAAAGTGATTATTTGCATTACACTGTGTGCACAACACGTTTGAAAAAGGAATATACAGAGCCAAAGAGCTTAAGAGTGACAGAAGAGACACTTTTATCACCAGTGAAGATAAAGTGCTTGTGTGTTCATGTGACTGTGCAGCAGCGCATTAAAGCACTGTGTCTTAAGAGCTGTGCGGATGATTGTGCAGATAAAGACGCTTAATTTAAACAGTGGCACCCACACACGCACGCTCCGAGCACAGCCTGGCTCATTATCTCAGGAATTAAATGTTACCACTTCAGCGCCGAGGTACAAACAGCAAATTAAAGCAATTTCTAGCCCAGCCTGTGAGGAGGACAGTGTAGACAGCCCCTCCCCTCTGTGCTGTCAGCATGGATACGCTTTCTGGCTAAAGCTCCTGCTTCTTCTGCTCCCCCTCCTCCTCCTCTCCTTGCTGTGCTGCTTCTCTCTCATGGGAGTGTGTCCTGTCCTTCAGGCCTTGGCAGTGTTGGTGTAAGTGGCCATTTACACATTAAAATGACCAGTGGTGACTTATATCTTCAGAGTGCAGTTATAAACAGAGCTAAAATCTCTCACATCTAATTGAACTTAATTGAGGTTGTTTAGGAAGGAGATCAAAGCACCAAAGACTGCAATGGTGTTGTGCCAGGCTGTCATGGAGTGACTCAGAATGGCAGCGGGGCATCTTCAGTGACAAGTCCCGCTTTTGTTTTGGTGGAGACGACTAACGAATCCGTTTGTGGAGGCACCGTGGTCAGCGCCAAGGCAAATGGTTTGTTGTCACGCATCACACGTCCAAAAGGCCTGGTGTCACTCCACCTCCAGCCCTACCGCAACATCTGCAGGAACTGTGTGAGAATACTCAAGCTGCATGGGATGGATTATCACAGGACACCATTAGGAACCTCTACAACTCCATGCTGAGACGTCTGGCATGTTGCGTTACAAAACATGGCGGCCCGATGCCACACTGAGAGACACTACTTCTGTATGTGTAGCTCAATAAATATTGCCCATATCAGTCTAAGTTTATCATCGTTTATTGTTCCTGGTAACCTTTAACCTACCTCTATGTTCTCTCACTGGGTGAGATTAGGGTAACTTTGTGGCGACGTTGTGACGTCGTCCTGGGCCAGCTTTGGCCAACATTTTGGACAGCCCTGGTTTAGACGCTAGTGGAACACAGACGATGAAAGCAATGCACCAAGCTTTTACATATTTGTACATACTTTATTGAATAGTACTGTAGTGAACTAGAACATCCCTGTTGCTGCTGCAGTTGATTCATTGTTTATGATGTTACTGTAATGGAGGCTGTGGTTTTTGGGGAGAAGGCTGAAACCAGTCAGACCCTGCAGAGTGTGTTTTGGGGGGCTTAAATCGAAGCTGGTCCTGGACTTGGTGGTATGCATTGTAGGGTTTAGCTGGAGCTGGTCGTGAGCTTTGGGCTGGGCGGCGTGTTTTTACGCGGTGTGATGAGCGCGCTGATGTGCAGCGGACTGACAGCACAGAGATGCGCTGCAGGGCTGCAGGCAAGTGCAGCTGCTCCAGTGCACATTGCAGCGCTGTGGCCAGGAAATTCACTCTGACTCTGCCACCTAGTATGTGACCGTACAGAGGGAGAGAGAGAGAGAGAGAGAGAGAGAGAGAGAGAGAGAGAGAGAGAAAACCTTAAAGCGAGAGATTGATAGAATAGTGGATAGTTTAATGTCCCTAGTTCTTAATTATTCTTCTTCCTCATAATTGCAATTGTCTTTTCATTTGATGTACAGTATATACACTGATCAGCTGTAACATTAAAGTCACCGTCTTGCTTCTGCACTCGTTATCCGTTTTATCAGCACTTTGTAGTTCTGCAATTACAGACTGTGGTCCATCTGTTTCTCTGTATACTTTGTTATCCTTACATCACCTTTTTTTCAATGGTCAGGACCCCCACAGGACCACCGCAGATCAGGTATTATGTGGGTGGTGGATCATTCTCAGCACTGCAGGGACACTGACATTGAGGTGGTGTGTTAGTGCGTGTTGCACTGGTACGAGAGGATCCTGCACAGCGGTGTTGTTGTTTTTAAGCACTGTGTCCACTCACTGTCCACTCTATTAGACACTCCTACCTTGCTGGTCCACCTTGTAGATGCAAAGTCAGAGACGATGGCTCATCTGCCCCTGCAGAGTTTGTGTTGGTCATCCTCTAGTCCTTGATCAGTGGTCACAGGACGTTGCCCACAGGACACTGTTGACTGGACAGTTTTGGTTGGTGGACTGTTCTCAGTACAACAGTGACACTGAGGTGTTTAATCCATTCACACCAGCGCAACACACACTAACACACCACCACCACGTCAGTGTCACTGCAGTGATGAGAATGACCCACCACCCACATAATACCTGCTCTGTGATGGTCCTGTGGGGGTCCTGACGACTGAAGAACAGGCTGAAGGGGGATAAAATGTATACATGAATCAGATGGACTACAGTCTGTAATTGTAGAACTACGAAGTGCTCCTGTATAGTAAGGGGAGCTGATAGAATAGACAGTGAGAGTAGATACAAGGAGTTGGTTGAATGTTATGACTGATTGGTGTATGTGTGTACATAGTGAACACAACATTTACAACAAAGAATCAGTTTTACAGAAACAGGATGAAACCTAACTTTGAATGTTGGCTAGTTATATTCGAAGTGATTTTGGACCAATTCTATTGGTTCATTCATCATAAAATGAAAAAAAAAACCAACTAGCTTTTTATATAACATCATTGTCAGCTTATATTTATAAACTACATTATATATATTAGGGGTTTCTTAATAGCACTTTTTTTAATATCCCACAATATGTGACAATACTGGTACCACAGTCCATTGGCATCTTTTTTTCTTCTCTTAACTAACTAAGCTGTTAAAAATACATTTGTCTGGATGCACTTCGCTTAACTGAGCCGTCTAAGTAACATCATGTTAAAACTGTGAATGAAACATTCTGCTTCCCTAAAGGGAAAAAAAAAACGCTAAAGTTTTGTTGAGCATTTTTGTGATAGTTTAGGCTAATGGGTCATATCAGGTTATACTCATTTTACAATATCTGAACCAATGATTACCACACCAGCTCGACCTGATAATTTGACATAGTATTATATGCAAAATAGAGGTATATGTGAAAGTGTGTACCCTGGTCCAAGTACATGTTTTGTTCATTTAGTTCTAAGTGAAAATAAGACACACAGCTGTTTTGTGCTAATTTTAGTGATCAGTTTCTGTTTATTTGCTGAGTTTCATGTATTAAAAAAATAATAACTTTGAGCCAAAACTTTTTCTACTTTTTACTTTCAGGCTACATTTTATGGCTGCATATATTCATTCATTTTTTTTCTGACATGAAATTTAGCACATAAAAAGTACTTGTGCATTAGAATCCATATAGGAGAGCTTTCTCTGGAGGAGTATGTTAACTTATTTGCACTTAGAACATTAACAAAACCTGCAGGCTTAATTTGGCTGGAGACATCTAAACATTTGCATACCCACCGTATATGTGATTCTTGAAGGTTCAGTTTGTGAGTATAAAGTTGATATTGCTAGTAAATACTATGTGTGCACAATATCCGCTAGTAATGGTTAAGTTTGATTTACAGCTTTCAGGTGAAACTTGGAATGCATTTTAGATGCTGCTAACTTCAACATTTAATCTACAACAGACAAAAAAAATGTTTATGTAGATCACTGTCAGCTTATTGCCTTCGAACTGACAGAATCCCACCCAGACAGTAGTGTAATTTTGGCATTACTAATGAGGTTGGTTCTTTTCTCATGTTTTAACCAAGTTTTGATTTGTTTTGATTTGTGGCCTGAAGTCAAGACCTACCTCTCATGGTCTCCACTGTAAGAATTAGAGGGTGTTGCACCTCCTATACAGCCCCCACCCCCACCCACCCCCAATAAAAGTGCCTACATTTCTCGCATGCCCGTGGATAACACCCGTTTTATTTTTGAGCACTAATATAGAACTGAAACTTTCACCCATTTATCAAGCAAACTGGATCACTCCCAGGCACCGTGACTGTTAACAACATTTCCTAGCTCTGACGTACCAAGAGGATATTTCTTAATCATCCTTCCCTGGAATTACAGATTTTAAAAGGGCCTCCATTCCTCCTGGAAACCCGGAGTGTGCAGGAACGAGCGCCTCGCTCGCCTGACAGTAGTGAATCCACATCCACCGTGTGATCAAGTAATTGAAGGCGACTATTTTTACTCAGTTGAATAATTACAGCTGTGCTGAGCTGCAATTAACTTGCCTAGTAATTTCCAATGGGCCCCCCCCCCGCCGCCCCTCCCCTCAGTAAAGCACGTATGTGCGAGAGTCTTCGGAACAGTGCGTTGTGTTTGGGACGTGTGCCGCCACATGACGAGCCGGGGCGTGTTGCTCTGGCCGAGCGCAAAGTGTGTCTGGGCCATATGGTTTTAAGAGATCCCGAGAAGTGAGATCCTGAGAAGGAGCTAAGGTCATTATATTTATATCTATCCGCTGCACCATCTGCTGTTTGCTTTGCCCATCAGGACGGCCCAGTGTGCTGCACTTAAAGGAATACTCCAGTGCTTTTCAAACTAATCTCCGTTCTGGCACATCTGTAACACACGGTAGATTGCCATGGACAGTGATTGCCATGCAGAACTGAACTGAAGAGCTGAAACTCCACACTTACAATAGAATCCAGGGGGCTAGTTTTTCAACTTTAACTTCTGGCCCCTTTGGCTTCAAGTGTGTTTTTGGTTTGCTAGGTACAGGTGAAATGTTGACCATGGTAATCGACTCCATACTACGGATGCAGCTCATAGAGATTAAGTTGGGAAAAGAAGCCCAACACAGTATTCCTTTAAATACTAGGAAAAAGGAGTAGGTCAGTGATCCTCCCCCTCTCTCTACCTCTTTCTCACTCCTGTTTCTTCCCACTCTTGTTTCTAATCTACATGTTTCGAATCTCTCTCTCTTTCCCTCTATTTTAATATCTCGCTCCCCTGGTTCAGAGCAATTGTCGTAGTGGAAGTAGAGAGAGAGAGAGAAAGAGTGTGTGCTTCTCTTTGAGGCCTGACCAGCAGCTGAAGGTCCCTCTGAATTACTACGGCATCGGAGAACCAAAAATAATAATCACTCCCTTTTCTCCTGTAGCTGATAATTATTCTGCCTTTAGCAGTTCAGCCTAAAAATTGCCGCTGTGCCACGTAATGATTGCATACCACGTGGCTAGCCCTTTTTTTGTTGTTGTTGTTGTCATCGTCGGTGCTGTGTGTGAAGCAGAAACCTCTTTTCAGACGTGTTCATGGGCCGCATGCTTTTGTCTCCAGCAAGGTGTACTTGAACTTAATTACTCAGCCGGTCTTTTGAAGCGGCGCCATTTCTGCTTACCAAGCATGTACCAGTGAATAATAAGCCTAAGTGAGCTAGACATAATGCTGTCAATTTCACATTAATGTTTTTAAATGGCCGAGAGTAGATGAAAGAGTTCCCCGTCTTTCAAGGTCAGTACAAACGCATGAATTCAGCTTTGCAGACGTTGGTTTGGCAGACGTTAGGCCTGTGTCTCAGATCTAATATTTACATGCAGTGCGCTGCACTTTTAGTGTGCATAATGTGTTCACACAGGTAAATGAAACAGGATGTACTAGGCTGGTAAAGGGGAGTTTTACAGGTTTCTCAAAGCGTCTGCATAATTGAATGATTGAGATGTGAACAAAGCCTTTCAGAGGGGTTTGAAGTGAAACGCTTCGTTCTGGAGAAGTGTGAAGAGTCAGATTTGCTCATAGTGGTCGTGATAAGAGCCAGAAATCAGAGTTTGTTGCTTTAGAAAAACTGTTAAAAGTTTCACATGAAACGGATACAAACTACTTGATGCATGAGACATTTTATGGTCAGTTTTATGGTAGTTTTTGTCATATTTATTTGTGGCAGAGAGGTAAATATAAGGTGTTGTAAGACAAAATTGTATATTTATTCTTCAAAGCTACTGCATAAGCCTGTAGGTTCCAAAAGTATGTATTAACATTACAGACCACTTAACTGCACAGACAGTTGCACAATTTGTACATTTACATTTGATTCAATGTATCACATCTATGTACTGACCAGTATTATAATATTCATACTGCATTATGTACAGTATTATAGAGTCAGTCAACTATTCTATGGCTTCTATTGTACCGTACTGTGTATTTCTTACTGTACATACGTCCTGCTCCTTGCATTAGATACAGACCCACACAGACTTAACAGAACATAGTGTATATATAATATATATATTTTTCCTTTATATTCACTTCTTCTCTGGTGTGTCACTTCAATTCTTGGTCTGACTTGTTTAGGAAAATATCCAGAAATAATATAGGTTATTAATAACTGTCATGGCAAAAGTCAACAGATGATCACTGAGCAGGAAAGTAGAGTTGAAAACAACAGGCAGGTTATTATTGACTATACCTAAATGTTAATACATTCATTCCTTTATTCATTCATTCGTCCGTTAATTTGTTCATTCATTCATTCATCTAACTTCTAAGCTGCTTATGCTTCTGAGGTCGCAGGGGGGTGCTGGAGCCTATCCCAGCAGAACTAAACGAAACAAAAGTCTACATTTGCTTTAATTTAAGGTTTATGGGTTGTATAGCAATATGTCTCTAGATTAAATATAGGCAATAGGCAGAAATACATTTTCATATAAGGTGAACTTTTTTTTGTTGTGTGCACACTGAAATTAAGCATGTAATAATAAAAAAATATGAAATAATCATGAAAATAGTCATATTTGCCATTTAGCTGCACTATGTGGGGTTACTGTTTAGAAAGTGAAGCCTGTTGCATAATGTTGCTGTAAACGTCTGTGTGAAGATGTTTCGATCCAGGCCATTTTGGGGCAGATTCCTTGTCCCATATGAATCAGTCAGCCAAATCCCACATAAATTATAGTCCTGGTCCTCCTCTGGTAAAAGTAGTCTAGCTGATCCAGAACTGGATCCAGGTCTAGAAACAGTGACAGATTAACATCATGCACCTGTAAGATGATGAGTCCTCATCAGTGTCTCATAGTGTCGCAAAGTGTCCCAAAGTGCGAGCCTGTTCAGCCTCAGCTTTGTGGTTTAGCACATCCAAAGGTGGATGAGCCTTTGTAAGTCGCGCTCCTGAGTGCTGTCTTCTCCCTGCCTCCGCCAGGGTCCGCTCGCCATCATTAGCTCTCACACTCACCCTGGTGCTAAGCTCGTTAGCGGCCCCTGCGTGGGATGAACCTCGGCCCCGCTAATCTCCAGATTAGACAGAGGTGATTGAGTGTTCCGATCAGATTATGTATTTAGCGCATAAGGCACAGGATTGGTCTATGTCACAAGCTAATTATCCATTGCTCCTGTGAGCAGGCATTGAGCTGGAGAGTTGCTGCTTGCTCTGTCTCTGTTGGAGTGCTGCCCCACAGGGTCACGCCTCTACTGATAGCCCTGAACGCATCGCCGCTCGCCTTAGCATGTGAACTTGTTCCTGCACAGCTGGTGGTAAGTTTGAGAGCAGTGGCTAAATAATAGGCATGGAATCGTGCTAAGGCGGCCTGCGGTGATGCATTCAGGACTAATGCTAGGGGAGTGTCGCAACATGCTTTTAGGCCGCACAGTCAAAACATAAGCCAAATTGACAAGATAATACACCAGTTACTTCATTTTCTTAATCCCAAACCACACATGCCTTATGAAAGCATGATTAAGTAAACAAAAACACTTTAAAAGTTTGGGAATTCTAATATTTAAATAAGTTTTTGACTGAGTATGCAAGGTCAAGCCATTGCTCTGTGCCATGTGGCTTATTCCTGCTCTGGTGGGTTTAAGAGTAGTGGATGAACACAAGGGATGGTTGCTATTTTAATATACACTATACTGCCAAAAGTATCCACTCACCCATCCAAATCATTGGATTCAGGTGTTCTAATCACTTCCATGGCCACAGGTGTATAAGACCAAGCACCTAGCCACGCAGACTGCTTCTACAGACATTAGTGAAAGAATGGGTCGCTCTCAGGAGCTCAGTGAATTCCAGCGTGGTACCGTGATAGGATGCCACCTGTGCAAAAGTCCAGTTTTGAAATTCCCTCAACCTGATAGAACCCCTTTGGGATGGATTAGACCGATTAGACTGCGAGCCAGGCCTTCTCCAACATCAGTGTCTGACCTCACAAATACGCTTCTGGAAGAAAGGTCCAAAATTCCCATAAACACATTCCTAAACCTAGTGGAAAGCCTTCCCAGAAGAGTTGAAGCCCCTGTAGCTGTAAAGTGTGGGCCAACATCATATTAAACCCTATGGATTAAGAATGGGATGTCACTCAGGTTCATATGGATGCGAAGGCAGATGAGTGAATACTTTTGGCAATATGGTGTAGTTGCAGTCTGGAATGAATAAATAAAAGCCATATTAGCTTCATATCATACGAGCCAGTGATCCTAAAAGTCCACTTTATTTAGGTTGCAGCAAAAATCTGGATCATCTGAGGCTCCCTGAGGACCAGTTTGAGAACAGCTGATCTCAGCGTATAACATTATTTCAGGCAAAAGCATGACTAATTTTACAGGGGTTAAATAAGGCCGGCACTCACACGAGAGCGGAATGCCAGACGGAGCAAGTTCCAGGGCCGAGATTTCATGGAAATGTACATAGTTTCCAGTACAATATTTGTGAAATCCATTAAACGATTCTATGTGACAAACCACACCAACTGTGCACCACTGTACATCCTCCTCCGACTTTAATCAGAATTGGCAAATGCGACCTTTATGATGAATGATGCCAATTGGTAAAACCCTTTTGTTTAATTAATAATTAATAATCAGCTACATCAATCTAATAGTTTAATTGGTTCGTTTCGTTAGGTAGGAAGACTGGGGATTTCAGCAACTTGAGAAGCAGGAATTAATGATTTGGACAAAACATGCAGTTGTAATTTTTTCTGACCAATGTTGCATTTGGGATTTAAATTGCAGTTAGTATCAATAAACTGAGGTCCAGGCCCAGAAGACTACTGTGTCTACTTTTTCTGGCTTGAGGCTTGAACCTGAGAGGTAATCATGGCACATGGCTTGTTTCTGATTGGTCTAACTCATCCACAGGTGCTTCACAGGTCCCATGTTAATAGGTTATTATGTCATTTTTTCGATTTCAACTTTGTTAAGGCAAGATAGTTGACACAGCAGGCAGTTATAAAAATTGCAGCTCTTGCTATTTGAAAACTAGCATCCGTTCAGTTTACAATTAATAAAAATAAATAAAAGCAATTCATCTTTCAGCCTTATTGAGATTAATGTTTCCTATATATATATAGGTACATGTCATGTTGTCATGTTGTCATGTACACAGCATGGGTGGGTGTTTGGCTGCTTCTGATTGGTCTAAATCAGCAGTTCCCAGCCCTGGTCCTGGAGGACCTCCTGCCCCACACATTGCTCGTGATTTACCAAACCCTTCCTGAGCTAAAGTGGGTGTGTTTTGATATAAGAAAGATTCATCTTTCAGGCCAACCAGGTCAACCATTCACAAGTTTCCTACATGTTGTCTGTGTTGTCTCTACCAGGAGTCTTTTAAAACAGGAGGCAGCTTTTCGAGCCTTTCTTCTGGGCTTCAGGTTCTTGTTTGCAGCGGTTGATTTTCCCTTTTTGAAGCCTTTAGAATGACGGCAGAAAATAATCAGAAGCCGTTTTTTCTATAGTGTTGATGAAAAATCTGGCAAACAAGTGATATTTAAAGTGGCCAAGTCAATGAATGGACTAAGGTAGGCCACATAGTTGACAGCCATATAACAAACAGGGCTCCCCACCTCAGAAAACCCAATGTATCTCCTGCTAAAGGGTAAGTTATACGTATTCTCGCATTCTGCATTCACATAAGCTTAAAACAGATAACCGCTAAACTGTTAGCTCTTATGCTAGCTCTAGGCACTATGCATGAGTATAAAACTGTTGATGTAAAAATGTGGACATTTGATTAAAGATTGCTAGTAAATAGCTTTTTTTTTTTGCAAGGGTGCTACCATTACTTTCGCAAAAGCTGTCACAGCTCCAGCGAACCTTGAAATGTTCTCTTCTCTCTGACATCTATCTATCATTTCACTCCTCCTTCTCTCATTCTCTCGCAGTCTTGTGGGTCAGACACCAGGTCTTGATGCTTTTGGTCCGGGGAGCGTGTCATTCAGTGGTTTTTCAGGCAGGTCTTTGTCAGACTGTTTTGTCTGTTAGGACTCGTGGGGTACTGACCTCACACATGGCGAGCGTGCTGGCAGAGGGTGTACTTGCTTTGGGGTGGGCCAAATGGGGAGGGGGTGGGTGTGAGGTTCTGAGACCAAGGGGGGTTCCACAAATGTCTGGGCCTTGATCAGCATGTTTGAAAATAATTACCTTAAGCATACAATGCTGTGCAAAAGTCACCAAAGCATTATCCATAATATGTGCATTTATTTTCATCTTTCTTTGATGGACATGAAAGTTTTTCAACATTAGACATTTATCACATATACTAAACATAAACAACAACAACAACAAAATTCACAAATGTCTATACTGACTGAGACCCACTTTCTAAAATGTGTGCAACAAATTACACAAACGCTGTTGTTAGAATACTTGAAAAACCTGACCCAATATATACCAGAAAGGGTTGCCAAATATCATAAAAAAGCATTCGCTTTAGAATGCAGTAGGCATGTCAAGTAGTCTACCAACTTGCTATTGAGGGCATTTTGTCTGTTATCCACCGTACTAAAATACATTTCCTTGCACAACATGTTGGGCCATTACAGTTAGTACCGTTAAGAGTTTTGCCTTACACATATTGGCAAAATAATTATTTGGTAACCCCAGCTATAAACACAATGGATCCACTCCTACATTCATTCCAAAAATATTGTACAATTCCTGAGAAATCTTCCCCTGGAATTTTTGGGTTCTATGACATGACCTCAACCAGTGAGTGAGGCTGCCTGTCACTACATTACATTCAGGGCACAGTGGAGAACAGGAAGTGCATTTCTGCCCGCAAATACACTATATAACTATAAAAGAATATAGTAAAAAGTCACGAGATTTGGCTGTTTAAAAAATAGCTAGTTAAAAGAAGACAGCTTGGCCTCCAGCCATCGCATGGGGTTGTTGAAATGTATCAGTGGAGTCCACTTAATGAAGGGCTGGATGTTAATACAGGTACTGGGTGATAATATAAGGATGATAATACATTTTTACAGTGTAGTGTGTAGGCCAGAATATGTCCAATGAAATTTTGCGTCCTCGACAGCAGAGAACAGCTGGTTATTCAAGGCAGTCATTTCCAAAATTTCTCAACGAATAGAGTGCATGGTTTGTTGTGTTTTGAATATTGAGTGGAATGTTGTGAATTAACATGGTGTCAAACCCGTCATGGAGATGTTATTGGAGGTTGTATCACCTCTTGATACTTTTGAATTGTGTATGTCCTTCATAGAAACTGTGGCATAGTTCCGCAATGTCTTCCACTGTTGATCTGCTGCTGTCCAACTGTTTGAGTGTTCCAGGGCTTCTTGTTTTTGGTAGCATTCCGATGGCTTCTTACATGTTCGATTTTGACACTATATTGCAGGCCTATTTTTTTATCTATCTATCTTTTTTTTTTTTGACCATAACCACAGGTTTCACGTGGCCTAAATTTTGATGCATCCCACATAGTACTGGGCTCACTCAAAGAGAGGTTTGGAAATGGTTAAGCAAGCTGACAAACATAAAAACCACTACTTATTGGAGTAAAATAATTGTGTCATGCTGAGCAAATTAATACTTGGCGTGCATTCCATGCTCGGTTATATCTGGTCACCCAGCATGGTCTTGATGCTTGGGTAGCATTCCAATACAGCCTGATTAAAGTTTTTAAATATGCATTTCTCAAAGTGCCTACAACTTTTGCACAGTACTGTAAAAAATGCAAATGCAACTCGACATGGTAAACAGATTAAAACCTATATTTGCTAATATTTGTTTAGTTGAGTGACAATAATTACACCACGCCAAGCCAAAGCGTGCTTTTAAAGGATTGTATAATTGTACCCCACAGCAGACTTGTTTGTTCAGACACCTTGAGGCCCTGGGAAGTCAGACCACTGTTCCCCGCAGCTGGGACACCCCTGACAGAGACTTTGGAAATGTTGAGGGTTGAGTGCTGACAAAGGGAAAGGGGCGGAGTGTAGAAACGCCAGGCTTTAGTTGGCTGTTTGGCTCGCCAAACACAGAAGCACACACACTCAAAAGCACACAATGAAAGTTCCTAAGCAGCATCTGCTCCCTGGCCTTTCACAAAAGTCACCATAATAATGAGCGTCACTAATTAGCCAATCAGACGCGATCAGTCAGGAGTGTCCTGCTAGTCATCTGCTCTGCTCTCCTTTCACGGGCCTTAAAGCGCTCAACCTTTCAGAGCAAGCATGCAGACCTCAGATCTGCTTGTTTACCTTTATGAATTAGACCATGGCCAGTGGGGAGTTAATGCTGGACCAGCTGTCTAATACTAGAATGCAAGTTAATAATGGGAAAATGGGAGTGAAAATATGTGTAATACGCAATGTATACCATAATATTAATTTAATATTTGGAACAGACAAAAGTAGTGTCATAGTTAAAAGCTATGATCATGGAAATAGGGAGTCATTTTAATCAGAGGCTTGTACATCAAATACTTCTTTGCATCACTTGAGCAGCTAAAGTCATAATCACACCAATTCCTCCTCCTTTCATTTCACTGAACCTTAAAGCACTCCACATTGAGCACCGGTTTCTCCAAATACCTGATTTCTCCGTTTTCTAAGCACTTTGGAGGCTTCCTCAAGTAATCTTCAAGCAGCATAGGGGACAGACTTTAAGATATGTGTCTCACGATGTTCCATCATTGCCAGGTTTTAGTTAAATAAGTTTTCCAGATACTCCTTAATTCAAAAGTGAGGCTAAATAAAATGTATCCCTCAGTTTCTTGAATTTGTGACAGTTGTAAGCGTGCAGAGGGTAGGATGGCACACATGCTCTGGCACACATGCCGAAACATATTTGGATTTTATCTAAGTATGTATGGTAAATTTATGGGTGCTTGTGTTTGGTTGTTCGGATGCTTCTTTCTCATTTCCCAGTTCCGAACAGTGGAAATGTGCCTCCCCACCCAGCTTTCAGAGGAAATGGTTTCTGCTTTCGGGGCCTTGGCTGCCTCAGCTAGGTACATTGCTGATTTAGCAAGTATTGTTGATCACAGGCCTCTAGCAATTTTTAATTCAGGGGAAAGTCTGAATGCTTTAATATGGTCTGGCATTTGTTTTGTGTGTGTGTGTGTGTGTGTGTGTGTGTGTGTGTGTGTGTGTGTGTCTACATGTTTTTCTTGAAAATGGAAGCCCATTTCTGCCACTTAAGTCAAATTTATGAGATGCTAAGTCAAAATTATAAGATGCTAAGTCAGAATTATAAGGTGCTAAGTCGTAATTACGAGATTGTAAGTCATAATTATGAAAAAGTCATAATTGTGCGATAGTAAATTATAATTAAATGTGTTTCTTCCGGTTCTGTACTGACTGTCCGATTGTTAAATAAAACCAGCTTGCTGTTTAGCTCAGCGCACGTCGGTCCGAGTTCTTTGTTTCTGACACATCCAAAATGTAACATATGCTGATTTTGCTGCTGAGTAGTATTGCAGTATCTTAATGATGAAAACTACAGCATCCGGTGTTCAGTTACCCAGGGCTTCTCTAGGTCAACTTGTTAGGACAGACGTCTTGCCAGGCCCTAATGCTGTGGATTAGGATTCTTTAGGAAATGATATTGCATAGAACCTGAAGGTGGCCTGGGGTTAAAACATTGGCCTCTGAGGTGTGAGGATTAGTGCTAAGCTAACACCCTTCACCCAGAACATCACAGTGCTGTTCGTTGTTCGTCTGTTGCTATATGACTGTTGTCCATCTGTTGGTCCATGTTGGAGTTGTAGTTTTCCAGCGGTGGAGTTGTACCAGGATTCATTTCAGACGCTAAAGTTTCTCGTAATCGCTCTCTACCTTCCTGTGCTCTCTGTACCTTCAGTGCTGACAGACGACAGGATGAGCCTCTTTGGAGATTCCCCTGGTACCATGGGAACAAATGAGCGTGCCCAGTGTGTGACAGAGCGGCAGTGTTCAGCTATGCCCTCTATAACCTCACCCTGCCGCACGCTGACCCCGTCATCCTCTCTTGCCTCACTCCCTCTCTCTGTCTGTGTTGTTATCACTTCATCTCTCTTTATCCCTCACTGTCTCGGAGTTGAGCTGTGTCTCTCTTCTGTTGCTGTCTCTCTATGGACTTCCTATGTTTGTCCTTCTGTCTCTCTCCATCCCTCCCTCACTTCATCCTTCGCTCTTTCATATTTCATATTTCATATCATTCAAATTCAAAATCCAGAAATAAACAGAAATGAAGATATAGGAAAAATATCCTATATATATCCTCCCTTTATCTACACTGGTGGTCCATTTTATCAGTTGCACTTATCATATTTACTTTGTAGTTCTACGATTTACAGACTATAATCCATCCAATGTTCTTCAATGGTCAGGACCACCACAGAGCAGGTATTATGTGGATGGTGGATTTGAGCACTGCAGTGACACTGACGTGGTGGTGGTGTGTTAGCGTGTGTTGTGCTGGTGTGAGTGGATCAGACACAGCAGTGCTGCTGGAGTGTTTAAGCACCTCAGTGTCACAGCTGGACTCAGAATAGCCCATCAACCAAAACTATCCAGACAACAACGTTCTGTTGGCAGCATCCTGTGACCACTAATGAAGGACCAGAGGATGACCAACACAAACTATCTATTAGAGTGGACAGTGATTGGGCAGTGTGTGTTTACCAGCACCACGTCAGTGTCACTGCAGTGCTGAGAATGATCTACCGCCCACATAATACCTGCTCTGTGGGGGGTCCTGACCACTGAAGAGTGCAATCAGTATTTTGAAAGTATGTTGTATGACATGAACATGTGCTGCTTTATTAGTGCTTTGAAACTTGATGAGTTGAGATGTTTGCAACTGTTGTAGAGTTTCAAGTGAGTTGCAGGACACTTTACATTGTACAATTCAAGTGCAGTTTAGTTTAATGCAGGCTTCAAGCAGCTGAAGTTTGAAAGCTTTAAGATGGTTTGTGTTATTGTTGGTGGTAACTGTGACTTTTTAGGCTTTATCATTGTAACCGCCCATTTCAGTATGTACATCTACCTTGAATATATGCATATTGTCCATTGTATCTACAATTATCCACCCCCCAAATAGTCAGTAGTCCCGTGGGGGTCCTCATCATTGATGAACGAGGTAATAAAGGCTAACAGATTCAGTTCAGAGACAAATACAGGCTACAAAATAAATGCATGTGGTGTCCTGACCTGATAAAATGTATGAATGTGAAAACAGTTGTACCTATGAAGTGCTAGAGAAAGACTATGAATGTGGCACGCTGCCTCTAATGGGCCTTTCTGAGAAGTCTCATGAAGTGCATTTCAGGAGCTTTACCCTCCCAATCCTTTAGCCACAGCCATCTAATCCAAAATGATGTCCATTGTTTACATTAGGCAGTCTCCCATGCATGCATTGCTGATGCTAAGATGCAAAACAAATACAGCAAATTACTAGCTAGGCTAATCCGAGAAACCTTCGAGCAAAGTAAATATTTCCATTGAGACACTCAGGACATTCAGGACA
>CM067498.1:19017298-19047594 GCA_034552555.1 Semaprochilodus insignis
TATATATATATATATATATATATATATATATATATATATATATTAAAATAAATATATATAAGAGATATGATCCTGTATCCTACCAGCATTTGGTTCCTATTCTCAGCAGTGTGGTGGTAAACATGGAAGAGAAGCTCATAACTGCGGTTTCTTCTTTTCCCAGTATATACGATGCGTCTTTGTACATATACATTTGAAGAAAAATGAAGCATGGAAGAAAGTAGTGGATATTGTTGCTGTCTCTAGTAAGTTAGGTCACTCAGTAGCTAAGTTACCCAGCATGCTAACTGTAAGCATGCCATATGTAAGCAGTTAGGTTTCCATACAAATACTATATAAATATGTGCTTTCAAAACTATCTGTCTTTCCTGAACCTTGTACATGCCCACATGCGACAACGCAAGTGGCCTCAAACATGCCCACAAGAAGCAAACTTGGGGCTACGTAGAGCTAGTATTTGCCCTATGCCCCAAAACACAGAGTCAAGAAAAAGCACCACATCTTTTTGAACTGCTGCTAATGGAGTGCTATTAAACATGTCACTGCACTTGGAGGAGAACGCTAAATGCAGTTCTGGAGTAACTTAAACTACAGGCAGAAGCCACCCAGGACTCCAGCCCAAGTCCTCGGAGTTCTCTCCCCTCCTTCAATCAGTCTTCCCTCATACTACCACAACATGCTAAGGGCCTGATCCTCTTGCATTGACTAGCACGATGCTGGGTGAAGAGGTGAAACCATTTATGCTCTCATGGACTCCCAGCCACGAATGTCTGTGATGTCACAGATTAGGCGGTTGCACCACTCTGGGAGCTAAGCTTGTTTTTGATTTGTGACTTACTAGTCTAGCTATTCAGATAGTAGTCAGCTAATCATCATTAATGAACGAAAAGTATCAGCACCAGGCTATTGGCGACTAGCGGATAGTGGCTAGCGGCAGATGCACAATAGTGTGGGCGGCACTGGTACAGCTAGATTACACAGTATTTCTGTGGCTTTTGCCCACATGCACATATGTCTCAGCACTGTCATGGTCAGCAGAACGATGAAGGGTCAGTGATCATGGCTCAGCGATCGTGCTGGTGCTCATTTGTCCTGAGCCCCGGGTCAAGTCTCTGCAGGGTCTTCACACTATTCCGTGTCCCCAAATGACATCCATTGAGCTTATCACAGCCCCCTCTTGTCTACTGCTAAAGGGACAAGGTCATTCTGCTTTGGGGTCTCTAGTACAGGCCTTGTTTCTGACACCGCTCAAATACTTTTTGAGCTTTGAACTATGAGCTTTGTGCTTAAGGTCAAAGGTCACTTTATTTTTCGATATCTAATGTATTCCACATTCTTTGGCTAGTAAAGAAAGGCTGTTTTCAACAGGTTTACTTTCATTAGATGTGGTTTTCATATGCATGTGATATGATTTTGGAGGGAACATAAAGTTGAATGAACAGCTAACATGAGTTGGTCAACTTGGTTAACTGTGGGCAACAAGCAACATTATGTTGACAGAGAATAGATACCACAGCTCATCTTGCGTCCTTGCATATTTAGGCAATACTACAGCTGTGCCATAAGGCGCATGCCAAATACAAATGTCTGCGTTTGTGGATTATCAGTATTAAGAACTCCTACAGAGGGCCCAGCTGTGGAGAACAGCACACCCAGCCCCCAGTACATACTCACACACATACTGGGAGACAGATCATCAACGCCCATCTGGGCCACAGTCAGCGGGGGACACAGGCACTACTCAGCTCTCTGCCTCCTGCCAAAGTCATGATTTCATTTAAATGAGGCTATGAATGAGTGAGGTAAAGGGAGGCTAATACATAGTGCACAACGGGGCAGTTGTGGGCTGGAGGTTAGGGAACCAGCCTTGTGACCGGAGGGTTGCCGGTTCGATTCCCCTGAACTGACAGTAACGACTGAGGTGCCCTTGAGCAAGGCACCTAACCCCCAACTGCTCCCTGGGCGCTGTGGATAGGGCTGCCCACTGCTCCGGGCAAGTGTGCTCACGGTCCCCTAGTGTGTGTATTCACTAGTATGTGGGTGTTTCACTTCACGGATGGGTTAAATGTGGAACACAAATTCCTCTGTGTGAAAATCACAAATGGCACAAAATGGCTCAAAAACTCTCTACTCAGAGAATGATTGGCCTCACCGATTTGATTTGATTTGAGTTGCAGTTTGTAATTGTACATAGCTGACCTATAAGGTGGAGTTCATAAAGCGGTCAATGAGAAAAAGTCCACAGTAGGTTCTGTGTTATGAAGTGGATGGTGAGTGTATATATCTGTGAAGTACTTGTTGTATCATGTTGTTCACAGTCTGTTTCTAGGTAAAGGCAGCACCTATATGCAAAATAACCTGCTGTTGATAGTGCCTTGACCAGGGGTTTTCTGAGCTTCTGTGTAGCTACATCAACTTTGCTTGGATTTCTCTCAGTTTCTTCTGCTAGTTTTGGCTTTGATTCCACTCTGGTGATGTTCAGACTGTCAATGACTTGTGTGGACTTGGTGAGGACATCAGGAAATATCAAATACTGGGTTGTAAGAACATAGCTGCTCCACATTGAGGTCATCTTAGGTGGTTATAGGAGTGTTCTTGAGATATCTCCGGGTAACAAAGTTTGTGATGATGCTGGGGGATGCTGTCTTGTCTTATCTATATATCTATCTTATATGTAGTTATAGCTTAAAATTCTCACTTTATAGTTAGTTATAGTTAGTGGTTGTAAGCTCACTTCCAAAATTAGTTGTTAGCTCATTTTAAGATTATGTAACTTTTTTTTTTACTTGTTTTACTTATGTTATTAAGTCAAAGTTTCTCATTATATTGGCAGATAATTTTGCTTTATCTGCCAGTGAGAAAATTTGGCAAACTAAAATCGCTTAATTCAAGTAAAAAAAAAAAACATCTGGAAATAACTTGAATAATCTTAAAATTAGCTTACAACTGATTTTGGAAATTCACTTACCACAACTAGCTATAACTAACTATAAAATGAAAATTTCAAGGCATATTAACTAGATTTGCTTGCCAAGATATATTTTTGTGCAGTGTGTGATGTTAATTCAAGTGTTTCTATTATTAATCTGAGAGTTTTCACTGGTACTGATGGTCTGATGTGAGCTTTGTCTGTACTTCAGATGGTTATTAGGGTGAAAGATTGATCAGTAATTCTGATTGTCTGTTTTAATGAGAGATTTGTCGGTAGTCCTGACTGTTAATTTAATTCAGATCTTTGACAGTTTTGAGTGACAAATGAAAGACTTGCCAGTAGATACTTTAATGAGCGATATTATTATTTGTTTTTATGGTTATGTAGTTTTGACATGGTCAGTGGTTCTAGTTCTGAGTGACTAATGAAATACAGTATTTGTCAGGTGTGACTATGTATTGCAATGATAGATTCATCAGCTGGTTATTTAAATGAAGGATTAGTCAGTGGTAATAAATGAGAGATCTATTTCTAGTTATGTGACTAGTTCTAGTTCTAGTCTAGTTCTAGAGCTTTATCCGCTGTTGTAATATGTCTGTTTAATGGGAGGTTTGTCAGTGATTCAAATGGGCTTTTTTTCATTACGAATTGTGTTAGTATGTAGTTCTGGGTTATAAAGAAAGGGCTTGTCGGCAGTTCTAAGGTTTCTTTAATGAGAGATTTGTCAGTGGATGTGCGTGCTTTGCTATTGGCAGAGAGTCTGCTCCTGGATCACAGTGCTGACCATGCACCTGCTGGAGGGTGAGCGAGAGAGAAAGGGAAAAAGAGAGAGAGAGCGAGAGAGAGAGAGAGAGAGAGTGAAAGTGGGGAGACAGAGAAAAGGAGAGAGAGCGAGAGATAGAGAGAGGGAGAGACCGAAAGGGAAAGGAAGAGGGAGCAGTAAGAGCAGACTCTCATCTCTCCTCTCTTCAGTCGGATGTCTGTGTCCACTCGCTACTTTTGGCTACCCCACAGAGGAATGGGCAACTCACATAGAAAGACACCCACTTGGGCCCTAGAGAAGAGGAAGAGGAGAACAAATAGGAAGATTACAAATGCAGGACATGACACTGCAGGTAGGGTGTCTGCATGTTTGGTGAGGGGTCAGGCAGTAGCGAAGGGTCCAGCGAAGGTGCAAGATGTCATAGCTTTCATAAGATGGCTAATAATAATGTTCAATAGAGTCACAGGATTTGAGTCTCAGTATTCTGGTGCAAGTGTACTGCAGCATACTGTAGCTTAGCTCACAAAAACTGCATTGTGGTTTAAGAAGCAATGAAAATTCCCCTAGTTCATCTGACAATCCTGAAATGTGATGGATTTCTGGAATCACTGCCAAGTTGGGATAAATTATGCATTGCAATGAAGATGAAGCTTGTGCATTTTAAACTCTTAAACAGCTCTTAAACTCTAAGGACCGGTCTAGACTTGCCCTACATATTAGTTTGTGGTTAGTGGGCACTGAATAATTCATGCTGGAGAGTAAGCCTAAACCTTAATCTTTAAGAGTGAACAAGAAACCTGAGGTTTAAGGTGTTAATGCTGGTCACAGGCAAGACGCTGAGATGTAGCAATTAAAATGAAACCCGTCCTCCCTTCCAGCACAAAAAGACATCTGTCCCCATTCCATGGACTTTGTTTTCCCTTGAGCGGTTCGTCACCGGGAGCAAAGGTGGAGCACTTTCAGTAGAGGTCACGTCTTTGCTGGGTTCTTGGTGACGCGAAGCAGAAAAATAGGGTGCTGAGTAATAGAGTGCGTTCTCAGAAACACTGCAACCTCACAGCTGACACGCTAATTACGCCACCCAGCTGGAGAGGTATGTGGGGAGGGGCAGAGATGAAGGTGATATGAGTGTATGCAGCAGAGGAGTAGAAATTCTCCAGTTTGACACAATGTGACGCATTATAACTGTATAGTGTGTTTCTATACACTGCGTAGTTGTAATATAACTTCTGTGCTTTATAAACAATATTGGCCTTTCAGCAGGGAAAGCTAATGCAGGGCAACAGAGGGAGTGGATGCGACAATAGAGAGAGGGAGAAGAAGTTCAGGTGGAAAGGAGGACAGAGAGGAAGAGAATAAAAGAGAGGATCTGAAGGCAGAGGCAAGATGAGGTGAAGCTGAAGTAGAAGGAACCGGAGAAAAGGGGAGATGCAGGAGGGAGACAGATAAAGGAGGCAGAGTAAATAAACACAGTGGCATAACTAGAATGCCACTTATGGTGCTCCTTATTCATTTTGCAGCATCAGGGAAAAAAGCATAAACATCTTAAACTGAAAAAAGACACAGAAGCCTAAACGAATAAATATAAGTTCATCTTTTAGGTGTTCAGTGTGTCCACCGTTTGCCTTTGTTACAGTTTCCAGTTCTTTCTAGGAGGTTTCCCTTCAGCATTCAATGAAATCTGCAGGGATATTTTTACCTCTAAAGTTCAGTCTTAATAACTAGTTGCATTTTCTGCTTCTCACCATTCAGGTAATCCCAAACACGTTCGATGATGTTGAGGTCTGGACTCTTAGGTGGTCAGTCCTTTGTTGTGAGAACACCAGACCCTTGATTTATTTGCAGGTTGTCTAATTTTCACATTTAGGACTTCTTGACAGCTACACATCCTGCTGGACTCATAGTATTAGGTCTTCTCGCAGGTCAAGAATACACAGAAATGCCTGTTACTTCTTTTGGATCTGAAGCAGGAGTAAAGCTTGATGTTCTCCTTTCTCTCGAAAGCTTTAAGTGCTGTTCATTTAATGGTGACAGTGATGGTCTACTGGATCTTGCACAGTCATAAGTTCCATTTTCCTTACGTCTTTCAATAATTTTTGGGCATGCCAAAGGCCATAGATTGAAGGAAGTAGCTGAATCTGCAGGTGTATCGAAGCGTACGATCACACAGGTCTACCAGCAGTGGCCAAAATCCCAGTCTACCAGAAATTCTCCTCAGACTTGTGCCATGGAAGTCTTTCACCAAATCTGGCCCAACTGCACAATTCTTTGATGCGAGAGTGTCTGAACATTGACGTGACGGATTGACAGTGATGTCTCCTTGGCAATATTAACAACCCAGCAACAGTATAACAGTGACCCCACCAACACCAACGGTATAGTTCAGCTCTAAAAGTGAACAGCTAGTTATTGGATTCTCGTAAATGAAGCCAATCTCTTATAGTATTCCACAACAGGTGGCAAAGACCAGTAGAGAGGAAGAACCATCTAAGAGCATTAGAAAGAAACAATGAGAGGAAGTATTTGAGGTACAAAACTTTCCTGCGTGAAGGCGAGGTAGAAGCATTGGTATTCCAATCTGACCTAGACATCCTTTGGCACCTGCTAAGCTCCGATCCAGATATAACCTCCGTCAATAACAAGTCACTCAAGTATGTGAGACGCATGGGTTCGTTTATTGACTGAAGTCTTTCAGGCTGATACAGAGAGACTGAAGTGGCAGTGTGCAAGTCACACAGTCTGTAATGTACTTTTTAGGCCCACTGTTTTGCTTTGTCTTTGGTGGCGGTAAGAGACCAAATAACTATCACAGAACCTGTAAACCTTTTCACAGCTGTTTTAAGTGCTGTCCAGCTAAATCAAATATAGCTAGCCTTAGCTCTGCTAACTAGCTAGCTATCTCCATCAGCCCTTTTCTGACTGACAAGCCTGACAACTGAAACACCCTAAAAACCCACAAACTACATCAGGAGTATCTGCCAAGGACCAGTTTAGCTAACGTGCTAACGTTAGCTAGGTTAACTAGCTAGTTAACAATGGAGCGTTTTAACCAATGTGTTTGTATATCTGACTGTACAGCCCGTGTAGCATCATGTGACCAGACTCCTAGTATACAGACAGCTTGTATAATCTCAATTAAAAAAAAGCATTGTCAATAAAACAGGAGCAAGCACAAATGACCGTAAGGCATCAGTTAGAGGGGTATAAAGCTCCTGTAGCACTGAGCTATGGAGCTATTCTCTAGAGTGATGGAGCTCCATCCAAAACTTTGGGATGAATTGGAGTGGTGATTAAATCATCCAACATCAGCACCTGAACTCTCTAATGCTCTTGTGGCTGAATTCCAATCTGATCCTCATGGCAGTGTTCCAACATCTAGTGTAGTGTAGTCTTCCCAGAAGAATAGAGACTGTCACTGCAGCAAAGAGGGATAAACCTCCAATTAAACGTATAGTACAAATAGTTGCCCCCCGAAGAAATCACTGACAGTAATGCCACTTGGTAGGTTTGGCGTTGTGAGACATCTGAATAATTCAGGTTTTTACGTGCAGCCATGCATGTGATCTAAGCAAGGCCTTATCACTGTACTTGTCCAAGCCAATAGCCCACGATTGCGGACAATCAGTGAGCAGTGATGCCCTCCATGAGTCATCCTGTTAGTGCCAGCATCATTGTCAGATGGCTGCATGACACAGGGCTACATGCAGGCAGACTGTTACAGCGACTGCCCTTAGCACCACGTCAGCATCGCCAAAGACTGCAATGGTGTCATGTTGTGGAGTGACTCAGAATGGCAGCAGGTCAGTGACAAGTCCCATTTTTCTCTTGGTGGGGACCACCAATGGATCTGTGGGTGGAGGCACCGTGGTCAGCACCATAATGAATGTTGTGCCACATCACATGTCCAGAAGTGTCACAGCACCTCCACCCCTCCTGCAAAATCTGCAGAAACTGTGTGAGAATATATTCAAGCTGCATGGGATGGATTATCACAGAACACCATTAGGAACCTCTACTCCATGGCGAGATGCCTGGCATGGGAGACACTACTTCTGTATGTGTAGCTCAATAAATATTGCCCATATCAGTCTAAATGTATCATAATTTATTGTTCCTGGTAGCCTTTATCTTCCTTCCCAATAGCATGTATATATTTAATTTTGCTTTGTACTATAAAGAGTATTAACTAGTGCATGCATCTCACAGCATGGCAGTACATAGCTAAAGACTCTTTCCATTTTAGGTCATAATCATTTTACCTCACTGTCCATATACCGTTCCTGACCCTGCTACGCATCTTTTGTATTGTTAAGGACAGTATAGCAGCATTATCACAGGCAGCCTGTTGTTCTTTTTCTCTCCCTCTCTTTCTCTCGTTTATTGAGCATCTCCCGTGTTATTGTTGGTGATCGTGGTCTGATAAGGATCTGCTAATTCACTGTAAATTAGATATGAAGGGTTGCTTAGATACGGATGACTCTGGGCTATTCAAGGGGACGGCTGCATGCTGCATACTGATGGGCAGATGCTGCTTTATAGCGGGAGAGAGAAAGGAGCGGGGAGCCGGTGGGAGAGAAAAGAGGGATGAAACGGCCTTGTCTTTCATTTCTCTCCCTGCTTCACAATAAAGACAGCACATCTTTCTTTTTTATTCCCTGGCTGTGTTGTGGTTGTAGCAATGGTGGGAGCGAAATCCTACTTTTAGACCAGCCGTCCACGGTAAATTTACACCTCACCACAGGTTGTTCTTGGCAGCCTTTTGGCTGAAGTGTGGTTACAAACATGGTTTTCTTGAATAAGTGATGGTGTACAAGGAAAATAAAGTGCATAGTACACAGAGGAATGGAAGCCTGTACCACCTTGAAAGCTCACCACATTCTGACTGGGCTATTTCTCTTCCCCACTCTCTTCCTCTCTCTTTCTCTCTCTCTCTCTCTCTCTCTCTTTGCAGCGGTGTCTAATCTGGATATTGAAAGTAAGTTGACGTCGCACTACCAGGCCCCATGGCACCAGCAGCACAACGTGTTCCACCCCAGCACACGGCCGCCATGTCTGGAAGAGCTGCACCGCCATGCCCAGCTCAACCTGAGGGCACTGCACAGAGGTGAGCAAGCCTAGTGCCCAGACCGTTTGTGTTCCTACTTTGTCCCACTACCTTTCAAACTACATTAATACGACTGATGTGAGTTCTTTTGCTGAGTAGACTGTTTAGACATTTGAGCTAATACAGGCCTTTTTAATGAGAACCCATCAGGTATTCATTATATGTGGAAAAGTATTTGGACCCTCCTTCTAATTTTTGAGTTTTTGATGTTTCAGCCACATCTATTTCTAATAGGTGTATAAAACCCAGCACATAGTCTTTCTGTGTCCATAGACAAACTTCAGCAGTGCAAATGTCAAAGGATCCCACTTTTGCCACAGGTCAGTTAGTGAAATTCCGACTACTTCCTGCTAGATCTGCCCCGGTCAACTGTAAGCGCTGTTATTGTGGAATAGACAGCTGCACACAAGCCTGAGATCACTATGCACAATGTCATGTGTGAGGTAGAAGCACACTTTGGAGTGAACACACAATGCATAATGCCAACAGTAAAGTTTGGTGGAGAAGTGATAATGGTCTGGGGCTGTTTTTTAGTACTTAGGCCCCTTAGTTCCAGTGAAGGGTGATGTTAGTGCTGCAGCATACAAATATGTTTTAGACAGTTACATGCTTCCTGTTTGGCAGTAGCTTTAGGAAGACCCTTCCATATTCCAGCATGAACGTAAGAATTGGTTTGACAGTTTGCTGTGGAGGTCCTTACCTCAAACCCACTGAACACTTCTGGCATGATTTGGAACATCAAGGCCTTACAAATGTTCTTTTCATTGAATGGGCGCAAGTTCCCCCGGATGCACTGTCCACAATATTGTGGGAAGTCTTCCCAAAAGAACAAAGGCTGTTATAGTCACAAAGGTGGGCCAACTCCATATACTGTAAATACAGATGGTTTTGGAATGGAATGGAATGTTGAGCAAACTTGTATAGGTGTGATGGTCTGGTGTCCACGTTGTTTGTATAGTTTGGTTTGATGCCTTTTCTGTGATATACTGAAAGCATCCCAAGTTTTTTTTTGCTTCTACTTTCCACCAATTGTTAATATTAAGTCAAATAAGTCAAATCTAATCTAATCAAATCACGTTTATTGTCATGTCACATTTACACAGGTAATCACTGTAGTCTCTTGCAGTACTTAAATACAAATAATATACATTAGACAATAAATATGCCCAATAGTAAACACCAGAATAGCTCTGTTGATCCAAACACAGATAGTAGAGTTAAAGTTAAGATTTTACATGTAATATTTGGTTAGCAGACTACTTAAAGGGGCATTCCAGCCTAAAACTAGCATTTAATATGTTATATGTCATGTCATGTAATGTTTTGTAGTGTGGCATTGCATCCCTCAGCCTCATCAGTTTAACAGAATTAAAAATTTCGTGTCTTTATTGTGTTTTATGTCCATCGGTGTTCTCTCAGTACAATACCCAGCATGCATTGCACAAATCTGTCTAACTTTTGGAAATTCTCCACATGGCTGTGCTAACTAGCGAGTGAGAAAAACAAAAATGCTTCCACCCCTAGTGCTGGTAGCTTGTAGTTCCTCCTGCCTCCGAGGTACACCAGCAGAAGTGGATTTTCCTGGTCTTTAAACTAGAAAATCTCACTCTAGAACAAGACCGTCTAAGGGCCGGTGTGACTGTAGGATTTAATTCCAAACAAGCTGGAGCAAACCTGATTCTACTTGTTCAATCAGATGGTCTCCATCTTCAGCAACTGATCTTGTATGTTCCTGCTGTGTTGGAATGAAAACCTGCAACCACAATGATTGGTCAGCAGTGCTTTACAGTGTACCGTAAAATCCACCTTTAGGATGTATCTTCAGAAGGGCATATTCCTCATATTTAACCTGGAAAAATCTCACTCTAATAACTACTGCAACCACTTTAGACTTGTGAGTTGGCACGTGCACAACAGATGCAAGAATAGTTTCATTTTTCCTTTTGGCCAGAGTGTCCCATTACCTCTCCAAGAAACTCTCTGTCGGCTAATGATCAGCTATAAGAGCAGTGAAGTCTACATTGCCAGCCATTCATTGATTGAACATAGTTGGCCTCCTTGCATAATTAATCGTTTAGATGTGTACAGCAGTGGTTCTTGGTCACACTCCTGGATTTTCCTTGCTCTAGTACGACTAAGAATCAAACCCTGTATAAGTTGAAACAGGTGCGTTTGAGTAAAGAAAATAAACTGGGCAGTTCCAGCATATACCAAAATGGAATTATTCCGAATACGTTATTCTAGAGTATAATTGACCAGAGCAAGTCACTTGGCTTATATGATCAACTGGTAATTGACACCCAGTAAGACTTTAATTGGTTGAATCAGATTTAATACTTATCAGCTGGGACTAAAGCATGACATCCATTGTACTGAAGGCCACTAACACATAGAGACATAATGCTGATATGATGTGAGCATAGTAGAAGGAAAGTTAGATTCTGTTTAGATTCATTCACTTATAGCCTTGGCCATTCAAGTGACATGAAATAAATGTGACTGGAAATAAAAGTGAAAGCTATGTTTCCAAAGTTGCGTAATGGAAACCACCCAGCTCTTCTTTGGCACACACTTGTACAATAGATTTGCCTTATGTTAGCATGGAGCAAGAAGAACTGCATCCATGACTGATACACCATTCACACACCTCCTAGTGGCACTCCATGATCGTTACACCACCTCCCCTTTCAGAACACTGAGTTGCCATCTTTACTCTTGCCCTACATTAACTCTGTTATGTACAGTCAGTTCAGGATCATATACTGACCATTAACTGTCTTCTCGCAAGCCTTAGGCATATATTCTGTGTAAATACCTACATGCAGGCTGTGCAGTTAGCCTTACAGGAGGCAAATCTAATATATGACCCATGCTGCCCCCTTGTGTTAGAATGCTTAACTCTTCAATGCAGATGTTTCAGCTTCATAAATCTTTCATTTCAAGGCTTTATCTCATTGTCATGCAGCCTTTCGCCTTTCCATAGGTTAAAAAAATACACCCAAAAATAAAAGGCACAATAACCCGTTGCTGTTTGATTTCAGGTAGTATGTCAATGTAGTAACACAAGCTGTGTGTGTGTTTCATGCAGATCAGCAGCAGCGTCAGCGTTCAACCAGCAGGGAGCGCAATCGGGTCACCATATCCATCTCTGTGGCGCCACCCATGCCCACATTCCCTTCCCCTCACTCCCTCAGGAGGCGGGATCAGAGGAGCCGACAAGCCCGTGTGGTGAGAACCATATTATTAATGGACAAGTTTTACCGTTACTCTTTCAGATGTCTAATTTACAGAATGACCCTTAACCCAAATGTAGGTGACCAGAATAACACATCATGTAGAATATGCATTTACGTTGGTAAATTCATGAAGTACAACTTTAGGTGTGTTTTTTTGTTTGTTTGTTTGTTTAAACAAACTAATCACATAATATATAATATAAAGCATAATATGTCATTGCTGTCCAGACACAACTTTGTGTCTCCATTTTGTTGTGTTTAATGTCAAATTTCCAGCTGTTCCTTATATTGTGTCAGTTTCAATTTCGTGACGAATGGACCAGTAGACATAACCCAAAATTACTTAAATTTTATTATTTAAATACATTTCTCCATTAACTTCCATTAAGAGTTGAGATCATTTTTCCTTCTCCTGTACCTTTTTTGGAGATACATGGTTTTCAGCAAAGATAAATATAATAAAATAATGAGTTTTGAGTTTTTTATGACAGAAAAAATAGTCATACAATTTTAATGTATGCTGCATGGAAGTTCATGAACAACTTTAATTTACCTTTTTAGCACTTTCTGTAAACTGTTAGTAGAATATCCTGTTCCAAGCAAAACAAGTATCTCCAAAAATGGAATTTTCCAGGAGAGGAATTTTACGTTCAGTGTAAATTAATCTAAAGAGATTGTATTTAAAGCAGTATTTGCATTTGTTCAATTATAATGCCATGTTCGTAGAATGTAAAGGACACATGCAAAGATGGGTTTTAATGCTTTTTGATACTTCATTGCTCGTTCTTTAGCTGTATTGTTAGAAGAGCTACAGTTTTTTATGTTTCTCAGAGCTAAACTGGAGTAATATTAGGATGAGGTTGTAATGGTGTATAGACTGCTTGAGGCATAAACTAATATTTTGGTTATTTCTTATTCATTTGTTTAGAGTTTCTTTCAGTCACTTTGAGACGGTAAACACTGATATCAGATGTTGTATACATTTGAAGGTGTTTCTAATATACTGTATTTCAACTGTGTCTTTATTTGCTGCCTTTCGTGGTACAGCAGGACAGAGCTGAATATCAGACAATGCAAAGAAAGGTAATTCACATATTGCCACTGTCCAGTGGCTTGTTCACTGTGTCTTTGTGTTGCATTCTGAAATGCTTCCGAAATAAATAATAACTAACTAGAACCAATGTTATTCAAATTTCAATGTTGTTGCAATATCAAATACATGGAAACAACAGAAGCGAAAATGATCCACAGCTTCTACTATTTTTTTGGCTTATAGATCATAAAGCATCAGGACATTAATTATGACATTTGTTTTAAAAACTCCTTTCCTCTGTACACCATCACTCCCAATAGGAGAGGAATACCAGAGAGTCAGACATGCAAACTCTTCCTAGGAAGGTTGTCCAGGTGCAGTTTGTGTGCTTATGTTGTCAGTTTGTTTTTGTGAAGCATGAAGATGATTTCTTTGTAAGGGTTTCTTACCGGCGTTTCCCTTTCCGTGCCCATTTCTACAGTTACTTTGATTGTGTATATGTTGTTGCATGTCAGATCAGCTCTGCATGGTTCATTTTTGGCACGTGATAAGCATCTTTCATGGCAAAGCGCCAACCTTTGGCATGCCTTAATAGCAAAATTACAAACAGAAAAAGTCTGAACAGTATGGAATGTGTCAAAACAAATATGGAAACATGAAATATCTGTCTGCAGTTAAATAAACGTCACAGTAAATGTAAGAAACATTCCCATACTGTCCCAACGTTTTCTGATTTGAGGTTGCAGTTATTTTTTACCCTCATCTTGATACGTCTTTTTACGCTACTGCCTCAAAATATACCCATCAACACTGTTTTTAACATGCCCTCCTCACATTGGCCGTACCATTAATTACTGTATTATGATACGCAAAGATTTTAACAGTCCAATCTACTGCAATTTCCTTTTCACACCTGAAAAAGTGGACAAAGCTGTTTGTAAGCCATATAGCAATGATAATATTATTTTAAGGTATTTAATATTTCATATATTTCATATATTAACATTTAACTTGTTTTACATGACACATGTACATTTTACTGAGCCATACAACTGTACAGATGACAATACAATAGACTGGTTTGGAGTGGACATCACAGTTATGTCACTGGCAGATATGCACGCATTGTAGTGGCAGAAAACCAGCTGAAATGGGCCCGTGGGGCAAAATGGACAAGATCCACGGGATAACAACAAATTTTTTTTCTTGGGCTGTTGGAAGCCGGAATGGGAATGAAATAGAAATGTACTGTATGACAAATTGAAGATGTTTATGGTTGCCGAATTTGCATGAATTTGATATCAACAGTACATCTAAATAATATTAATATGTGCAACTTATAAAAAGCAAACTATATTAGCCTTACAGCTACAAGTTAACTGTATTAGCCCTTAGCCTTACAGCACCAAATACCATTTTTACATATACTTAGATAGAAGTAGCAGCAGATGTGGTTCTAGTGATTTACATTGTTCTAACATACATTACACAATGAAAAAGACAATACTAGCCCAGCCACGCAAGTGCAGTGTGCCATCTGTATTTAGTTGTTTGACGTATTTATAATAGCCCATCTTTTGTATGGCTGTGTATTATGTCCTTGTTGGTGACTAAGCAGTTTTGTGCTTGTAATCTTGGTAAAGTAAGGTACCGTAAGTACAAAATTACTTTTATATTGCTTTTATAGACACTGTTTTTTCTCAACATAGGTATACAGAGATGTCCAGTCACTAGAACAATACGAATGGGTCAGGAAACCTCACCCCATTGCTGAGGATTAACTTAGCTTATTTGATTTTTTTAGGGAAACTAAAAATTGCATTTCCAAAACACAAAATAAGCTGCTTTTGCTGGTGACCCGGCCCGCTAGTCTATGCTGGTTTTCTAGCAAGGTTAGCTGAATACGGACGTTCTGTTTTATAACCTGTAATGTACATCACCTCCAATTCATTATGAACCAATGCTTTGGATGCAAACAGCAGGGGGCAGTAGGACAGCTTTTCTTCCCCAAAGGCCACTGCTCATTGCGAGGGCATGTTAAAAGGCGAGGCTGAGGGCATGTTAAAAACAGTAAATGCAACGAAAGATGTTCCAATTTTCTTATGTATTTCTTATGCATATTTCCCATAATGCAGCAGGAGAGACCTGCGAGAGAGGTGGAATTTCAGCCAGCACAGAGAAAGGTAAATGGTGACAATGGGATGGAATTTAAGGACAAGTTATAGTGTGTTTGGTTGCAACTTTATGTGTCCACAGCAAGACGAGGTATAACCATATCAAGTTGCTGAACCGAATGGTCTCTCCTCCCTGACTTGCCACTTTATTTCCTCCCTCACAGTTAGAGGTCCGGAACTAGCAGGAGTACAGCATAACCCTCTTTGTTCCTTCCATTAAATTGATAATTTTTATTGCAGAAGCACATCCAGACTTATTGCGGTAATGGATTATCTCTTCGTAAAGCTGTCGTCAAATGAAATAGACTGTTCTCAGCAACATTCACCATTCACAACCACTGGTGTCACGCTGTCTTATCGAGAACCCAAAACCCAACACCGGTGTTCATTTTCATGTTTATTTTTGGTTGTGTTTCTGTCATTTTTCATTGTTGAGTCTTGTGTTTGCCATTTTTGTTTTAGCATGAGCGCTCACGTTCCTCCTCCCCTATTGTATGCTGCCTCATCCCCTGGATCCGAAAGGTATTCTCCCTCTAGTCTTGGCTTAGCCAACATGTAGCATCTATTCAAGAGTTCTGTCCCTTTTCTACCAAACTTTGTACCTTCTATCAGTTAAGCTGTCAGTAGAGGTGGGTAGAGTAGCTAAAATTGTACTCAAGTACAAATACTGTCACTTTAAAATAGTAAAAATAGGACAAAACTGGCATGTAGAGCCCCGTAAACACATGCATGTGTCCATTTGATCCAAAATTTAATTCAAAGGCCACAACTTAAACATAACGATGTGGCTGGCCATTGTAGAATAACACATACTGTAATTTACCGACTAACACAACCATAGAAACATCAGCATTAGAGAAGAATATGGTTTCCTCCATGTAAGGCATAAGCCACAGGGAAAAAGGAACTCATGTGGCAGAATTATTCTACAGTTCACAAGCAACACTTATGCCTTGTGATAGAAGATCCAGAGCAGAAATATGGCTATATGGCTAAATGCATGTGGACATGTGATCATCACATATATATGAGCTTATTGGACATCTCATTCCAAAACTGTGGGCATTAATATGGAGTTGGCCCTTTGCTGCAGTATCAGCATCCACTCGGAAAGACTTTACAATAAGATTGGAGTGTGTCAGTGTGGTGGATTTGTGCCCATTTAGTCATAAGAGCATTTGTGTTAGACACTGACGTTGGCTCGCAATTGTTGTTCGAGTAGCAGGCCACTAAAGTTCTTGCACACCAAACTTGTTAAACCTTGTTTTTATGAACCTCGCTTTATGCATCAGAACACGCCACATCATGTCAGAACACAAAGTGGTCTTCCTCAAACTGTTACCACAGATGTGGAAGCACATAAATGTCTAAAACATGCTGTAGCATTTATATTACCCCTCCCTGGAACTCAGGAGCTGAGCCCAGTCGCTGAAAAATAGGCCCAGGTCATTATCCCTCCTCCACCAAACTTTACTGTTGGCACTATGCATTCCGGTAGGTAGCGTTTTCCTGCCATCCGCCAAACTCAGGTACAGCCATCAGACTTCCAGACCGTGCCAAGCATTGGCTGGAGTGGAGTAAAGCCACCATACCACAGGACTGTGGCATTGTGGTCTAGAATAAAGAAAATTAAATCATTTAAAAAGGTAACAGGAAGAATGCAAACAAATAAAACAGTCCATTTTTTACATGATACGTGATTTAGACCATAAAGTATTTCCTATTAAAAGTGCAATTTATTTATAAAAGTACAACTTACTTCAGTAAAGTGAAGGTAGCATGCTATAGTACCCACCTCTCTCTGGTAGATCCACTCTATCTCAGTGATTGATGTGCTTCTTGTTAACATGTCTTACCATGTGGTGTTTCTTACCTTTAAACATGCGTGTCTGAATTTTCCTGTATTAGGGCTAACACTGGACTAACAGTAATATACGTCTTTCCATCCACAGTAATATTTTTCCTTGACACTTCAAATATATAAAAGTGAAATATGTAACTATTCCAAAAAAACTATTTCTCAGTAATGTCTAAATCTCCATCTTAATGTAATACTTCACCTAAACATGCCAGCATGGTTGACATCTGGCCCCTAAAACTGTCATTTATAAATAGCGATATTAGCAATTTTTGGCTGATATGTTTAGCCTTGGGCTTAGGCTGTAACAAATAACAGCTAGAGGAAAAACTATTATTTGCTTGATGTGCTGGAACAGAGTTTTCATCCAGCGGTTTCATTCAGTAATTGTACCATTTCCTGAGTGAATGCTTTCTGCCTGCATGACGTCCAGCTCATTTGGTCTGATGAAAGACAGACGCTTGATTTATCTTCAGAGATTCAGATTTTCCCTCAGAGTTGTTTTTTTATTGCCCTCAAGAGCTCACTGACTTGTTTCCAGCCTATGTGTAGTGGCACGGCCTTCCTGAATGTTTTAGACTTTTGCCTGCTTTGCTCCCTTTGTCCTAATGAAATAGATGCTGGCGTACAGCCAATATCCACAACTCTGGCTCCCTTGTCTCTCTTTTCTCTGCCCCTCCTTTCCCCAATCTTCTTCCTTTCCCCTTGCTCTGTTTCCAACCCATGCCCACAAGTGCACACTTGAGCAAGATGAAATATAGTATGAATTTACGAATAGGACGAAATGCTTCTTGTTAGTTTGAGAACGAAGTTGTGAAATGTTGATGTGTCCTTAGTTTTACAGTGACTTTAAGTAAATACATTTTATGCACATTGTACACATTGCCTCCCAATGGTTCCAGTGATCTGTTAACTATGTGGCATAAAAATATAGTAATATCTAAATACAGTCACACTTATTGTGATAACCATGCCAAAATCTTTCTGCCCAGGCTGGGACCAATACAAATGCAGACGGAGACTTGATGGCGTTGGGCCACAGGCCAAAGTGTCCAGTTCCTAATGTACCCACCACACTGGACAAGCAGACCAACTGGTCGAAAGCTCTGCCACTCCCCACACCGGAGGAAAGAATAAAGAATGAGTCTCAAGTCATCTCCTCCTGCATTATCCCTATCAACGTAACTGGTAAACCCCATTGATAGTTCACAAAGCAACCCCGTCACTACTCAGCAAGTCCTGTGTGTCTTCAGCTTCAGGCTATGTTAAGTCTTTGAGTGCTAACAGAGTTAGAACTTGGTTATAATGTAATTCACACTGCAAGTAGAGTGAGGTGCCAAGCTGATCACAGCTACGTTAAAATGTAGGAAATATGGATATGAGTACATATCTTACTACTGTGGCCTAGTTTAGAACCTTCAGAAACAGTTATACAATACGTGTAAAGACTGGTCCTGTAGTTGGGACGAAGTTCTTCTTGACCTTGATTTTCTTGATCTTAAAATCAGACACATGGTTACATGAAGGATACTTTCATATAGCTCTGAGGCTGTATATCTTGGATTACAGGTGTGGGATTTGACCGGGAGGCTAGTGCCCGCTGTTCACTGGTTCACTCGCAGTCAGTGCTTCAGCGGCGAAGAAAGCTGAGGAGGCGGAAAACCATCACGGGCATTCCGAGACGAGTGCAACAAGACATGGGTATGAATGCCTGATGCCCTTCTTCTATATTGTGCCTGTGTGACCTAAGTGTAGTCAGAGCGAACCAATAACATGTCTGCACCCAAAGTTATGCTGTGCTTACTTTGCTAAAGGAAATTTTAGGATTGCATGCTAGACTGACATATATGTTGTTGTTGTTACATCAGACTCGGATGAATCTCCTGTGGCCAGAGAAAGGACGGTAGTGGTCCACGCCAACCCACACATGCCCCTGTGCCAGGAGGAACTCTCACTCAGTGGCCGGACTCTAAACACCAAAGACTCTGGCTGCCAGACAGATGACTTCTTGATTGCTGCCCCATCCCGGAGGCGTATTCGTGCCCAGAGGGGCCAGGGAATCCCAGCCTCCCTCTCCCATTCTACTGGAAATATCACTTCCTTACCAGATCGCTCTGACACTATGTACACTGCTGCATCAGGCACTCGCTTGCGTTCAAGAAGTTTACCCCGAGAAGGAGGCCGACTTCGGGATGAAGATCAAGATGACAGTGATGATGACGATGATGATGAGGATGATGAAGAGCTCTCTCCGTATGAGGCTGAGGACTTCCTTCCAGGTCCAGGGCAGAGGATTCTAAAGGACGAGGAGGAGAGCACGGATGACCAAGCCATGCCAGAGCTCCAGCTGGGAAGCTTAAAAAGGATGCAACATGCTGGTAGTCCTGAAAACTCCTGGATTGAGAGGGGAAGGTCAAGGCTCCCACGCAAAACTGACATGGGAAGCTGTGAGATCTCTTCCAGTTCAGATACCTTCAGCAGCCCCATTCACTCTGTCTCCACCTCGGGTGTGCTTGGGAGCCAGATTGACCACAAGGAGGACCACCAGTCTTCGAGTGGCAACTGGAGTGGAAGCAGCTCGACATGCCCCTCTCAAACCTCAGAGACAATACCACCAGCTGCCTCACCTCCCCTGACTGGCTCCTCACACTGTGATTCAGAACTATCCCTCAACACGGGGTCTCATATCATTGACGACACTACCGGCTTTATCATTGACCCCTACCACATGGACCGGCCACAAGGCCAGGGCCACAGGTCTAGTTCCTTCACCTCTTCAGCCACAGATCAGATGGACGATGCAGGCGTCAGTACTGCTAGTGATGGGGAGTGGAACTGCAACCAGGACCAGCAGGATCAGCCCTGCCCCCAGGACTTCAGCCCAAAGCACTCAAGGGAAGATGAGAGTGGCGTGAGCTGCCCTAGTTACTCCAGTGGGGAAACTTACGAGAGCTTCAGTGGCCAACCACCAGCTGAGAAATTAGAGAGCTCTTCGCATTACACCGTTGAGAATGAGGGCTTCTACACCTCCATGCACTTTGACTGTGGTCTTAAAGGTAGCAGAAGCTATTACAACTATGCAGCCATTGACCCTGACTGTGGCCCAAGTGGGAACATTGCACCTGGAATGGGTGAATACCCTCAACCAGACTATAGAGGAATGAGCACACTTGGAAGACAGTGTCTCTCCTTAAGAAAACCAAAGGCCAAGCCTCCCCCACCAAAACGTAGCTCTTCTTTAAAGGAAACAAGCAGCAGTGTGGACGTTCCAGAGCAGAACGAACCAAAGATTACTAGTGAGCTGCCCTTGCCTTTGTCTTCCAGGGAGATGAGGCTGCAGCTGGACTTGGCCGGTTCTGCCGGGCAGCTTGATACTGCAGGTCTCTGTGATGAGCCCCTTGGTGCCTGGGGTGTAGAGAATGTGCGAGAAATGCTAGACTGCTCCTCTCCATTCAGTTCCTCTGACACACATTCCTTCAAGGATGAGGGTGCCGTGCAGTCCGACTATGCAGACCTCTGGCTCCTCAGTGACTTGAAATCCAATGATCCTTACAGGTCGCTGTCCAACTCCAGCACTGCTACGGGTACAACTGTCATTGAATGCGTCAAGTCACCGGAGAGTGCAGAAACTTCAGCCTGTCGCCCTAGGTCCAGACCCGCTTCACCAACACTTCCACCACCAGAAGGTGACTTTAAGCTAGCTTCTCCCGAGAAGCTTGCAGGGTTGGCATCCCCATCCAGTGGATATTCCAGTCAGTCAGAAACGCCTACATCTTCCTTCCCTTCTGCATTCTTCCCAGGACCACTGTCCCCGAACACTGGTAAGAGGAAACCCAAAGTACCAGAGAGAAAGTCCTCACTTGCCTCTCTTCAGCAGCAGCCCCTTACCCTTAGAGACCCAGGCTCTTCCTCCAGGAGGGATACTGACTCCCAGGTCATACCTCCCAGTCACCTTGACCTAAGTGCTCTTCACTGCAAGCCCTTTGCCCACAGGAACCAGATGCATATCCTTCACCAAAACAAGCAGAAAGCAGCTGCAGCAGCTGCTGCAGCAGCAGAGGCTCGTGCTGCTGCAGCTGCGGCAGCAAGTTCAGAACCATCTAATTCAACCCACCTGGCCATCACTCCAACTGTTCTGAGGTCAGTACAATTGCGATCCATTGTTAAACCAGCCGAGGGGATCCTGGTGCAGGAGCTGTCTACTGATCCGTCAACTCGGCCCAAGTGTCCCACGGTAACTATAGAGACTCCATCCTCTGAAAATAGGCATAACAGGAAACCACCAGCCTACAAACCACCTGCTGTGCAGCACTGTGAGTCCCAGCTTTCTTCTCATGAGGCCATCGTTGCGCCACATGAGGGGGTGAAAGTCAGGCAGGAGAGGTATGGCCCAGGAACTTATTGGGCAATGACAGCTTTCAGGACACCTGTGGAACCAGCCAGTGAACAAGATGAGCTATCAACTCAAACATGTCCTGAGGCCCATGGTGCTCAGCAAGAACCAGAATGCAGCCGGTATCCTGATGAGGAAGAATTAGTAGTAGAAAGTGCCAGACGGCCAGATCCTCCAGCAGAACCCTCCATGTGTTTAAACAGCACAGTGCCCCCTCCTGCTTACAGTGAAATACACAGGAGTGACTTTGTACTGTGCAACAGCCCTGACAAAGTGCCTGCCAGAAATTCAGAAGCATCATCGCACACTTACTCAATCAGCGATGCTAGAAGCAAAGAGGAGGAGTATGAGACATCAGGTGTCACTACCAGAAGTGCCTCACAAGATGGATGCGAGGATGGATCAACTCCAGACACAGAGGACTACTTCAGCAAAGGTAATAAAGGCTCAAACATTGTCTCACTGCATAAATCCTACAGTTTGTATATATGACTTTGTATGATGTTGTGTTATTTTAGTTGTCCTGACTGAATGCAGGTGGATTGATACGAATACATTTTCAACTCTGGGAACTCTGTTGGATACAAAGAGCCTTATGAAAATGGCTTGTAGCTAACTCACTCACTCACATACTCACATACGACAGCCTACAAATTCTCCACAAGGGGGCACCATTGGCCATCAAATGTCTTTATAAGCATCAAATCAGTGACTTTGTGTCCTTGATTTTTTCCACAGACTCAACTCCTAGTGATAATTCCATTTCTCCTCTGACTGATGACTCAAAGCCTGATGACGATAGTGTATTCCCCTCCCCTAATAAACTACGCACAACTGAAGACCTGTTTGCCATGATTCATAGGTAAGCACTGTTTTAGAGCCACAGATATGTTTTATTTTGGTGGCCATCACTTGTAATACTTTTCATGTTATTGAAAACTTGCATAGCATTTTTACAGACAAACAGTTTTACAGAGAACGGTTTAGAACCCACGTCAGGGAACGGCACGGTGGAAGTATAAGGAAAGTGTTTGTTAATGTCAGTCAGGGGTATGGAGATTCAAGAATCAGCTGCAGTTGCTCCTTCAAAATTCTGCTGCTTCAGAGAGCGCAGATGGGGATAAGATCTAACATGATAATCCATTTTATCTAAATCATTTCAGGTCAAAAAGAAAAGTTCTTGGGCGGAAAGATTCGGGGGAGCTCAGTGGGAAAAGTCGTCTTGGTGTTCCTCCTGTGGCTCCCCCCGTAAGCAATCCTGTGACGTGCCCCACCACTCCAGCTGCTGCCCCAGCTCCCCCTGTTAGTTCCCAGCGAGCGCCTGGACCCATTTACAGGAGTGCCAAAAAATCCAGCACCTCAAACGAGGAGTTCAAACTACTGCTGCTGAAGAAAGGTAGTCGCACCGACTCTAGCTATCGCATGTCTGCCACCGAAATCCTCAAAAGCCCCATCGCACCCAAGTCCCCGGGGGAACTGTTACTGGAGGCCGCCAGGCAACCAGAGGAACCCCCTTCACCGCTGCAGGAGTCACCTTCCAGTGCAGAGCCCCTCCCCAGTCCCTTCCCCAAGGCTAACACTGAGGGCTTCTCTACAAAAACCCTCACCATGTCTGCTGCCTCCAGGCAAGGTCGTTCCAGGATCCCACCTGCAGCCAACAGCAGCAGGTACAGCACTCGCAGCCGGCTGTACACTGCCCCGATGCAGGCCATATCTGAAGGAGAGACTGAGAATTCGGACGGAAGCCCACACGATGACCGCTCCTCCTAGTGCTTTCTTTTTGGTTTTCTTACCAGTGAACAAAACAACAAATCCCTCATAATTTGAAAAAAAAATTAAAATGATGAAAAAAAACTACATATCTTGACTGAAATATGTGGTATACAGACATTTATATCACCCCCCCCATCATATCTTATGAAAAGATCCTTTGCTCACCTTGAACTTCTATTCCATAAAATGTTGTGGCCAGTGATGAACTTTTAATTTCTGTCACAAGCTTTGGAGAACTTCTAGTGGTACTTTTATTGTATGGATGCTTGCCATCTTGCCATCATTCCTGAAGAAACTAACCAATAGCCAGTCCTTTGTTTGTTCATTCACAAACTGTGAAAGGGTGTACATTTCAGCAACATGTTTACCAGTGTAGAAACCATTCCTTCTGTTTTCAGATTCTCGTTACAAACTGACTGAATGAGTTTTACTGTATCATCTTGAGGGAACGGTGAAGAGGAAATAGCTTGTATAGTATCAGACACTAAACCTGCTAAAATCCCAATCAGGAGCTCTCAAAAGGCCTCCCATTGAAAGGCCTCAACCGTTCAGAAACACCAGCTAGTGTTTACAAGAGAGATTACAACAAACACGCACGTAGGTGTGGTTTGCAGCCACTTCTGTTGTTGCCAGTTAGTAACGATTCCTAATTGGGATTTTAGTTGAGGCTTACATTGGACAATCGCACTGTGGCCTTTCCTAACAGGAGGTCTGTGAATGCAGAACAGTTCTCCAGGCTCATAGGCATTTTTTTTTTTTTTTAACGGCTCTCTAAATACATAAACCGTTTGCAAAACCTTGCAAATATTTTGCACTTGCTGGAAGGTGGTGAAACCAGTTCCTTTAAAAGATCCGTATGAAATGAAGTGCTGTATGGTATATTTATGATAGAAATGAGGCCACGTGTAAACCGGTCATAATAAGAGTAGTTCTCAGACGGTATTACCCATGATATGTGACAACAGATTTCGTATTTTTGTCATTGCAGGTTGCCGTGTAGTCCATCATACCAACAGGGGAGAAGAGAATCTGTTACACTTTATATTTTAAATGCACTTAAATGGGGGTATTTATAGTATGTTCATCATGTTCAGGTATATCTCATGTAACAACCTTACCATGCAGAGGCCAATGTGTGAGAAATGATGAGGAGTTCCGAGAAACATTCAGTGAAATTCTTCACCTGTATTCTATGAATACCCTTACAGTTGTGCTGTAACTGTTGAGTTTGAGTGGAATGGGTTCACTTTTGCAGTGAATAGTTTTGTTTTTGTCTTCTTTGAGGTCCGAACTCAAGGAAATTAGCAAGCTCCGTCAAGCGTACACTGTGCCGAAGAGAGGGAGGGGGATAAGCTGTGAACTGAATCCATTTTTTTTCTTTTCTTTTTTTTTTTCTTTTTTCAGATCATCATTTTTTATCTGCTGCGCACTGACGTTTTTTCCGTTGTCGTCGTTTTTCTCGTCTATTGTACAGCATGCAATAAGACACTAGAATTCATAGGGACGTATTCACCCGAGAGAAAAAAAAAGAAGAGTCATTTTCCGATCACTTGAATTTGTTGAGTATGTGCTATGTTCAGTAGATGTACAAAATGTTAAGGTTTTTGGTTTTGGAGTTTTTCTTGTATTGGTGTATGCATAGACTGAGCTTTATCCATTATGTGGAAGAACTGGACAATCTCTTAAAGCACTGTTGCTATATAAGAAATACGGTATGGTTTGTGGACAGAGTCAGACTAAAGTCTCGGTTTGTCGTGGTGGAATAGAAGGAAGGGTGTGAATATGATCCCGTACAAGAGAAGGACAGTTGTTGCGTCTACGTAGCCGCGTCTCTTGTCGCTGACTCTCAGATGCTGGGAAGGCCTGTTGCTTATGATTTGTATATATGTGGTTGTGCGACTAACAAATATATGATGAGAATTCAGCCTTTATTTCCGGACTGTTGTTGAATTGCCATGTACTGTATGTCCTGATGGTTCTGTTTCTTTCTTTCTGTGTTAGACGTATATCGTTACTCCACAGAAGAGTTCACTAAATTGCTGATTCGAGATTTCTTTCATCGTTTACAAAGGAAGATAAGCAGGCAGTACGTTACACTTTCCCTCGTTCTTTTTGGTTTTCTTTTTGTCCTCTTTTACTTTCAAACAGTGAAGAAATACAGACTTGTATTTCTGTGTGCTCACATGCTTTTGGATCATACCTATAGAACTATGAAATCTATGAAATCCTCTATTAGACTGCAACATTTAATAAGGAAAAAAATAAATAAATAAGAAGAAAATATTTTTAATTACGGGATATTTTATCCAGAGAATTATTTTGTTAATAAATGTAGAAAAGAATGACAATAAAGCTTTATTTAACTAAAAAAAAAAAAAAAAGAATAATATTGATTGAACATATTTCATATCAGGGGTGTATTAACCAATGGAAAACAAGGATGTTACATAGATACTGTACTTATGAATCTTTCTAATTAGCTGTAAACTTTGCATTCTTTACATATATGCTGTATGATATACAACTCTAGTCAACTCTTTTTGGTGCTCTGGCGTAATCCTATAGGCCATAATTCTCTCACTATTGCCATGTTCATCACTTGCCATTTGCCATCCCGTCACGATTGCTTTGTTCCACTCCTACTTTGAGCCTGACTTCAACACTCGTGACATCCTGAAACTTCAGATATTGTAGCAATGCACCTGTATGTGTCCACCTTTTGTCCACAGTAGCTCTGGTTTAGGACTTTGTAGTCCTAAACTGCCAATCTGGATGCTGTTCAGGCCTTACATGGACATTTCTTGTTTTGCGAAAGGGAAGTTAAATGCAAGGCCCCATTTGCTCATCGTTGGTGATTTTACCTGGAACTGTCGACACCTCAGCCTAGAACTGTTGTACTGTTCCAGACTCCATGATCCATTCACTACGTACTCGGCTAAAGAGTTCCTGTTGTTTTCGTTCCCTCTGAAGTGTTGACTGTTCTTGTGCATTTTCCTTTTCTAAAACGACCACACGTGGCACCTATCACTCTGCACGAACGGGGAAGCACATTATGCTTTTGCCAAAGGGTTTCTGACGCGTACAGGTGTGAAAGTCAAATAAAAGAAGCCAACGAAACGAGAGGTCGGATGAATAAGTGCGGGTCGTAGCGCAAAAGTCTCTGTACTGGAAGCGTGTCACTCAGCCTACAAGCTTCACTCCAAGAGTTGCATCTGGTTTGTATTTTTGTAAAAACGTGTACATACGATATTTTTAACGAACCGAGCGGAAGAAAAAAAAAACTAAACTAATACGAAATGTTGCAAAGTCGTTTCTTTTTTTTGTAAAATGTTTTCAAAGTTTACATTAATTCCAAGCCTTTGTATATTTTGGAGCTGTGCAACACTCTCGGTCCTTGTATTTATTTTTTAGTAAACATTGTGACAATTCCATTGTAAATTTGAACCATTTCTTGCCAGCTCAACTGGCTTGCTTAGTAACTGTGCATAGAGAAGGCCAATAAATGTGACTGCGTTGAAAAATAACCCTAATGGTTGGCTCATTTATTTACTGCAGTGTGTTTTTTTTTTTTTGGTTGCTCTTTTGACAAATATCAAAATGTTTCAACTGCACAACAAAAATATCCTAAACTGTTCCTGCATTGGATTTTAATTTTGAGGTCCACTTATGATGTTTATGTGGCTATAGGTAACAAAAATAATAATAATACATCATAATACATTTTCACATGCATTTTCCAACCTCTATTTACCCCTTAGAATAAGGAAAGCTGTTTAGGACTGGTATATGTAAATAGACTCTTTTCTGATTGGCTGTCCTGGATGTGCTTCATCCCAAAAGCAGTCCTGAAACACTGCTTATAATTTCAGGACCAAGGGGGCAGAGCTAAACTCAGTTTCTCAGTTTTTGTTGATATCTTACTTTTATGCATCATTTGAATACAGCGTGTGAGAATTTCATGATGAATGGACCAACAGAAATGGCCCAAAACTGCTTGGGAAAACGTCTGGTTCCATTGACTTACATTAAGGGTGAATTCAGTTTTTGCCCTCTCCTGTAAAGTTGCCATTTTGGAGATACTTGTTTTTCTTTGGACAGTGATAATATGTAGACATATGTTAATGATTTACTTTTTATGACTTCAGAAGAACAATGAATTCAAAATGATGCAGTATATGGATATAGTATATTTTTTTTAACCTATAACAGTGTTTACATACTACATCAACTCTTTTACTCCATAAATGTAATAAGAATTTGGTTTTGCATGATATGGGCTCTTTAAGGCAAGATACTACAGGCAGTAATGATGATTTTGGTCCCCAGACAGCAAAGAAGAGATGCCCCTTTTTTGGGCCCAAGATCTGGGTGTTGGAATATTATCCATGTTCAACAAACACAATCTTGACTTAAATTGCAAACTGGGTTAGTAGTGTTCAGGGTACTGAGATTTACATTTGAAAAAAAAAAAAGGTCAGTAGGTCAATATCTCTGTCGGGAGTGGCCCAGATATGTGTAATAATTACAAATGTAATACAAGTATATTTTATCTCAGCAGCACTTAAGTGTACTTAATATAAGTGTACTTAATATAAGTGTACTTAATGGAGGTGTAATATAAGTGTACTAATTTGCACTCCCGGGTATCAACAAGTACATGAAAAGCACATTATATATATATATATATATATATATATATATACACATTACAAATTTAATAATTACGAGAATATTTTTACCTCTACTTAATCTAAGTATACAAATTTGCACTCCCAGGTAAGAAATGTACTTTAATATGTACTTAGGTATATTTAAGTCAATCTTAGTGTTGTCTCAAAATACTACAGTTACGTATAATTGGTTCTATGTATATTTAAGTATGTTTTTAAAAGCACTAATGATTATATTTAGCATACTAAGTACATAGTTGGTATATGGAAATAACACACTTTCAGTACATTAATCAAGAGTGAGAGGAAGTATACCAAGTACACTTAAATTAAGTATACTTCAGTGTACTGTTTTTCTCCTGGGGTGGGCCACTTTTGCCTCACACACAGTTTGCCAGTTTACTGAGTGCGCCTGCAGCTCCATATGTATGGTCCACATCTGTATTCAATCTGGTCATTTTATAGATTTCTATAAATCTATTTTCACATTTTCTAGACATTAATAAGAAGTCTAACATAAACTGTAATCATAAAAATGTCAAAACTCAAAAAGGCATTTCAGCATGTTTAGTCAATTCAACTGTATTTTCCAAAAGTTGGCAGAGTAACTCTAAACTTCGCACAACCATGTTATGTCATCTCTCAATAGAAAACGGGCGTCCTGTAGAATCTAACTAGAATATCCAATTAGGTCTCTGTCCTTTGTTCTAAAGTCAACATTTACACAAATGACGCGTGTTCTCTTAGATAGCAGTTATGTAGTTCTAAAGGTGAAGAAAAATTCTGATTTTTTTCTCTTCATTCAGATACAAAAAATGACACGTTCATTGCTAAAGATAGTCGGAAGAATTTCCTGAGAAACTACTCATACCTAGATTTTGTACTAGAAAATGAGCCAAACAATGTTTTTAGTAGTAATGTTTAGTGTTTTCTTGGTTAAATAGTAAAATAATGTGATTTCAATAAATCTGTTCTGTAAAATCCTTAATCTGGAGTGCGTTTGACAGTTAAATAAAACTTTCATTCTAGCATCATCCAAAGATAAATGGCAGCTTAAATACCAATAATCAGTGATAATAACTAAATAAATATAAATAATAATTGATGATTTTTAGAAATGATAGTGCCTTGTCTAAACTTAAAAACACAATACTGCACAAAAACTACCATGTTGGAAATGTTAGTAAAACCAGCTTTTCCTTCATGTAATTCCTCCATAATTCTTTCACACTGAGGCAAATAAGGATTATCTGGAGTCAGATCTAAATTTTAATAACATAGTCAAGCTTAACGCTGTCCACTGTCCAGTTAAGGGTATCAAGCTGTTGCTTTAACCCTCAACTTAGCAAAAGTGCAAAAGACATTCCATGGCTAACCAGCAGAGGGCAGTGCAGTACATTATAACGGTTCACTGCAAAATATCATAGGAATTTGCAAGTCAAATGATCCTAAATCTGCTCAGGATATCCTATTTCTTTGCTCTTTGTGACATTGTTTTAACAATATTATAAGATTATACACACAATTTATAGACTTTTAAAGTAGAACATGTATTTATTGAGTTTGGAGATTTTTACTTGTTTTATAAATGATCTAATCTCGACACATTTACTGAATGGCTGTGGTCTAATTAATTCTGATATTCTGGGGCTTATTCCCCCTCAAAATGCTGAGGTTCGGCTGATCTACGTTTTAGGACACCAGCAATCAATGTATTTACATGTGTTTAAATTAAATTATACAACATACAAAACGTATACAGAACATTATACAATTATACATACTTATATNTTCCTTCATGTAATTCCTCCATAATTCTTTCACACTGAGGCAAATAAGGATTATCTGGAGTCAGATCTAAATTTTAATAACATAGTCAAGCTTAACGCTGTCCACTGTCCAGTTAAGGGTATCAAGCTGTTGCTTTAACCCTCAATTTAGCAAAAGTGCAAAAGACATTCCATGACTAACCAGCAGAGGGCAGTGCAGTACATTATAACGGTTCACTGCAAACTATCATAGGAATTTGCAAGTCAAATGATCCTAAATCTGCTCAGGATATCCTATTTCTTTGCTCTTTGTGACATTGTTTTAACAATATTATAAGATTATACACACAATTTATAGACTTTTAAAGTAGAACATGTATTTATTGAGTTTGGAGATTTTTACTTGTTTTATAAATGATCTAATCTCTACACATTTACTGAATGGCTGTGGTCTAATTAATTCTGATATTCTGGGGCTTATTCCCCCTCAAAATGCTGAGGTTCGGCTGATCTACGTTTTAGGACACCAGCAATCAATGTATTTACATGTGTTTAAATTAAATTATACAACATACAAAACGTATACAGAAC
>CM067498.1:19047790-19069050 GCA_034552555.1 Semaprochilodus insignis
TGTGTGTGTGTGTGTATTTATATATATATATATATATATATATATATATATATATATATATATATATATATAAAATATTTCTTTATTTTTGTACATAAAGTACATAAAGATGCTAAGTTACTTACATTAGCATTACCTACTAGTCATAAAGATCATTACATCTACATCTAGCTAATGTTTAATCATGTCTAAAAATCATTATACATCTTTTACACTAATTAACTGTAGAATTTCAGTGCACACTTTAAAATTAAATGTTTATATTACTGACGCTATATTAAAAGGAAGCTTTATTTGTAAAAGGATGTTTAAAATCATGTGACGTTGCCCACCTTGCTGTACCCAAAGGGTGCATTAAACTGATAATGTAAGTATAATAAAATAAATAAGTCAGGTTTCCCAGACCCAGTTTATCCAAAATCCTAGACTTAAAAGAATATTCCATAGTTCAAGACTAGACTTAATCCATGCCTAGGGCAAAGAGAAAAGCAGAGAAACAAAACAGAACCAAAAAGACAAATAAAGCAATATGAAGCGATTAGATAATGTCACGCTTCCGGGCTCTTCCCCGTCTCCATCGCTCTCCCGGACTCCAATTCCCAAAATACCCAGCTCCGTGACGTCACGACCGCGTGCGCTCCAGCGGCCAATCACGTCCTCCGTTCAATGCCTGCGTCCGAAACCGCCTACTACCATACTACTCAGTAGGCGAAACCAGTAGGCGACAATGTGTGTCCGAATCCGCAGTAGGCAAAAGTTCCCCGGATGACGTACTGCTTCCGGTGAGATTTTCAAGTACCCTGTGCTATCCCATGATTCCACTGGAGCTGTGGAGGCGTTCCGAGCTGAGGAAGAAAAAGTAGCGGAAAGCGGGACCTCGGCTCTGTACAACTGTAAAGTAATCTACAACTAAAAACATTTTAAAATGTTAAGATTTTGTGCAACACCAAGTAACGTTATGAACCGCTTTGCGGCGAATATAAAGCCCATTTTACACGTGTATATGTTTTTGAAGTGTTATTAACGTAACTTGCGAAGTTTTAAGGCTAGCAGTGAATGCAAGCTAAGGCAATATAACTTCATGCTATCTTAGCTAGCTAGCTAGTTATCCAGCCAAGTTTCCCGTCGTACCGATAGTGAACAAATTTATCTCAGTTTCCCAACAGCCCAAAATACGTGTGTGCTAGTAGGGCTTTGAATGAATGGCGGGACTTCTACAGTGGTGGCGTGACGTCTTACGTCAAATGACGTTGGCAGGTTGGCGGACGTAGTACGTCCGAGGTTGCGTGGATACTACGTACTCGCGTACTGAAAGAGCCTACTGCTTCACCAGTCGAGCAGTGCGCACTGGGTTCAATCTAGTACGTACTGACTAAGTAGGCGATTTCGGACCCAGCCCTCTTCTCCTGAGTTCTAACGGCTTTCACCTGCGGTTAATCAGCTGTGTTTGTATTTATATGGGTTCTTGAGCTATTCCACTTTGCGAGGTATTGCCAATCTTTTTGGATTGCCGAGCGGTCTCTAAATTCCGTCTGTCTTTTCTCGTGTTTTGACCTTTTTGCTACGTTTTTCTGGTTCTCCTCTTTTGCTTGCCCCTTTGTATTCGCTTACCTGGTTGGACTGTGTTTTTAGCTTTTCACCTGGACTGTTTCTACTCCGATCTCGTCATCCCCTCTGGTTTGTTCGCCCGTTTTTGCTATTCCTGTGCTGCCTGTTTAGCCTGCTCTATATTACAGTCTTGTTAAATAAAACGGTTTGTATTTTAACTCTGCAAGCGTCTGGTCAGTCCTGCCGGTGTGACAGTTAAACTTAGAACCATGTAACAATATAAGCATAATCTAATAATAGAGAAGCAGAGTGAATGGGGAACCAAATACATGCATAAATGAATTAATTTACATGAAACTGAAATCAGGGACAATATTTGATAAGACTTTGACAATAGCAAGAATAATAATAATAAGAAGAAGAAGAAGAAGAAAAGGAAGAATCTGATTTGATTAATTTTAATAGTATGATTTATGTAATGAATATAATTGCTAGAAATGAACAAAAGTGTTTATTAAGCTATAAATTGAGGTCAATATAATTTTATATCTATATATAGTTATATATAGTTTATTTGTTATATTTTAATTGATAAGACAGTTTGTGATCTGACAGTTATGAAATTACTGAAGATGGGGGGAGGTACAGGCCTGAAACCCCTCCTCCTTCTAATCTAGCACCCTATACATTCTCATCCTAACATCCCGTTTCCCATGACAAAGTTCTCACAATCCCCACCCCATGTCCTGCCTGTTCCACAGTCCTAGGATGACCTTACCACAGTTATAAAACCGGGAATAATCCAGCCTTCTAGCTGCAGGCAGAAGCCGTCCAGAACTCCAGCCCAAGTTCTCAGAGTTCTCCCCCCGCCCTTGATCAGTCTTCCCTTATACTACCACCACATGTTGAAGGCACAGGCTGTACTGTCTCTAACATTCTCTAAACCCTAGAAGGCACATTCAGACAAATTCATCGGGGCTTCTTTTATCCATGGGGGGCAACATAATCCAGGCAGGGGGACATCTTCCCCTGAAAAATGCCCTTTTGTGAGATTTCCATTATTGCACCGTTAAAATTTATTCCCCTGAACCATAAACACATTTATCCATTATCATTCTCTATATGCTAAAGTGATGCACAGACACTGCTTAGCAGTAAATGGGCATTGATCTTTAGGGGGCCTGTATTTATACTTATAATAGCCTCAGTATTTTAAATGCTGACTAGATTTAAGATAATTTATCCCCTGCACAGATAGCATTTTACAGTGCCAGATAATGCAACCATTATCTGCAAATTACTAATCCCTCATGACTTATAATAATGAAATGCAAGAGATATGAACAAGACCAAGTCATTTGTGGACGTTGTAAATGTCAGCGAGCTGTTTTTTGTGCAGTGTAATGAATTTTAAATATGACCAAGTGAGTAAGTAGGTTCTGACCATAAATGTGACAACAGTGTTTGTAGTTGTCATACACAGTAGCGGCCGGCCCAGCCGTGGCTTGTGGTTTATGGTTTTGAGAATATTTCCTACAATTTCATTCAAAGCCATGGCAATCTTCTCCTCATAAGTCAGAAAACCCTGTGAAAAACCAACCCCTATTCATCTGTCACTCAAAGCGAGTGAGACATCATGGAGACAAAGAGTAGCTCCACACTCTTCTGAAGAGGGGCCGCACAATAAGCCACACTGTTTTAACGCTCTGTAGGAAACTACTGCCATTGATAATTGATTAAGCCTCTAGATGAGATTTGGTTGGGGTCCGGCTGAGGGCACTGGTCTGTCACCCCCACTGACCCCCCTGGCTTTAGGACACTGGGAAGTTCATGGCAGTCTTTGAGGTAAAGAGTGAAACAATGAGCCTTTTAGAGACAAGAGCTGGAAAGGCAGTCAAACAGACCACCATCACTTCAGACAAATTCCTTCCCCCCTTTTTATGCACTCTCCAGACCTAATTCAATTATGAGGCTAATAATAGGGCACTGCCATGTACCAGTACGGCCTGATGAAATTGCCACACTCTTTGACCATAAATACTGAAGAAAGGAAGAGGAGGGAAGTATTCTGATAAAGCATGCCCACTTATTCTACCGAAAAAACTGATTATGAGCTATGAGCCAATCCTAGCCCAGGCTATCAAGCCACTCTCAGTTCAGAACCAGTCAATCCCAGCATGGAGCTATGAACTACTATCCAATCTCAGCACGGGGCAATGAACTACTAGCCAATCCTAGCAGGGGGGATATGAACTACTAGCCAATCACAGCACAATGCTATGAACTACTAGCTAATCCCAGCTCTGGGCAATGAATTACTAGCCAATCCTAGCAGGGGAGCTATAAGGTACTAGCCAATTGCAGCAAAAGGCTATGAACTACTGGCCAATTCCACTGTTCAGTCCTAACACAGGATTATGAACTACTAGGCAATTTCAGCACTAGCCAATCCCAACATGGGACTATGGGCTACTAGGCAATCCCAGCACAGAAATTTATAGTACTATCCAATCCCAGCATGGGGGCTATGAACTACAGCTACATAGACAATAGTAGCACAGGACTATGACCTACTTGCCAGGACTACGAGCTATTAGTTCTAGCGCTGGGCTAGAAGCTACAAACCAAACATAGCTCAGCGCTATGAATTACTATCGAGTCCTAGCACAAGACTACAAGCTATTAGCCAATAGATTCGATTAGATTAGATGTCATTGTGCAGAGTACAGGTACAGAGTCAATGAAATGCAGTTAGCATCTAACCAGAAGTGCAAACACATACAGTATTATTTACATATAAAGTGCAGGAAGTAACCATAGCAAGCAATGCAAGGTTGCAATACATACAATTTTGGACAGTGGAGTGGTTGAAAAATACAGATGTTAGTATAAATATAATATCCATATGTACAGAGTGAGTGGAGAGAATACAATGTTGTCTGTATGTACTGTGAGAGCAACAAATGTGCAGAGTAAAAGGTACATGACAGTCAGTATATATACAGTATGTAGAGTAACTGTGCCGATAAGAATAGTGCAGTAACAGACTGTGCAAGTATTATTAATAGGGAATTCTTAGCTACTAGCCAGTTCTGGGCTATGAGCTACTAGCCAATCCCAACACGGGGCGATGAACTAGTAGTCAATTGCAGCGCTAACCAATCCTAGTGCAGCACTATGAGCTATTAGCCAATCCTAACTATGGGCTATGGAGCTACAAACCAATCATATCACAGGACTATGAATTACTATGAATTATTATTGAGTCCTAAAACAGCACTATGAGCTATGAGCCAATTCTAGTTAGAGGTATGAAAAAGTCGGTCCTAGCACAGGACTATGAGTTTCTAGCCAATCATAGCACAGGGCCATGAGCTGCTAACCAATCCCAGCACAGGTAGGCGGGGTTTGTCAGAATACGGGTGGGGAAACTCTGTGTTCTGCTCTCACAGCGCGCTTCCATCAGGAGAGGAGGACGGGAGGACTGTTGACACTGTTTGTTGAGATATGGAAATGTCTGTCAGATCAGAGAAATATGCACAAAAAAACTGCCACCATAACGCGTGGTGAACATGGCGGATGCGGGGACGTTTAAAGAACGCATGTAACGTGTTGAAGGTAAGCAGTGAGAGTGACTGACTGATAAACTACAGTAAGACCGTTTAGGAGAGTTTAGTCCGTTTAAAGACGCCATGTTAACCTGATATCGGTGTTGGTGTTTGACAGTTCGTGACTTGTGTGCTTTCCTTGTTAACCAAACTCTACAGGCTGAACTTTACAGAACGCGTTTCTGTCTTTACTCGGAGAGATTCGGAAATAACGGGAACACTTCGAAAGCCCTTACATACTACAAGCCCGTTATTACAGCAGTACAGACGCGGTTTTCCGGGGACAAACAATCTTAACAGAATTAAATGGTGGATTAAATAGACACATGAACCCAGAACAAATCAGAGCTGCTTGATAAATACCCGGATATAACGGAACCGTCTCGCTGATTCAGACCAGTGTAATTCCTACAGGACCAAAACGTCTTCGATATGACGCGTAAACTGAATAAATACATTTAATTTTTAAGGTTTTACTGAACTGTTTTTCTCATAATATCCTGTGGCTCTGGGCTGTTTTTCGAGGGTACAACCAAAAACACATTCATGTGAAGGGAGCTGAGGAAACAACATGTTTTACTCCGGATTTAAAAGGAGAATTCCAACAATATTTCTAAAAATCTGTGTGTAATTCTACAGTAGATCTAAATCCGTTCAGGGTGGTTTGATGTGAAATGCAACTGAAGTGCATCGTAGAGAGGCTAATTAACTCACAGGTGGGTTGGTGGGGGGCGGGGGGCGGATGCTGGGTCCTGCTATGCCATACAGTGCTGTGGAGGTACTATTGCCTTTAACTCACTGAACGGGGAACTATTATGCTTTTTTCCCCCCAGTTTTCCCTTTTCCTTTAGTGTGCTGTGGAGTTTGTTGTGCATGTAAACAGTTTGCAGAGTCATAGAGGTAGGGGGAGAAGCTCTTGCACAGAAAACACTTTTCTGGTACTCCCTTTACCCTGTTGCAAGCTGACGACGTCTCGTGACGTCTCGTAATCCTGTTGCCTCAGGCATCAGGCTATGTGTTTGTATCCAGTTTGTGTAACAATGTCCTTTGATGTGGCTTAAGCCATGGATGTTCATATCTTCACCACTGAATTGCCCTTCACTGCTGAATTCCCCTTTAAGGATGCTACACTGGGAAAACAGTGTACTCACACGGTAGGCCTGATTATAAGGACTTGCTGCTGTACATCAGTTTGTGGAAACACGTTACTGGTAGTTACATTGAGACTATAGCACAGTGATGCTGTCAGCATAATCTTATTTATTCTGTAATGGAGTAATTTTCAGTCATTTTCTTCATGCTGTATATGCAGTATACAGTCCTTTCCTCAGCTGATTTAGTAAGTGGATTGCGAAAGCCTCCGGAAAAGACACAAAGGACGCTACAGCTAAAATGTGGAAGCCATTACGGCAAAGGCCACAGAATTCACCCTGGTCTTTGTCACTCAGATACACTGGAAAATACCACAACATGATCTCTGTACCTTCTTACGCAGGCATTTGTACCCTGAGGGTCCGAGTCACTTTCTCTCACACATGTGCTGCTAAAACGCTGTGCAGAAAGTGCCATTGTTCTGATTCCTAAGAGTCTGAATGGTTTCTCAATAGAGTTGTGTCAGATCAAACAGGCAGCCAAAAGTGAGAGGACTATTTTTGGACGTGCCTATCGTGTTCAAGCCCCAATTACTTCATCTTTGATTAACACACTGATGCCACATATTGCTTATGTGGAACAGCTGTGCGTGGTGATGTGCACCACTCTGAGAGAGGGTGTTTTCCCACTGTCATGTAAGTTTAAATTGACCTTTGCTGTTGGTCTGTATGGCTTTAATCATTTTATGCAAGTTCTATGCCAGCAGTAGTTCATTTCAGTGCTGATTAGCTTGCTACCCGGTGTTACCTTACTGAGTTTATATAATCAGTAATACAAATGAGCTGGGATTGACAGTGGTGTGGCACCACCTGTGAGCAATGTTATGTCCATACCACTTTTAAAAGCCCAGCATAATCATGTTTCGGTTATAATGACTGCTCTTTGCACCTATAAGGGGTCATTTTCCACCCATAATCTTCTCTAAACGGTGTTAGCCTTTCTTCTGTTGGCCCAGTGGCTTTCCACATGGAGGCCATTAAGTTCCACATATATCATATTCAGCCCATTAAGGTTTGGCCCCAGAGGAGCACTATTAGGAAACTGAAGCATAGCACTGAAGAGCCGAATCCTCTGATTATAACCACAGCTTGGCCGTCCGTGGCACAAAGCCTGCAATATTCGTTCTTGTGGTCGTTGCATCTAGTTACCAAGCAAACATTTAGCTTTTTACATTTGGTGTGTGCCAATGAGGCCTGGACCTGTTAAGTCAAACTTTAATAATAATCATCTAGTCAATGTAGGATTATTTAAATGATCATTCCCACTTTTGTAACTCTTTTAAAATGTTTCATAGTTTATATTTTTCCAATAAAACATTTTAGACTCTTTAAAAGGCTAAGGCTTGGTTTGGTTTTGATTTCGATACAGTATTGGTGATAGAAATCAAGGGGTCATGATAAAAATGCAAATGTAGCCATTCTATTTATTATCCAAAACCACCAGTGAGTCTACATCTCCGGGTTTTATATTATTATTTTTATTATTATCTTGATAATAGTAAAAAAATGGCAAATCTGTTTTCCATGCATGTACTTTTCACCATGAACTGATGAAAATAAGTGAAAATAAGACTTAAACTGAATCTCAATGTCTGAAGCACTGAGGAGCATATTCATAACCTTTTTGTGTAATAACTTTCTGTGAGGGAGCTTTTAGAGGCATTTCACATCAAACCACTATGAACTTGGAAGAATCTGTGAACAACTATTATTGTTTTTATTGAGTGCTCGATTACAAATAGAATCAATAGCTACAGTCATCATAATGAGTAATGCTTTTTCCATGCATTTCTGGACTCAGTCCACACAGTGCTTCCGATCCACCACTGTTAACTATCCACTTTCTACAGTACCATCTCCTGATATGGCATTTCCTGATGTTTAAAATACAGGAAGAACTTTTTTTTCTTCCCCCAGGTTAGACTGAGGGACCATTATACCGAGCTTTATGAGATTGTCAAAGCAGTAAAGATTTCATCGAAAAAGCAGGCCTGTCTCCTCTTGTTGTCCAGATTTGCTTATTGCCTTGTAATCCGAACCAGGGCTGCTTTCCGTTACCAATGGTTAGCCCAGCCAGTGATTTATGCAAGTGTTAAGTCAGTTGGTCTGCACTGTAGCTGGGGATGTACAGACAGGCCAAGCTTCCTGCCTCCGCAGGTTAGTATTTACTGTCCTGTATGTATATGTGCTTCATTCAGTATGAATCAGGAATGCAGAGGACAGGAATGCAGCCTGCAGGAACAGGAACAAGTGGGAATGAGGGTGAATAGTGAATTTCAAGAACGTAATCTGGGATACGTTGCACACGGATTGGTGACAAATCAAAACCTGAATGAGTAATTCAGAAACAAATGACTGCATACGCTTCCCAATATAAAAACTGCATGATGAAATTTGCAGCTAACATTCCTCCATGCTAAATATTGAACAGGCCAAGGTAACTTTGATTTTGTAACAAGATGGCAAGTGACTTTGAAAAGGGGTTCATTATTAGGGCACAGATGGCAGGAGCTACAGCCGCAAAAGCTTCTCAACTTACCGTTTTAATAGGAAGAGTGACTTACTTGACATCAGCCTTTGGATCTATGGGAGTAGGGTTGGACAATGTGGTTAAAAGCTCAAATTCAGTGACCTTAAGCTTTAGTGGAGTGTGTAAGGCAAAGCAGAAGAGCAGGTATTCCTCGGTTGACTGAGATGAGGATGTTAATACAGGATTATTTGACTGTGACAAGAAAAACAGTCCATTCACAAGTACATAGAAAGAGATACTATATTGGAGTCGTAGTGCATAAACCCCTCGCTACAGAGACAAATGGACATTTGAGAGGTCAGTGCATGTATACCATACACTAAAGAATGGTATGGGCGTGAATACTTGACCCCTATAGCAAGGGAGTCCAGTGGCTCTTATAATGTAGGTGGGCATTTTGGCATCGTTTTGGGTCCACTTGTCCCCTTAGAAGGGTCACTGTAAATCAGTACAAGGTTATTCACACTGATCACTTTTATCCTATGATGAAACATTCCTGTCTTGATCGGGGTGGTCTCTTACAGATGACCCCATGCACAGGGCATAAGGGGCTACTGAATGGTTTGATGAGTATGAAAATCATGTGAATTGTGTTATGAACCTTATAGTCACCAGATCCCAGCCCAGCTGAGCACCTGCTGGAGATTTTGCAACACTATGTAAGGCAGTGCTCTCCACCACTGTCACAAGCAGACTAATGGAGGGGTTATCTTTTGGAGGAGTGGTCCCTTCAGAGACTTTCAGAATCCAGGCCAAGGCACTCTAAAGTTGTTTTGGCAGCTCATGGCGATCCAAGATACTTGTTGTTTTTCATCAATTGTATTGAGTACTTTTTGAAGTTTAGTTTGGCCTGCACAACAACAGAGGTGTCGTAGCTATTGGCACAGTATTGAAAATACTTTCTTTCTTGTGATATCCTGCAATTAGTTTAATAGAACATGAATAATGTTGAGTTGGGGGGAAAAGACATGCACAGGAAAAAAGCCGGAAAATAAATAAGCACCTCACTGGCAGGTACTTGGTGTGTTTGGAAACGCTGAATCATTGAAATCTCAGCTTTATGACATAGTTCCTCCTCCGGAGAATAGTTTCATCTTGTGTAAATCATCGACGCAGTCAGCGAGCGACCTTGTAGCTTTTCCAATTCCGAATTACCATTTAAAAGGCCTTTTTTATTTGGGCAATTTATTCTGGAGTTCTTGGCAGGCCATTTAATACTATTCAGGCCCGTAAAGTAGAATTCATGGTGCTGGTAGTGTCGGACTCGTGTGTTTATTTTCCAAGGGGTTTAAACAAATGCTTGAATTTATGGTAGATTATTGGTTACATCATTTCATTGGCTGGCACATGCATGTAAAACAACAGAGCAGCAAGGAAATTAAACTCAGGCCTGTCAAAAAAGTGCCACTCATAAAAACACAATGCTTCATGCGAAAGGTTGTTGCACTTCATAACCATTTCAGTTCTCGAAGACACTTTTATATTAAAATGCGATGTTTACACAGCCAAGTGTGCCAACCCCAGCTCTTTCTGCGCAGCACTGGCCTGGAACAAAATATTCCACACATGAGCGAGACCGTGAAAAACTAATAGTGGACTCGAGGCAAAAGCAGTCATGTCAATAATTCATCAGATTCGTGTTTCTTTCCGGGTCTGGCCGTGTGCTTAGGAAGCATCCTGTGATCTATCACATGAGGAACCAACTTTGATTTAAGCTCTACGTTATTGCCATGATGGAAACTGGCCATATTGTTTCTGGGTATTTGCGTATGTGTGTGTGTGTGTGTGTGTGTGTGTGTGTTCGTGTTTTCCAGAGGTTCACCGCAGGCCTCTCAGGCCTTTAATATGAAAAGCTTCTCCCTAAACAGCTACATATGGTCCTATTACCCTGAGCTTAACCTCTTAACCGCAGGAGAGGGGAGTGGAAGAGCGTGCTCAGGCTGTTCTTGTTTAGCAATACACCAGTGATCAATTTTAATAATTGGGTGGGCAAAATGTCAAAAAATAGCATGATGCATGTCATCTTTACAAGACATGAATTGCATCACTGAGAGAGGAAAAAACCAAGGTGAAAAAAGAGAACTGAGGGAGCACTTTAATTGTAAACCGCTTTACAATTACTGTATTCAATGATATGTACTTAATAATGTTGTTTTATACTATAACTGAAGGGCATTAATAAGTCCATAACCTACAGCAGGGACGTCCAGTCTTTCTGCAAAGGACTCAAGTGGCTGCAGGACTTCACTCCAAACAAACAGAAGTACATTTAATCAAATCGTTTATTCAGTTGGTCTCTGTTCTCAGACTGCTGACGAGTGCTCTGGCTATGTTGAAATGAAAACCTGCAGATATGATGGACACCCCTGCTCTACAGGTATAGGTCATTTCCCACTGTCTCTTCTGCAGGTGTCCCAGAGTGCAGCATACTGTCTGAGGAAGCGTCCCAATGCTTTAAAGTAAATTTATGAAAATGTAATACTTCATGGTTTCGCATAGGCATCTGTAGCTGAATTTGAGAGCATCTATACCTTAATGACAGAAAGCACATGGATATGGCTTTGGAACTCACTGCGCATGTGTAGCAGCCTGGAGGTTCCCTATTATCATGCACATCATGTTAGTGTTTGTCCCTTAAAGAGAAGAAACCAGCCATAAAGCCCAGCAGGATCGTACCTGTCATACTTAGAATGACCCCTGTAGTTTTTAGATCTCTATCATGTCATAAGACCTAGATTAGCATCAGTTAGGTCAGTTCCCAGTGCCTACCTTTCACACTTTGAGCTCTGGCTCCTGTTACAACTCATTGGCCACCTCAGACAGCGCCTGCTTTGCTAACTACAGCTAAGGCAATGGCACTATCGTGGTACTTCGTGTAGCCGAGCCTACCCAACTCAAAGACCATGCAAGGTAGGCTTGTTGTGTCTCCGGGCCATACATTAGCTGGAACAGTCACTTATGGAACGGGGCTAACAGGCTACAGACTGGTACTTCTCTGTTAGTTTATGCTAGCTATGCCTCGCTTCAATAGGTGAAAAAAATGACCTGGGAACAAGGTTAGTCCTCTGGTAGGTAGATCAGATATTTAAAACATTGTAATATATTGCCTTCCTTGCAATATTGTAACTTCTGTATCATGATGCTTTATCGTGTCAACAGGTTCTTGCTAACACACAGCCCTATAGGTCAGTACCGTCAAGCTCTGAACTGGAATCTCTTGGCTCTGGTGACTCAAACATGTATGACTGTACAAGTCCCAAAAACTAGAAGTGATTGATCACAATGAAAACATATTGCCGTATTGCTTACCCCTAAGTATTTGCTTGATTTGCTGTCTGGTTTATATCACCATCACCGTGAACTAAGTTTCTCCACCATAAAGCATTTCACTCCATGATTGATTTGAATGATTTCGTTCACATCTTGGTCATTGAATTATGTTTAATTCTGGAAAACTGGTGGAGTTTGTTTTATTTGGAGGCTTCTACTGAACAAGACTAAATGTTTTTCCTCTTCTTTTTTTTAAATGAAAGGAAATCCAATGCCCTTTCTTCATGTTTAGTACCTTGTTAGTCTCACATTTAATACATGTGATCATAATTTATTTGCAGGCTTTTCTACTGCCATAATCGTTTACAGGTGGGAGAATGTTACAGGATTTCATTTTATTTACTTTTGTTGTTGATGGACAATGTCAGCAATTTAAGTGTCTCTTCAAGGCAAATCGTTTCATTAAATCAGTGCAGGAGGGAGTTTAATAAAGACTGCTGTCTTGGTATGGTCTCTATATCGGCTTAGTCTGGAGCAGCATTCATTGATTATTCTGAAGGTTAAGGGGGAATTCCACCAATTTTTCAACACACCTGTGTAATTTAAGCATTCAGTAAACAAAAACATTGTTTCAATGTAAAACCTGCCAACTGTGATTTCCTCTCTGCCGTCAATGGATTTTAGGTCAAAATCCGTTTCAGAATTACCCTAACGAATGTCTCGGGCTACAGGCCCAAAGTGTTTGCACTCATTTCTGGAAATACATTTCTGTAAGGTAGCTTTTAGAGATATCAAACTCATTGGGCATCTGGTTCTTATCACCTACATTGTGAATAATTCTGATTTGCCATGTACTTTATTCGCATCTTATTGCTTTAACTAAGTTTAGTTTCAAGTTGTGATGAAGGAAACCGTTTTGTTTTAAGTTATTGATATATTGATATATGATTTTAATGATGGGCCATGCTGCTCCTTTCTAGGAAAACCAAGTCCACCATGGGAGACCTTCACAGCGACATTCGTCAAAACAGTGGCATCAAAACTACAGCATCTGAAGCAGCAGAGCTTTTGGACAGCGGGACTCTATCGACTCAATCCTGGAGCAACAATTTGAATGGACCTGGAAGACAAGCCCTTCCTACAGATGTGGTAGTTGAAGACTCTGGCCTGTTTGCTCCACTCTCAGAACCTTCGCTGGGTTTAATTTTCAAAATGGCAGCTTCTTTGCTGCAACCCGTCTGCCTTGGAGGCAGTCCAGTGGTGCTACCTGTTCATTTGCAGGTAGCAGGGGGAGCAGACCCCCAGGTTGGTCCGACAATTGCCTCACCAGTCATTTCACCCAGTCCAGGCTCCCTCTCTTTACCACTAATCTTGGATCAGCCAGGTTTGCAATATTTAAGCTCCCAACTTATGCTCCAGACCTCATGTCTGATCCCAGATCAGCCACATCTTTCAGGAGCTGAACAGAACCATGGACCATCTCAGAATCTATCTATGCCGCTGAGTCAACCTATGCATGGAGAAGGGAAATCAGATGTATCGTCTCTACCCTCAGAGAAAACCGCCCTGCACTGTTCTAAATTCACATCGGTTTTGCAAGAACCATTTCATTTTCTAAGAAATTGTGGTTCCTCATCTTGTCAAGGGACTAGATCAATCCCATCGAATCCTTTCTTACCTCAAGAATCCCCTCTGCCATACCTCTATACTGGGCCACCACTTGTATCTCTTGTTCCTCCTGCCACCCTGCTAGTGCCTTATCCACTCATTATCCCGTTGCCAGTCCCCCTACCTATACCAATCCCAATCCCAATCCCGGTCTCATTTCCAGACTCCAAAGATCACTGTAGTTCCTCCAGTGCAGCATATAGTACCAAAAAGAACAAAAGCAGTCAGACTTCAATAGATGCCGTTGGTATTCCCACAAGTACCCACAGCAGAAAGTCTGACTGTCACTTCCTGCATTTACCAGGGCTGCCTTCACCTTCCGTTTCCCAGCAAGAAGTGCTTGACCTTAGGCTTAAGGTCACTCCCATTCAAACCAAGCAAGAGGTCCAGTTTTCCCTTCCTCAGGACTCTGCTTTGGACCTGTCAGTAGCAAAGAACTCACACTTCAAGTCATGCAATGTCAGTGCGCTGAAATATTACAGGAACAATTCAACAAATGAAGAACTGACACAGCCAGACGTTCGGACAATGAAGTATTCACAAAGGCATGAGCCCAGTCACTTGAACGGTCACTCTGACGTAGAGTTTGGCATGCAGTACAAATGGACAATGGAAGAGTACTTTGATAAAACTACAGCGAAGTTTACAGGCCAAAAGAGCAGAGTCATAAACCCATTGCAGACACCTGCTGTCTCCAGTGAGAAATTAGCAAGGCAGCCACAGGAACACCTATTCAAGAACAGAGTGGTCAAGCTAAAGAGAGTGACCTCTCAAAGTATGAATATTCACCCAGTCAAGAAACAGCATATGACAACATTTCATCCTGCCAGATAGACGTATTTCTGGTCTTTCTTTGTGATGGAAATATTGGATGAGTGGTTGTATGTATTTATATTTTGCTTTAGCTTCAGAACTGTGCCATATTATACTTAAATGATCTGAATCCTGCTTGATATTTCTGCATCGTTATGTCATTAAAATGTAATCCAAGTCATTCAGAGTGTTTTTTGGAGAGGGCAACATGTACTCAGTCAGAATCGTTCACAGTGGTGGTTAGTGGAGACATCTGAAGTCTCTAGAAGCTAACTTATATAAGGGTATTTCATGAAATGGCTTCAGAGTTGATATCTAATGCTGGAGACATTTAGAGTGGAGGTTTGGACCTAAATATTTTTTTGTTATTATGTTTTTATATCTATTTATGACAGACAGATACTCACACAGTGTCATAAGGTAAACTAGTCCCCAAAGAAACATTTGCACTACCATTTTACAAATTACCATCACAGTCCTAGGTTCATTAGTATTTCCAATGGTCATATTTTTCTGTTGAAGGCATCGCAACACCTGGCTTCCATCATTACTACTGTTGAAGAGGAATTCCACCAATTTAGACATGTAAACAGATTTGTTCAGAGTGGCTCGATGTGACATGCTTCATTTGTAGATAAACTTGTATAGCAATTTTATTTACTACCCAAAGCAACCGCAGAACCTACACATGCATTCTGTGTTTGTAATGATGACGATGGTAAAACTGACAGAAATCTGAAAATAATACGTTTTCTTTAGGAACCATTTTGCCCAACTCCCAGTGTTGGATTACAATAAAAAAGATTTAAGTACATTTCAAACCAAAACAAAATCACAAGACATCGGGTAACATATAGCTAACCAATTCATTCTGTGAGGGACTTTTCAGAGTCCGGTTTCTATTATCACCACTGTAGCAATTCGGACTCTGTGACCACATCACTCTGAATGACATTTCAACCATTATGTCGAATTCTCTTTTAAGAAATCTGAATGAGTTCTTCTTCTTTAGAACACAATGTGTCGAATCAGAACACTCAGAATGATTGAATTATTCTCTCCATTAAAAGAATTGAAATCAATATCAGAGATGCTTTTTGGTCTTTAAGATAATACATGTGGATGTTTCTTGGTGAAAAGTCCAAATGAAATATCTAGATACCTCCTACAGTGCTGCCTACTGCACCAAAAGAGACCCATCCTTGAATAAGCGTGACAACGTACAGACAATATTCTTTTTAATAAAAATAGGTGTACTGGCAATGGCAACAGTTCAAATGAGGTCAAATGTAACAAACATTGTTTTCAAGTACATAGTTGAATATTTCAAGAGGCAATTTTGTTCCATGAAACGTATGAAAAATAATGTGAAATGGCCATTTTAAATGCTACTGTAGAAAAAAGTATTCCAATAAACGCAAACTACGTTATCCTGAGTCACAGTAATGTGTGGATGTCTTAAGACTACTAGGCAGAAAAAAACTAACAACATATGAATACAAAAAATTAAATAAAGAAATGTCCCCCGCCCCCCCTCCCCAAACAAATCTCGTTTGTATCGACAAGAAATCTAACAGGAAAACCATGCTCTTTAAAACGAGTGGTTTCTACACATTAAATAAATGATTAAATGTCCCGAACATCAAAACACTGAAATATGAAATCGTATTAGCATGACACGAGATGTGGAAACATATGAACAATCACGTAGCGAAAATATCAGAACAGGATTTGAGACATACCCAGTGTGATGTCATTTAAATATGAAAAACTGTTCCCATGTATAACAGCGTGTTCAAATCTTAAGCTAACAGACCCAATCAGGAATTTCCAGACAGTTTTTCAATCAAACCACATCATCCAAAATGCACAATGTGTGTATTTTCCGTTCACTCCGCTAGTAATCTCAGAACTAGCCACGTAACCAGACTGTTCAAAACACAGTATTAATAGGAAAAATCCGAAATACAGCTAGTCCAGTGAATCGACACCGAAATGTTCAGCCCCTGTGATGTCTGAATGGACTTTGGCCTGTATGACTTGCATTTCGTCTGGAAACATGAATTGTAATAGAATTGTATACCCGCAAATCTATCAGGTCGTTACTTTCATGACAGGTAAATGACGATGACATTACTTAAGTGACTTGTATATGAAGAAATACCAATCCACATCCTGAGTAAAATCATTTTTAGCAATAAATAATAGCAATAGTGTTTCAGTATGCTGTAGACAAGACTGACTATTTGTGCGGTGTGTAGATAGTCTTACTGTAGTGTTTTACACATATACAGTACTGTACAAAAGGTTTAGGCAACTAGGCAAACTTTTCAAACTACCTATCTGCACAATAACTGTTCATGTTTGTATAACACTATGTTATATTGGAATAAATACAAACAAACAAACAAACACATCTGCAGTAAATAGTAAACAGAATTTCTCCTTTGCATGCGTTTGTTAAATTCAGCACCTGTTTGAATGTAACGGAGCACCGACTGAGGTACTTATAGTGCCAACCTAAAATAATACTGGGCTTCTTCAAGGAGAGGTCTAGAAATGGCACAAACAAGATCACTTTTTGCATTGGTATTATTTGTATTTAGCGCTATCCTGAGCTAATACGTCCCAAATAAATAGCTTACTAAATAAACATTCCCGGGTGCCTTTTGATCAGTACTGTATGAGCGATCTGAAAGAAGCTGCCTTTTAGAGGTTTTTGGTTTATGGTGTGTTCAAAGATTTTGCGTGTCAAGTTTGTCCGGTTGTACTAAAGCGGCATGATATTTCACAACTAGAAAGTTAGAACGTTGTATCAATAGAAAACGATTTGGAGGGAAATTTCCATGCCACAAAGCTTGTAAAATGTCTCGTCATAGCTTACCTTGACCAGCAGGCTGTGTTATTATTCCTTATGCTGGCAGGACTGTCTAGAACTAAAGGCTCAACTAAAAGGACCCTATGAATAGCATAAAATGAGTCGCTACCGAGAGTCTTTCCCAGTAGTGGGGGGAAAGAAAAGGACAGCTTAAGTCATTACTAACCGTCAGCAAGGTTCTGTATGTGCATGAACACTAGACGAAGAAACCCTTTGGGATTCAGCTCATGGTCTACGATTTTGCCTGTTTGTCCTTCTTACGACGACAGGAGGTGCTGAGGTCATTAGTGGCGGCTTCTATCCTGCATCTGAGGCCCCCTCAGTGTACTGAGATCATCATCATTTTGATCTCTGAGGAACCAATTTCAAACAAACTCTCACAAGCTCCAAAGTCTGGTCGGTGTAAAAGGTTGCAGCTTCTGATTGTTGGTGCTTGGCTTGTATCTTTCGCACGTCAAACAACCACCTTCATGTGACTTGTGGTACCGCTTTATTTTGGTGTTTACTTGGCTAGCATGCGCAAGTCTATCCCGGCTCCTTCCAAACCTAGTCCGTGTGTCTTCCGTTTCCTTTTCTGGCTCTGACTCCGTGAGGACTTGATGCACTCTGCTGCCCCCTGCTGGAGTCTGCACGTATGTGCTGTGCTCAGGAGGAGCCAGCTACTGTTTTCCCTGTTTCAGTTTCTCAATGTGATGGCACAGTTTGAGGGCGGGGCCTAACTTCAGCCCCATGTACTTCATTATCATGTCGCTCCGCAACAGCATCAAAGCTTTACCGTCGATCTCCTGGAAAAATGAAAAAACAGCATAAACCAATTAGGTATCAGGAAGCAGTTCCAGAGTCAGGAGTGCTTGAGCGTGAATGAAACTGGCCCTCCAGGTCTGGTGTTCCCCACCCCTGCTCTACAATGTTACATAAAGTGTGCTGTCCAGGCCTCCACCCTGAAAGGTACAAACCATGTAAATGTACTCTCAAAGACAGAACATCATGAGAGAGCGAGGCTGTTTATGCTCACTTGGGATTCCCTGGAATTGAACGCATGATGCCTGGATGATAGAGCCAATGCTGACAGTTCATACGCAATTCATATGCTACCTTAAAGGCTTGTCCCAGAGTTTACTCTTGAATTTTGTGGGTGCACATTTATGTTCTTTTCGCCATGTGTCCCATTTCTAAATCACGCGAAGAGCACTGTAAATACTAGAAATGGTACTCTATAAATCCCAAGGTTCGTCATATTCATATTTGGAAATATCGTTGAAGAACACAAATGTTACTTGCTGCCTGTCCCACATAGATACAATACATATCCACACACTTATGGTCTTAATGACTAATTGCTTACATTTGATTAATTCAGAAATGCATCATGTTAAGTGTGCACTTGAACTAGGTCAGGTAGCCGTACGTGTGGACTCTGGGACGCGCCGTTTGTTTCGTGGGTATTAGGCAGTGACTGAAATGTTAATGACCCTGAAAGAGGGAACTAGCTATGCAGCTAGTCGGAACTGGCAGGTGACAGCTTGCACCACAGATGGCGTGAATTCTCACTTTCAGGTACTTCTTATGCAGCGTTTGACAGTTCCCTTACGTGTACTGAACCTGCTATTATGCTATTAGATGTTTCAGATATGTTGATAAACAGCACAAAACGATACATACATGCTTTCTGAAGAGCTCGGCATGAGGGGCTAGTGCCTGGGGGTCAGCGTCACGCACAAATTGCATCACTTCCTCTATGCTCCAGGACGATGGGCTTCTATTGGACGGCTCTCGTTCTGTCATTTGGTGATCGGGACCCGTGGTAGAGCTGGCAGCTGAGTACCAGACAAATACATGCATGGACACAAAACAAAAGAACACGAGATCTGAGTCAGGTTCAGTTGGGCATCCAAACAACTACAATGGGCTTAAGCCCCTTTCACATACAACACAGCCCACACGTTTCTCCTCTCCTACAACACCTTTCACGCTATCACAGACTTGGCATCTGCGGTGCTTCTAAATGAACCTAACACCCCTGCTGACATTTTGCCAATATCTAGAACTGCCTTCAGAAAATGTTCCTTAGCTACTTTTATGTCACCACAAACCACAACTCCTAAGACATTCAAATCATTTAGTCTAATTTTATTCTAATCTTTTAAACCTTTTTCATGATTATTAGTATCAGCAGTAATATACTCACGGTGTTCAATAAAAATGTTAGTGTTCAATTCAATGATGCAAACCAACGACAGTAGAACTTTACAGGCCTTTTTGTGCAAGACGGTTTCCGTTGAATGAAAACGAAAATGCGAGTAAAGTGTCCGCAAAGCAGTTAAATCTATGTTCTCAGTGGATTTGTCATAAATAAATGATTTCTTAATTCTGATACTCTGTATCTACCATCACATCATGAAGGCAGATTTAATGATCGTCTAAAATTCAAATAATATTTAAGTTAGTTATGGTTAAATTACAGCCACGTCCACTTAGTTTGCAGTATTTCTGTTGAGCCTGGATGGTGTTTAAATGGTCTTAAATGTGGCACTCTATCGCTCTGCTTTGAACAGCATGAGCATCAGCCTAAGCTCATTTTATATAGCTTATGTTGGGAAAGCATCGACCGTGTGTGATGGCTTAAACTACTCATGAGACGTTAAGGTTTAGCTGCAGAGAAACTAAAACAAATGAAATCTGCTGGTCGAATTTAAGGACAAATTGAAACTGTGTGACAGGCTGTAGGGAGCTGTCTTTGCAGTCCCTGGTCTATAACTGTTTCTTGCATTTTCTGTCTCTAAAAATGATTATCAATCACCAAATTGGTTATATCTGTTGCCCCGAATATGCACAAGGGAATACGCACAAGACAATGAGCAAGAGAGGAGTCAAAATCATCGTTAGGACGTCGCTTAAAGGCCGCAAAATTAAATGTTTATGAAACAAAGCTTTCTTACATAGCGTACCTTCCACTCGTCTGTGTGTCCGCGTGGCGGTTAGCTCTGCCGGGTTCGAGGTGATGCGTCGGAGCGGGGGAGGCTGGGAGGAGTAGTGTGGACTGCTGCCGGCCGGACTTCGATACTCAGACGTGCTCCGCAGGGCAGGAGGCCGAGGTGCCGCAGTGCTGGTGTCCATGGGCTCTTCAGGGAAGTGCTGGTCTGTAGCAACCCCGTTTTCAGGGTGGGGGAGGGTTTCTGCTGACAGGAAGCAGAGAAGAAGTACAATCTGAAAGCCATTCAGTGAGTAAGCACATGAAGGAACAGTCAACAATTTTTTCCCCTCACCACAAATGTAGTCTACGTGGCATGCCATGTTTGGCATCTGAATATGAAACACAGAAGTGGACAACAGTACACTGCCTTGCTAAAAACAGCAGTAGCAGAAAGTTTGGCAATTTTGTCCAGTTTTGTGGACATGATTCCTACCACCTTGACGGCAAGAGTCTGAGGATTCAGCAATATAAGGATCTTTTGCCAAATTATGCGTGTCAGGTATTTGTTACGCTAAGTACTTCAGCACTGCAGATGCTACACTGTGTACCACAGGATGGGATAATGAAGAGTGCATGCCATTTCTGAATGCAAGATTACAATTAGTCACATGTGACATGTCCGTACAGCTTACTCCAGTTACTACAGTCTTGTTTGTCCATGTCTGTCTTCTTTCAGATATCTGCATGAGCAAGGTTCCTCCTATCTTCTATTTGAATCATGACTTAATTTTGACATCTATACAGATGTTACCGATTCAATTACTATCGTCCTATAATTTAGCATTTAGATTTGTCAAATTTCTTAAACAGCTGAAACTCA
>CM067498.1:19071931-19087787 GCA_034552555.1 Semaprochilodus insignis
GAAAAAAAACAAAACACAAAGCTCTGATGAATATACCTTCTGAAGAGTGTGTGTCTGTTCTCTGTGGGTTGGGGGACATCGGGGTGCTGTAGGTGGAGGAGTCTCTGGTGAAACGCCTGCTGCTCCTTGCAATAGATAAGGCCTCTGACGTCTCTTCCTTTACTGAAGGCCGAAACAGCAAAAGAATTGTGTAAGTCAGTACTGCCTCTGACACTCATTGTTTCAACTATATGACCTCAATTATGAGGAAAAAGGCAAACGTAATTAGCAAAATCAGCTATTTTTACATTGAGGGTGGGACAAATACCTGTGTATAGCCGAAAGATTCTCGCAAGTACCCAATCGTTATTGAGGTATGGTACTTTTGGCTCTAAATACATAATTTATCCTTCATATCCGTCATAATGTGTACCCCTTTTCATATATATATATATATATATATATATATATATATATATATATATATATATATATATATATGCACAATATTGTGCAGAAGAACTACAGCTGCATGATATGACCATAAAATGTAATGTAAAGATAGTTTAAATAGAATATTGTGATGACGATTTGAGAAACATTACAATTTATGTGTTTGGATGTGCTGTAACTATAAACCCCGTTTTTTTTTTGAGCAATACACTTTTAATAAAAATGCCCTTACAAATAAACTGATGAGATGTAAATGGTCTGTCTGACGGGTTTGATGACATAATTAATTTCAGAAAAACGAATTTCAGAAATACAAATTTCTTTACAATGGTGCTGACTGGAACCAGACATCGTCCTCAATGCAAGTACAGCCATTTCACTGTCCAAAACCAACAGTAAATCTACATGTCTTCAGATTTTTTTAATGTTGGTTAAATATATCAAATAACATTTTCTTTGGGTACTATTTTGCCTTACAGCACACTGCTTGTGTCTTTCTGACACAAATGTAATCAAAGAAATATGCGCTACTTATTTGTAACCATTTCATGTAACAGCTTTGTATCAGCTTTCTGCGATATAGAGGCTTTAAATGCTTAAAACCACTGAGAATAATTCTGACTATCTAAAGTGGTGCATTCTACATCAGCACTCCAGATTAACATTTTAGCAATTTAATTATGAAGAAATGTTGAAAAATGTTGAAAAACATTGGAATTCTATTTTAATCATGTTTGCTGTGTAAGCAGGTGGGCAACATATTGGCTACAATGATCTCCACCACCTTATATGGCTGTGCGAGATACACCACTGCTTTAATGTTCATGCCCTCCAAAATATGTTCGTCAGTCTGGCATGTCACATCCCATTGCAGATTGATTATCACAGAAACTTATTTTATATTGACAATCATACCAGGAGGTCGGGTGCTCAAAGCCCTGGACGTGCCCTTGGGCAAGACACTTAACCCCACCCCCCACTGCCTCAGGCAGTGCTTGGCACCGCTGTGCTGCTCCAAGACTGAGCATAAGCAGCAAATGACGGATTATCTTTGTAGGATCAATAAGTACACAACTTGCTAAAAACCTGATTAACCATGCAGCCCTGCACAGCGCCAACACTTGTACATACCTGACTTGCCCCTGTCGTAGGTGCTGTGTTTGTTAGCAGTGAGTGGACTGAACGGCTGGCTGCTGAACAGGTTTTCGCACTGCAGGTGGTGGCACAGAGTCTCCAGGAACCTTAGCACAAATGAAGCACTGGAGGCACGAGGCAGCTTTACATAGTGAATCCCTCCCTCCGACCGAACTGAGAAAGAGGGAAAGCATGGAGATCATCCAGAGAGAGAAACAAAGAGAAAGAAAGCATATTGTTACCATCACACTAAAACGTCCATCAATCACTTCAATTTGAATACTCCAGCTGCCCTTTACGCTGTATGAAAACCTTATGATGAATGGACCCATAGAAATCTCTGTCTGCGTTATATTACAAGCTACATATGATATAATGCATCAATGTTACTTCAACATGCAGACTAAACTCAAACTATAATCAATACTAAATACAAACTAAACAAACTATACAAACTATTTTCTGAAATTAATTTAATTTTCTGAAACTAAACTAAGATAATTAACTAACCAAATTGAAACTAACCAAATTGAAACTGTTATTTGCCTCTAAAATTTAAACAGACTACATACATGTATTTGTATACAGTCAAAACGAAAGTGGGAAGGTAATTTACATCGAACAGAAAGTGTCCAGCAGTGCTATACCGAGGCGAGACGACACTGACACAGCAAACCACATACGAGCATCATCACTCTGCTCTCCTATTCTGAATGAACTTGATGCATAAGTGAGCTGAGTGGTGACCAATCAGATTAATGATATGTGGCATGCTAACTGATCGTGTCACATCACTATGTGTCACCATAACTATGCAGTGATGTTCAACTCAAACGTACTGAGTGGGAGATATAAGGGTTGATGAAAGCTTAAAGATTTTCAATATTAAGAGCTATTAAAAACAGTATTAGGCTGCTTTGGGACTCAGAACTGGTCTACAACGCTGCATAGACTTTCTCTCTCTGCACCTCAATCTGCATGCGTTTGAGTGACATGACCTTAAAGCAGCCAACAGCTTTTAGCTCACTGTAGTGAAAATACGGTGATACTGTTTTTAGATATTTAGATACTGGTGACCGGTATTTACATATTACTCCTATGACAGAATTTTGCATTACTCAGAATTACTAGTAATACTAGTATTTGGTCTTGGTCTGTAATTTGGTCTTTTTCATAAAAGCACTGAATTCTGTTCTAGTTACAGGAATAGGAATAAGGGAGGTATAAAGTTACAGTGTAAAACTTTCCCTCATCTAATCCATTTATTTTACTTTGCATTGCTTCTTTGAGGATACTACCTAATTTGCTGTTCAGCTATTCAACTTCTTTAGTTCAGTCCATTTTGGAAGATCTGAAGACTGAACTGAACTGTAATGCTTGTTTAACTCTTGACAGACCATTTACGCAGCCGAAGCTGCTGTTAATAAGGACAGGCATTACAATAAAATGCAATAACAATAAATAAACAAAATAAATAAATAATAAAAATCATAGCAAAGCAACGTCTTTCATTTTGGCACATGGATCATGGAACATATTGGATCAGTGACTTGACTGGTTACATTCAAATTGGCAAAGCAATCATGAATAAGAAGATATGAAGTGTGGTTTATTATTACTGCTTTGATTGTGACACATATAAAAAGGTACAATATCAGAAAAACCCAAACTCTGGTTTGGAGCAAACAAATTAAGTATAAAAGCAGCCTCCTCCTGTTGTTATATGCATTTGCGTTAGGTTGAACTGACAAATCATTTTTTAAGATGTATGAAGTCATCTTTACATCATAAAGTGTAAAGTGATGGCCACGTCAAAAGTGTGTATTACACTAGAAGGTTTATAAGAGAAGCTCTCGTGCTTTCCGAGCATAAGGGTGATTCCTTTGTTGCTTTCCCAGTCTTCCATTGTGAGGGTCTGGCTAAATTAGGGAGTCAGACCAACACAGCAGATGGCCAAACCAACATGGCCCCCTCCACTCCCCCCCACACACATCTATATTCTTCCCCTGGGGAGAGCCCCAATCAAACGCTCCAAACCAGGTTACACACAGATGTCATTCTTCATTACCTTCAGCCAGATTACATCAGCTGTGCTTTCGCAAACACACACACACACACACGCTTTCCACGCTTTCTAACCTCGGTTATTAAAACACATGGACATATAGGCTTTTCATATTCTTTCATATCTACACATTCACACATGCGATGGCTCGGTGGCTTTTCCTCTTCTCTTATAATGTTTAAATCCTGGATTTCGTGATAGTAACGCTTGTCACAAGTGATAAAAAGCATGACTGTTTGTTTATCACTCTTCACCAAGCACTGGAAATCTGTAGAAAGTGAGGATTCTAAGCTCTAAACTGCAAGCGCCACATTTGCTTCCTTACACAGCAGACGCCAACACCTTTAGAAGTTAACGCTTACCTTGTGCCACACGATTCAAATTACAGTAATGTGCAAAAGTCTGAAACCACGCTTCTTTTATTTCATTTCAAAACTGCTATTAAGTAGAATCACTCATAGTTCAGGAGAAAAGCAGAGAAGCCGCAACAACTAAGTATAACTGCAAACACTTCCAATATTGTGTCCACGCTTTGCCCTTATTACAGCTTCCACTATTTTTAAGAGACTTGCTTTTAAGTTCAGTCTTAAAAGCTGAAGTACAAATTGTGCCTCACTGGACCAAACAACATTACTCACCGTCTCTGATGTCCAGTTTTGATGTTCAGGTGTTATCATTTTTGTCTATTTCTTTTTCTCAGAATGGGCTTTTTGACAGCTGTACATCTATCCAGACCCCAAGAACTAAACAGTCTTCTTGCAGTGGAGGGACGGACAGAAAGGTCTGTGGTTTTGTTTTAGATTTTTAGGCGAGAGCAGAGCTCGATTTTCTCTTATTAATGAGAGATGAAAGCTGTGAGTATTTGCTTATCTGCTGGTGGCAGTTTTGATGGTCTACAGGGTCAAGTTCTTAGGAGTACTAGTTTCTCAATATCGTTTAATAATTTTTTTAAAAACGTCCAGCCAAAAAATGAAATACATATAGGCTGGTCTCTGATTTTTACACTGTATTACATGTAACAACATTCTATTTCTTTTCTCAAATATTGCACTGACTTTTAGCACTGGATCTACACGAGCAGTTTCAGCTGCACTATACTCTCCTAATCAGGAAACTCAGACACTTTAAGGTGCACCCATTGCTCAAGTATTCAGCTGTACAATTTGTACCACCTCCACAGAAAAGCATGGGATGTGATGCTCTGGAACAGCTCCATGCCCAAATCCAAACGTTAGCTCCAGGGGTATAAAGTATTCCTGCAGTGGAGCTGTGCTCTCAGGAGTGATGGAGCTCCAATACCTTTTGAAAGTTGGAGTGACATTTGTGATCCTGAACTAATTTTCCTATTAATACCCTTCATTTCAGAAGGAACAGTGGATGAGTAAGGGTCTACAGATGTTTGGACACACCACACCTAGACACACAACGGAGTCCTACCTCGGATGATCTCTCCACCGTCAGACTGCGACTGGAGGAAGCCGAAGAGAGCTTTGGGCTGGTAGGCGCAGTCCACACATGCCTGCACAGCGTGCTGCAGGACTGTGTTAACTGGGCCCGGCCCAAAATGATCCGGAAGCTGTAGCATCAGCTTACGATCCAGATGCGGGCCGCAGTCGCCATGTTTATTCACATAAACACACACTAAAGAACAACAGGACAATCAGTGTGAGAACAGTTTGAAATGACGGACACGTACGGAGGCTTATTATTCAGTAATTACATAGACTAGAAGGCAAAATGGCATGTTAGTGTGTGTTGTGCTGGTGTGAGTGGATCAGATACAGCAGTGCTGCTGGAGTGGTTAAACACTGTGTCCACTCACTGTCCACTCTATTAGACACTCCTACCTTGCTGGTCCACTTTGTAGATGTAAAGGCATAGATGATAGCTCATCTGCTGCTGCACAGTTTGTGTTGGTCATCCTTTAATCCTTCATCAGTGGTCGTAGGACACTGCCCACAGGACTGTGTTAGCTAGACGGTGTTGGCTGGATAGTTTGGGTTGGTGGACTATTCTCAGTCCAGCAGTGACACTGAGGTGTTTAAAAACTACAGCAGCACTGCTGTGTCTGATCCACTCACACCAGCACAACACACATGAACAAACCACCACCACCACATCAGCGTCACTGAGTAAAATGGGACTAACAAAGTGTTCATAGAAACCAAGGAAGTGTACTTAAAGTCTCTGGCCAGTATATAAACACTGTTGGTACTATATGTATATAAATACTGTTTCCAGGTTTGTAATCACCGTTTCATAAACTATAAATACACTAAAACCCGGTAAATGAAATTGAAATGGAAGATAAACTTATCAGAAGAAGGGAAGAGCCTTATCTTTTCTGTGGTGGTGGGAAACATAACTACAGCAACAACCGTATTAACATAATTATCATCATAAATTACATCACGATACACTGGTCTGAGCATATCATGGACCTTGTCAGTACTTGAACACTTTCATTTCATTAAAAAGATATTATTAGTAGATTAGTTCAACACCGTAGGTGAAATATTAAATAAAAACTCTCATAGTTTGGTACATAAAATGTTACATGCCTGGGCAGCCCATCACATGAAGGGTGGTATTAATCGCCCTATACCACAATACCAACCATTTTTGACCTCACTTTCTAATTGTGGCACGCCTCAAGCTTTTTCTCCTTTTCCCAATTGATCAAACTTAAAGCTATTTTTTCTATTGGTCTATTCATTATGAAACATTCCAACAAAAGATATGACAGCATGGATATGGGATGCTCAGAATGATGAATGGAAAATACTGACAACGAATCTATAATAACAAGAATATCCAGAATGTATCGTTTTGATTCAATCTTAAGGCAAATAACTTCACAAGTACTGTAAACACTTACATTAGTCACTATCTAGTTACAGTAGGCTGTGATGGTAATCGTGTTACCGCAAAACGGTGCTCATGTGGTGCCTACCGTGGGGCTGAGCTTGTTACCATCATCACCACTTTTTTTGCTATTCTGCATCATTAATCATGCTTGGCATTACTTTACTACATTACTAACCTCTCTCTGTTAGTGACCTGCGGAAGACTGGACTGTAACGTTCTTTGGGATCTGTTTATCTTAAAGAATGACTGGTATGATCCATCTTGGCTTTTTGTGGCCTTAATATTGCTTAAAAGTCCTTGGAAATTCAACAGCACCGGTGTTAAAACAGTGTGTAAAATGTTCTCATCATACTGAATATGGGCTGTATACTGAATATGGGCTATTACGTTACAGATGAAAAGGCATTCAATCCCCTGAGAATTGCACCAACAACCATCGTCTTCGGTTAAAGAAAAATGAAGGATAAACAGTCACTTGCACATAGAAACAGCCAAAATGATGAGCGTCATCTGTAGTGTATATATTCAGTGCATGCATGTGAGAGGGAGGTCAGAATTAACTGGAGCCGGAGTCTGTACCTTCATGAAACACAGTGGGCTATTTGGACAATGATGGCTCGGTGTGCTGTGGCCTTTATGCTGAGTATTTGAAGCAATGTCACAGGTGAGCATTACTGATATCAAGGCACATGGCCATTCACGTCCGCATGTGTTCACCATGCGTGCGACACTTCATTTAAAATAAATTAATCTGAAGGGAGATTATCTTAGCAGGTTCGCCTCTACAGGTGTGTATGTGAGAGCTCCATCATATCATTTCACAGAGAAAGAGTCGCAAAGGTCTAGATTATGACACAATCAGAATTTAGAATTTTTAAATTAGAATTTAGAATTAGAATTTAGACCTTAAAGGACAATTTTAAGTATTTTCCTTTCTGATCAGTTCCACAGTAAAAAAAATATATATATCATGTCTGTATTAAGCAGTTTGAACTCTTTAGTAATGGTGGTGAGGCAGGTGGGCTTTTTATATGAAAAGGACTCATGAAGAATAAGAAAAACAAGGGTTTATTTACAGAAGCCTGCCTAGAATTCTGAGAAGCTCCTCCTCAATAAGCCTTTTGAGTTTAATAATTATAACTCACAGTTACCTCAGAGCTAGACACCATCAAGACTATATCTCACCTGTAGACAGAACTCCAGAGTCTTTGGTCATCTGTAGATTAGACAGCCTGCCATCTGAAACGGACAGGCAGGAGGACAGAGACGAGCTGGGAAGAGACTGAAGAATTTTGGGTTTCCTCTGGAGTGAGAGAGAGAGAGAGAGAGAGAGACAGAGAGACAGAGAGAGAGAGAGAGAGAGAGAGAGAGAGAAGAGAGAGAGAGAAGACAGTGAGGTGGACGGTAAAAACAACATCAGTAGACAACAAAGGCCTAGCCTTGGCTGCCACTGACCCGCTACTGAAATTAGGGGTCTATGTGAAATGTGATCGAGACTATTGTTAAGTCACCCACGACATGGTTAATGAAGCGTTCAGGAGGAAACGATTCTTCATGGTGAATAAACACTGCATTTAGATAATTCCTCCTGACATGTTAACCCCAGTTCACATTTGTTACCAACCAGAGGCCAACTAAAACCAAATTAAACTTCATTCGGATCATAAAACCTCTTTAGTAATTTTATTTCTTCTTAAGCCTTTATCATTAGAACAGTTCATTTGTCAGATTTCATCCAGAGATGATTACAATACACATGTTGGCAGCTGTTACAAGGAAAGGATGCAATAAAATTTTGGCCACCAAAACATTTTGGCCACAGGCTGTAATCATTTTAGTATGCTTCTTTAAGGTGAACTAACTTTGTCAGCTCAGTTTTGTCCTACTGGAAGCAGATTTAATCAATAACAAAAATAATTACCTTTATTATCTTGTAGTTTTATGTTTTAAAATCATAACAAAAGCCAATAAAAATCCTAAACCTAAACTAAACAAACCTGAACTAAACTTTCCATTTGCCATNATTAGCTTTATTATCTTGTAGTTTTATGTTTTGTATGCTTAAAATCATAACAAAAGCCAATAAAAATCCAAAACCTAAACTAAACAAATCTGAACTAAACTTTCCATTTGCCGTTCTGTCAGATGTTGAATTTACATTTGTGCTGGCCCTAGCTAACCAGTGAAACTAAACTGGGGGGAACTTTGGAAAAATACCACAAAAATGACTCATTTTAACCATCACTTAAAACAGTCTTGTCCAAACGGTACTCTCAAAGGTTATCACAATATTGGTCTTTGCCATACTGACACTGCAAGTCCTGACCAATGTCTGATGCCCCAGATGAATTTCTGTGGGTGTCTGGATAAAGCCATTCACATGAAACATCAAACATAAAAAATAAATGCAGGCCAATCTCGAACCCAGACACATCAAGAATTCAACAGCATGCTTTTAGCACATCGCAGTCTCAATGTGTAGCAATGTACCTTGCTGCCAGGTTTGGGTCCTCTCTTTTTGTGTGGTCTGGGCTCTAGCTGTGTGAGGTCCGGGCTCTTCACCACAGTGGTTTGTGTTTGGCCATTCTGCGAGGCGGCGGCGGCAGCCGCCTCGGCTGCAGCCTTCAGCATGGCGATGGTCTCGCTCTTGGGCCGCCGGCCCCTCACTCCCTTCCGCACGGGCAGCGGGGGCAGCGGGTGTGGCAGCCTGTACGCAGACTGCATGGAGCGGCGGGACGATCCGGATGAGCAGAGGGCAGGAATCAGACTCTTAGGAAGAGTGACTGGAATGGTGGAGAAGGAGAAAGACAGCATAAGCACATGACCTCTCATAACCCCTAACCAGGCTAAAATTTACAGTCATAACGTTTATTAATATTAAGTAACTACTAGGCGTTATACACTGTGCCTGCCTTTTTGAAAACATGTAACCATACATTGTCATCTGAACTCATGAAAGCTATACTGTGATTAATCTTTAAAACTGGCACCAGGACCTTCCTTAGGTTGGGAGTGATAAACACATCCTTTATCTACAGATGAAATACTGAAATGCATACATTATTAAGTAGCTAATAATTAAAACCCCAATGTTTCAGAATATGATACACAGAGGACAATACATATTAGGGACATAACGATTCACAGAATTACGATGTTAGTGGTACGATGGTAGTGTTTCCATTTGAGGTTTTATTTTAGATACAGAGAAAAACAAATAGTGGCTGAAACTCCCTAAGAAGTGTGTCTTATGCCATTTTCAGATTATTAGAAAGTACAATATTTGATACTCTGATTCCAATGGCACAGTATGACTTGAGGAATTGTTCTACCCATCCTGTTATAACAACACTTTTTACACAATAACTGTATCAGAAGAAGGCCATAATGATGAGGACATTTTATTGTGATGAATTTTGTTATCGTGATCAACAATATGCTTTTCCGTGTGTATGGTGGATATCGCCCGTACTTAAAGAACACTGACCGACTGCATGCTTCATTACAAAGAGAGCATAATTAGACCTGTTTAACTGGACGTAGTGCAGAACAGTATGTGGAATACTGAATTAAAATAGTGTTTTTATTGGCTTTTTTTTTTTAATGTGGCACTACTAGTGCAGTGTGACTGTGTCATGAGCAAAAGCACACTGGGCAGCTGGTCATGAGGTTTTGGTTCACTGGTGGAAAGAAAACCAAAGCAGGGATGCTCATAATTAAGTCCACAGTGTTGGTCTCCATTGTATCATTTTGGGGTATAATAACAAAGAATAATGACATTAAGAATAATGGCCTTTATAACTTAATATAGTTCACCGCAACCTGATACTGTATTGCATTTGATCACAAGAGAGCAATATCTTCATGGAAGAAATGCAGTGGCTGTGCTGCTTGCACAAGAAAGCGAAATAAAGCATTCTAATTATTGACTTCCTCATATAACAGTTAGAACACAATACAAGCTAATATGTGGACTAATTTCCCTTGCTGCATGTAAGTAATCTCTCTAAGGTGAATCTCTCTACGGTACCCTCAACAAGACTTGATCAAACGCAGACATGCATGATGGGAATGGGGGGGGGGGGACAACTTTGATGTTTCCTCTTTGAGTCTGACTGCTCTCCGCTCATTCCTCTCCCATGGAGGTTTCTTTGCATATTGCAACGGTCACACTACTGGCCCACAGTCAGGTTTTTAACCAGCAGGGGCAAGCGGCAAATATAGAGCATCTTTCCTGATACTAAATCGCCTTTTCTGCGATTATACAGAACAAGTAGTCTGGCAGAAGAGACTGTGCTGTATAAGATATATCCATGCCTTCGCGAGTGGGCTCCATGCTTACAATACTCCTTTGTTCATTCTGCCCACCCCCTCTTTACCTCAGCAATCAAAGGTTTGTCCTCTAGAGGCCATAGGTAATCCCCATTAGTAGAGGAGCCAAACCAGGTCACTTGGCCAAGTTTTTTTGTTCAATGGGGAGGAGGCGGGGGGGTTGGCGTTGGTAGGGATGTGGGGGTGGGCTTGGAAGGCTGCACCCTGTTGAACTGGAACTGTATTACATATATGGCATGGATGGTTTTTTGGGGGGTTTCTTGTATCATGTTACAACAAAAATATGCTGTTATCTGAAACACTGTAAACACATTGTTAACGGTTCCTAAACCGCTCAAACCAGCACTAACACCACTCATTCAAAGCCCTGTCCACCCAATAGGAAGTTACTGTCCTCTATGTCAATTTTTATGAGATAGAGTTTCTAATCACCAATAAGACTCAATTAGGCATGGCCCAGGCAGTCGTTTTTTACAAGCTTTCAGTACATGCTGGTTTTTGGAATCAAGTACCTGAACATTTGTCAAAACAATGGTATTTCACCATGTTTGTTCCAGATTTTTTTTTTAACACATTCCCTATTATGATAGATGTCTCGAAGCTGCTGAGATAGAAAGCTGTAACGTTATAACAGAGACAGAAGAGCCTGACTTCTGACTATACGAAAGTCAGCCGAAGCTGTAAATCTTCTAAAATCTCCTTTAGGCAACATGTTTTTAAAAGCCATGTTATGTGCGAAATGTACTTTGGCACTGGGCGAGGCGCAAAGGAGGGGCTAGAATACATAAATACGAGGGGTTGGAATACATAAATACGAGGGGTTAGAATACATAAATACACAACAGAATTCATAATACCATTTTTTATTTCAGCTATTACAAATATACAGTATTTTATTTAGAAGGTATTTGTAGGCATGTCAGTCGCCAACAAATATTAATAACCCAGAGACAATTATTTACAGGCGTTGTCTTCTATGAACACGAGTGATGCATTTTTTTCCTGTCACATTTTATATAACTATGTAGCGTATGCACTATAAACCTTCATGTTCACAAAGCAGGATTTCTTGGTTGGTCTGAAAATTGATCCAATTGAGCTAAAGAACATGCCTGTTGGACAATCCTTACCAGATAACCGAGAAATTCTGCTTTGTAAAAAAAAACCTCATCTAGTTAAATATATAAGATGAATCACGAGAATAACGAGCATTATTTCAAGCTAAGAGAAGGCAAATACTAGTTGTTATATGCTGTGCTGTGGATCACGTGATTTTAAGCAATGACAGGATTCAACTAGGGATGCATTGGATTGGGTATCGGATTATTAGGCCGATCCACGGAGCTGATCCCCACTTTAATTCGTTTGCGATGCGTGCTATGCCGTATTTTGTAATCAAATCAAATCAAATCACTTTTATTGTCACGTTACATTTTCGCAGGTGTGAAGGTGAGTGAAAAACTTAGGTGCGAAGTCCCTTACAGTACTTAGATACAAAAAAGATACATTAGACAATAAATATATACAATACTAAGCACAAAATCTCTTATCCTAATATACATTATAAATTATATATATTTAATATAACAGTAATATAAAGTTATGAATAAAACCTATGATATATCCAGATGTACACATTTCCATATAGCACTATGGTAAGGCTATGGTATATTTTGTAGCAAGTTTGCAGGGTGACTTATGAACAGGAACCACAACACAGAGCGAGCCAGGGAGTCAGCTGTATGGAGGTATTTTGCTTTTTAAAGTATTGTTTACATCAATCCTGATGCCTTAAGTCTCTCCACAACGGGGGAGGTATATGATTTATTAATTAAAAAATTGTATCGGATCGACACTGGGTATCGACCGATATGCAAAGTTTATGTATCGGTGCTGGTATCAGCACAGGAAAAGTTGGATCGGCACATCCCTAGTTTCAACACTGACACATTCTGTTATAGTGGCTAAGTATATAAGTAGTTTGCCACCCCGCTAAAATGACTGGATCCTTCCCGGCCACCCCATACATTAACTGGCTAACTCAATGCGAGGACTGTTTTTGATGCTCACTCGTCCAATGTCTCCTTCACTCTCTCTCTCGCTCATCATGTTGTTTTCATTTTTAAATGGGTAGAAACAAATGTGTCCATTCCCTTGCTAACTTGTTTGTCTAAGATAAATTCATTATGTGTGAAATAACTTCAATAGGCAAACATAAATATTATCCAGGGCTATTTCAGTGTTTCACATATATTAAGTGTATGGATTTATGGCCATATCTTGTTGGAATCATGTAACTGTTATGACTGTACTGTGCATTGTAAACTATGACAGTCAGTCCCTATAAGTTGTTATCTTCATGCTAAATGAGTGGCTGCATTAAACAAATCCTCCACACAGCAGTTTTTCTTCTTTAGAATGATCACGTTTCTCATAGCTATTACTATCGACAGATCCATAGAGATATTAATAAGTCTGCACAGCTGCTTTTATCAATAAAATAATATACCGGTTGGGTCCTAGTTCAAAGATCCATCAGTCTCTTTGTTTAAGCTCCGGACCAGCCATTCTAAACCTAGAGCCACTGGGAGTCGTTTCATGTCTAAGGATAAAATACTTCATACTCTGGTGTAACTTGACTATACTGTAATATACTGAGTTGAAATAAAAGAGGGGGGAGGGACGCAAATCTCTAGGCGAGACATTAATGAAAAATAGAAGGTTTTTCCAGAAGTGGACGCAATGGGAAAGGCGGCGGGAAAACAAATAGTCGAGCAAAGAAGAGAGGAATTCTGATGTTGTGCATTTTAAATGCAGCTACTTGTTCATCTTAAATTCATCAAACGCTTCCATGAGAGTACGATGATAAAATATTTAGCTCAACTCTCGGCTGTCTGACAGCACTATCCAAACACATCTAATGCATGCAATTCCTAGCCTTTTTGCATNCTCAGAGAGTGGACGACAGAATATCAGATATCTGCAATTCAAAGTGTCAACCAATCCATCAATGGAGGTGTAAACTGGCACGAGGAGAAGCTTTGTGAGAAACACACAAAAGCGCAGACCCCCCCCCATTCCCTCCCTGCCCCCTTTTTTCTCTCTCTTTCTCTTCCAGTGGCAGCGGAGTCCTCCTTTATTGGCTCTGCCTGGCACATCTCGAATGAGATCAGATAAAGTGCTCATATTTCAGAGACGCTGAAAGGGCGGTCAGCAGCAGCTAGCTTTCCTAAGTACATCTGGGAGCGTTCACAGGGGCCCAAGCACAGCTGCCTCCCCTGGGCTTCACTTCGAGGGGGGGGCACTGGAGGGGGTGTCAAGAGAGAAAGTGGATGAAGAATAGGTGAGTGGTTCCTTTTACTGAAAGGTGCAAGTTCACTCAGGGACCATGGCATACCACCTCGAGGCACGCTTGCCCGGTCCATACGGATGGCCTTTTCCTCACTTAGTCACACGTTCAGTGACAGAATCATGTAACAGGCTTGCCAAGACAAAAAGATCTAAATCAGAATGTGGATTTCCTGGAATTTCAATGTTTCACATTTTAGCCTAGTGAATCTCTGTACGTCCACAACTCAGAAATAGTCAAATAGGCATGCCAAGATGAAAAGATGTAAATCATAGCTTGTTTTTTAAGGCAAATTACACTACTGAAGCTGAATCAGTATGCATCCAACTGATTTTTCCAGAAAGCCTGACGTCAAGCCAGTTTCCCACTTTGATTCCCAATGCCTCGCAATGCACTCTTGCTACAAAGAAGTAATGAAAAGGGCTTGCCAACACAAAAAGATTTAAATGAGAACTGGGACCTTCTAATGCAGGTTTTTAGCATTTTACCACTGAAGCCCAATACATCTGATATTTTCCCAGTCCCGGGACAAGCGCACAAAAACACACTTTCTCAATCTCCCAAAAGACTAAACCTGACACTTTCGAAAAATTCTCTTGATGGGTCAAAGCAAACCTGACCTTTCCCTGATCTAGGTACTCTGTGGAACGGTCTGAAAGGAAGATCGCATTTCTATTCCATTAATCATCTCCTAATTACAGAAACATGTGGAGCTGATCAGTCCACTCCGGCCAAGCCAAAGACTTGCTGACCTTCAGGCCATGAGCACAGAGAGTGGTGTCCAGGTGCTGGTGCAGCTTCAGCCCAACATGAGGAATAGAGTGAAGGGGTGGTTCGGTTATTGTGGAGGTTAGGGGAGGGAGGTGTAAGAACACAATCGGGCTAATTAGTCTATTTCTGCTGCAGCTCTTCCAATAAGAAGCGGAGGACCCTGCACCCGTGCTGCCAGGCCCTGGCCCAGTGAGAACTAGAACAAGAACCACATGTTGTAGGGGAGAGTATGCACGTGTGTGTGTGTGTGTGTGTGTGTGTGTGTGTGTGTGTGTGCATAATGGGGGGGAATACGGGTTGCCTCAGGCTTCAAGTGATTAAATGAAACAATGCAATCTGTTAGAGATATTAAATGTCAAAACAGTCTCAACAGCTCTTCAGATACAGCCTCTATGCAGGCTTACTTATTAAATAAATCAATTAAATACTTGTATACTTCTAAACAGTACAGCATGCCCATATGGCAATACTGGACTGATACACAAGTATTAATAATTAAGCACTGAAATTTAAAGTAGCAGGTTTTTATGACTGGTGTCAGTCTGTCTGCTTGACAATCCCATGTTGCTGCGACATGAACGATTAAAGTGTGATGAACAGATAGAAAATCTCATTAGATAAAGCAGATGCTGACAGTGTTTTCCTTTGTGGATACAACTTGTAGTTGAAAGGGGTAATAAATCACAATATATGTCACTGCAGTATTTAGCATAACACAACATTTCAGTGTCATGATAAAATTGTATCAGGGGCCTTTGAAGACGTCTCAGTACCCACCCGCAAAAAAGTACAATGGGTTTTACGATTTGTTTATTCACAAAACCTAAATATTTAAAGAATTTATAAAGAAATGCTTCCCACATTCAATAATTATATATAATCAATATATATAAGATTTTAACTAT
>CM067498.1:19087869-19106614 GCA_034552555.1 Semaprochilodus insignis
GATTTTAACTATAAATATATATATATAATTTTTCCTATAAATATTGAAAAATCGAAGATTTGTTTATATATTTTCTTTTATATATAGACACACATTAACATTAAAATCTGCACAGATATCAGTAAATTGTCTCCTCAACTTTCTGTACATAGAACCGCATGCCATACTGCAGAGAGACATTACCTGCTGTAATAACTCGTATTAGACGGGATAATTAAGTGAAATCTGACAGAGAGAAAGAAGGGAAGGCAAAGGCAACGATGTTGAGAGCGTGCAGCGGCTGCTCCACGAAGAGCTAAACCAGATTCAACACCAAACCTGCGTATACAAGATCACCACCACTCAGTGTAGTCGAGTCAAAACATTAAACAGCCATCGGAACAAAGCCTGCAGTGCTGGACTTAAATCAACTTTCAGCTTCGGTAAGAAACGAGCACGCGTTAGTTACCGGCGCGCGCGCAACAGTCAGACAAAAGCCGGACCGGCAGCTCGAGAAGCAACAACAGCAGCAGCAGCAGCAACAACTCACCCAAAACCGGCTCTCCGGTGCTTCAGTGCTCAAACCTCCGCGTCTCCTGAGGACGACCCCTGCATGTGGTGCCCGTTTGCCCTTTCGTTTTACTGTACACAGCTACAGGAACCAGCGCGGAGAGCTCGGCAGAGTTTTACAGTCCGCGGTGACTCTCCAGCAGCAGCAGCGCATAACAAAGCCCTGATACCGGCGAGTGAATGGGCAATAAGTGATTAGCATGGAGGCAGGCAGGAGTGGTGGGGGGGTGGTGTGTACGTTATCAGAGACTAGTATTGACGTGTAATTTTCCCCACCCATATTCCGACAAACCCCGCCCACTGCGCCGGGACTGGCTGAAACCGGCTACAAGTCCATGAACTCTTAGCAAATCCGAACCCACGAGTACCAAGCACTCGCCTATCCGAGGCCAGGAGTGCGAAGCTCTAGCTAATCCCAGCGTAAGTGGGCGGAGCCTGTCACAAAGCGGGTGGGGGGGAACAGAAAGAAGGCCGTATTGACAGCAGCCATCCGTCTCCTGCCTTCCCAAGCCCCTCCCACGCGTTCAGAAATGAGGAGGGTGGGGGGCAAAAGGTTAAAACGGATGAGAGCAGAGCTGCGGGGCTTGGGTGGGGAGTTTTGGGGGCATTAGCGCCCTCGCATGCCCCGGTGAGGGACAGAGGGGGGGTGGTAGACACCCCGTAACCCAAACCTATTCACAAATCCCCGGAGAACCAGCTGACGGACAGCTTTAAGTAAGCAGGAAACGGCGGGCAAAAATGAGGCACAACTCGGAGGAAGAAGCGTCCTCACGCGCTGTGTTTCTGCTCCCGCAATTTAAGGCTAATACGTTAGCTAGCTATAGGTCTTTTTTGACGGGAAATAGCCCAAAATACAGGCTAAAAGTGGATTTAAAATCATTTCATTATTCCGTTTCTTTTCCATGTCTACAGGGAAAAGACGTACACGGCAGCAATTACTAAGGAAAGCTGCTCTATTGTTCTGAGGGAAGGAGTGAACTGGAAAGCAGTGGCTAACACAGACAAGAAATCTCGCTAGACAGACTGATATCCGTCCCAAACCGCATACTAGCACACTAAATATCAAATAGCCTAAAAACAGTGAAGTAGAATTAGAAGTGTATTCATTAGTGTAGTGGCTGAAGTACAGAAGTAAGTGGTTTAGGACGCATACAACATTAGAAACAGAAAACATATCCGCAAAGGAAACAAAAGACAATCAGCTCTACACCTGACCACCTGAGGAGGATTTACAGTGTAAATCACTGGTAATAAACTATTAACACAACCTAACTTTTATACAATATCAATAAATAAACAGACAATAATAATAATAATTAAACATAATCAATAAAACAATCGTACAGGTAACCGTCAGCACTAATCTGAGAATCAGAAATGGCAGCAAACCTGCTGGAAAATAAACTGACCACAAAAATAAAATAAGACACAAAATGGTAAGAGCGGAAAAAGCCACAGGTCTTTCCCCAATATTTTCTGCTCCTGCGCTAAAGGAAACCCTTTAAAATGAACTGCCTTCGGTTCCCTTTCTGTCTGTCACTGTTAAAAAAAATAAATAAAAAAAAACACCCGGGACTAAATCAACACTCTCCTATTCAATAGGCAGAGGAGAGCCCACTGATGACCCATATTCAAGCAAACACACTCATGCAAAATGCATTAAGAAACTAATCCAGACCCCCTTCCACCCCTCCCACCGCCTCCTGGTAACACAGATTCGGAAATGTTTTCCACGCAGTGAAACACAACCGAGACTTGAGCTTCTCTAGAGATGAGACTATTTAATATTAACACTAATATTAAGGTGAAATCAAGGACATCAGCAGAAGCGGTTCAATGCCTCAGTTACAGGGAATCCATTACTAATTATAGCTGTTTGTAATAACAGTGCTGGCAATCAAAACCAGCAAACTGCACTGAAAACAGGAGATAAATATATCAGCTCATTAATGGGGATGCCACCCCCCTGCGTGTGATTTCCTCTCTACTGTTCCTTTCTTAAACGGTCATGCTATGCTGGCACATTTATTCTGTGTGTTTTTAACTCGTAATATTAAATGTTATTAAATCTGGTTTTAGACTCATATTTGATTTTCCGTACATTAGAAATATACCCTGGTAACTTATTAGGCGTCATTTGCTGTCTGACTATCAATATTAAACAAAAACATGACAAAATTAATATACAATAGGTCTTCTGTAATAAAGAACAACCACTGAACCATACAAAGAAACCACCGACGGATTCCAGTAGTTCTTGGAGTTGACCCTATATAACCATACGTAACTGAGGAACCTTTGAAGGGGGCTCCACTATACTGTATAAAATAAAAATCAAAGACTTCAGCAAAAGTGGTTTAACTCACAGTGCTTTAGTTACAGTCTATTCATTTCTGTCTTTATATATTTTTTCTATCATTACAAATCAAAACCAGGAAACTGCATACAAAACAGGAGATAAATATCAGGACAAAACCTATTACGTAATAAAGCCAGACAGAAATCACCCAAACTTTTACATTACTGTTCATTAGAAGTTGAAGTTTTTTTCTTGGAGTTGTTATCAGGGTTTTCTGAAGGTGCAACAGAAACCCTCACATGTCTGTTGAGCAATATCCTCTCTATTGTTTTGTTTCTTAAATAGTTATGCTAAGCTGGCACATTTTGTCTGAGAGAGTGAGCGAGCGAGCGAGTGCACACACTCAACACAGGTCCTGCTGCCTGAGGATAAAACCAATAACAAAGTCAAGATGTAATACAGCCTCTCTCTGCCTCATACACACAATCCCAAACTCTAACAATATTAGCACAATACTAATCACTATTATCACTAAACTATAACAATCTTATCTGACGATGTGAACACACAGTAAAGAACATCATTTAAGATACAAAGAAAATGGGACTCTTAACAACCATGCAAAATTATATATAATATAAACTGCCACCATCATATAAACAGCGCTGTATAGAAGCCGTAACTGAGAAAACAGGCAAAAATGCATTCACAGATTAAACGAAGAAGCTGCTGGCGTTCTCAGAACGATAGACTGACCAACCCAGAGTTCAGACCTTAACACCACTGTTGTGTTTGGGATTACTTGGATCATAAGAAACAAAAAAAAAAATACAACAAAAGGCTTAACTTGGAAGGTGTGGAAAAATACCTTGCAGATTGAAAGCATGTCTCCTAAAAAGAAGGGAAGCTGTGAATGTCTGAAAACAATGTCCATAAGATGTATTTAAATTAGCTGTTGAGGTTTCTTTTTAAATTACCTTAATGATAAAAATGAATAGCTTGTACTTAATGGTCATTCTGCTTGGAAATGAAATAAATGAAGGGTCACAGTAATTTTGAATGGTACTGTATTTTGCACCAACACGTTATTTTGTGTCACAGTTAAATATATAAGAATAGTAGTAACATAAAAATTCTAGCCATTACTCATTATAATAATTTACTTGAATTCAGAATACAAAAATACACATTTGCAAAATAGCAACACAAAATGTGTTAAAACAGATACTCTCGAAGTCTCTGAAGTCTAATATATATTTTTCTGTAATAATAGCGGTACTGTATATTACTTACCAATTAAAGTCTTTTTATTGGATGGGACACGGTTTCCTCTCCTTTGTTTCAGTGGAGTTACTGACACGGAACAGTGTATTATAAAACTACAAAGATGGAATTTGTCACAGCTTTGAATTAACATCCCTTATTTCATCTACACATTACTGAGAATTAAATCGGCCTTCAAAAGCCCAATTTATCTTTAAAATAATGCGTGGACCCCAACTAATGAATTATTCCATTTTAAGCTTAGACTGATCAATGAGGAATTTCCTAACCCCATCAATAATAGGACTGACTTCAACACAAAAGAACAGATCATAAGCTTAAACGGCTTTTGTTCGCTCAAGCCTCTGAACTCCAGCCAAAAAAAAAAAAAAAAATGAAATGCTACTAAAACGCCTGTACTGTTGTCTCTTTTGAAGAAAAGGAAAAAGCAGTGGATAACAAAACCTTCCGCGCTACCGTCAAAATGGAAATTTCAGAACACATTAAATATATTCTATATTGATTTGCCCACAAAAAAGACCAGCGGTTACAAAAATGGATTTGAGGCTCGCGTTACGTAATCTGAGCTCAGAACAAACAATGTGGCTCATTATATGGACGGAGAAAATTAGAAATGTATTTAGAGCCTATACTTAAACAAAAATATTTCTTTGTGAAACGGAGCTGATAAAACTCCTGGTATAAAAAGCAACAGCCATGTGGTCAGAGGGAGGAAGTGGGGGCTTCCAAACTGCTGACTGCAGCACAGGATAAAGAGCTGTAAAGACCCCTCGTTTGGGGGGAAACTGCACTTTTAGACAGACATAGGATAAGTTCAGTCTTCCACAATGTCATCCTGAAACAATGCCAGAAGACAGGGGTGGGAGATATGAAGAATAATTTACACTATATGAAAAACAAAAAAATAATATCACATTATACAACAAAATATATTGTGAATAACAAGATCAAAACAAAAAGAAAAAAAAAGAATGCATATTCTCAATTAGTGAGCAATATTTTGCACCAACACCATAAATAGTTGTGTACATATTACACTTGTGGTCAAATTTATGTTGGTCAAAGTTGTAGAGCTTATCCCTGTAGAGACTGTGGGAAAATCCATATTATGGGGCAATGTCATACTGGACCTGAATATTCTAGTGTACAGTACCTTTTACCTCTTGAACAAGAGAGTTCTTTTATCTGCTATAAGCTGTAATAACACTATCGCTTCATAGAGAACACAACAGCACAAGCCAATCAAATGAACACAAAAGCTGGCTTTTCTACAGCATTCAATTCGATTCAACTCCATTTAATTTGTATAGCGCGTCTTACAATAGCCATTGTCCCAAAGCAGCTTTACAGAAATCCAGGTCTAGACCCCTAATGGGAAAGCCAAGGATATAGGGGGCAGGAAAAAAAATCCTTGCGGGTGCAAGAAACTACTGAGCACAGCCGAGACTCAAACAGGGATCTGGTACTAGAATCAACTAGAAACTCACAGCAACCCAAACTTCTAATGGCATTGGTGCATTTTAGAGACACAAGACCTAGCAGCATTGTGATTCAAATTAGAGCCCGAGAAATACATTGGCCAATAGGTGGTCCACAGTTTTATCTACACTAATAAAAAAGGTCACAGATCGCATGGTAATAATTTCTTCAGCAGTTAGTTATCATAGGTTTCATTTTTAATTGTGGAAGAAAAACCTAAAAAAAACATCTGTCACTACTGAAACGTCTCAGAGCAAGAAGTGAGACTTCTTTGTGAGACACATGGTGAGCAGTTAGATCCTATTGTTTTGAAGTAAACGTGTCCCAAAGTCTGAAAATCACATCTGTCATTATCAAAACACCCTGCAATTAATTTCTGCAATTAAGTACATATGTGTACATTCATTTGTGTTTTAGGCTAAATATGATGATTATACAACTGTTCAAAGCTGTGTTTGCTAGTCATATATGGGCTAGCATTTTGACTTGTGCTCCAACTGAGCTAAAATCGCCACTACTGAACCATTCGGTAAAGTTTCTTTAGTGATATATGATTATTTCGGTAGTCATAAAATGGATAATTTAATAAAATAAAAATTCAAGCTACAGAGTCGCTCACAGCAAAAGGATTTCAGTCCATATCAGTTTAAAGTCTGAAAATGGCTGAACATATCGGTTATCAGAATTGGTTATCAATATCATCTGTTTAAAAGTGGGATTGAGATCAGCCACAACATTTTCATATCAGCCGTTCCCTGGCTCAAATATGGAGGATACCAATTCTGTTAACCGATATGTTCAGCCATTTTCAGACTTTTCACTGATGCCTCCCTGCAGGAAGTGAGCTGCAAGGCACACTAAGTTAGGACTGATAGGGACCTTACGAGAGACACATGACCGCTGCCATCCATCACACTCTACACACTCATTCAGTCCGCATCCATTAACCTGCCAGGGCCCGAGGAACTGTTCAAGCACAGGTTAAACATTTAACACAGAGCCAACAGGCAGAGATAAAGCAGCCCCGTCCAGATTTATGCCCCGCCAGGAAACGGGGATACGTGCTGCTCAGCGAAAAAATGCATGCTAAGCGTACGATGTTAAGTACATGCTGTTAAAAAGATTTAGGGACGAGGAACATGTTTCGATGTGGCCGTTTATCTATCAGAGTCAAGAACTGTACTGAGACACGCTTCAATCGACCAATCTGTCATTATAATTTGCTGTTAAAAGACTATATTATTGCAATGTCATATTTATAGGGGGGTATAACACAGTATAACAGGACATATGTAACCGCTTTATTTTAAATGGCTTAAAGAATTATTTAGCCTCGGATTGAAACACTCAGTTCACTCTAATACATACATGCAAATGTTTAAACGCTTTATCATAGATGGAGGTTTGTGGCTGTTTGGTAATGAGTTCAACCGCTTAATTGAATGCTGTACATTTTTAACTTCTATTATTCAGGTCAAGCCAATGAATGGGAACCCTCTACGGAACCATGTCAATCATCCCACCAACTGCTCTTCACTTTCATAAAGTCACACAGATGGCCTTTTATTCTATTTTCTACCATGTGAGGAAATTCTTTGGTTCAGAAGGCAATTGAGACTACTAGATTTCTCAACATACGCTCACAGCACAGTAAGCAATATATACTTTATTTGCAGTATAGAATCACAAACCAAATAGTACCACAAACATGTTATAGACAAAATGTCATGCAGAAATATGCAAACAGTCAATTCAGGAATACCAAGTCACCCACAAGCCTGCCAATAAATACAAGTTGTTAATTTTTCGGGAGATGTTTATGCAGAGATTAGATATAACATTCCTTTGAATAAGGAAGGAAGTCAAAGCAAAACAAGTAGAAACACCAGAGCTTCCAAAACTGGAGTTCAAATAAGGAAAAAAGATGCAGAGAACAATAAGACTTCACAATCTGGTAGAAGTCCCATGAAGACCAGGTACGCCACCAATACTGTCATCAGATAAACAGTACTTAAAGCTTTCATCTTTGAGAGATAGCAGAGAAAATCAAGCTTCCACATTTTTCCACTGTGAGAACACAACTCAGCGCTACGGCTCTAAAGGCATGTGCATCTGTCAAGAAGCCACTACTGAGAAAAGGGGGGAAAAAACCTACTACAAATCAAACAAAGACACTGCTGGTGGTCTCACAACAGACCTCAACATCACTCAATGTGTTTGGGATTACTTGGGCTGCAAGAATCAGAAACGCAACCAACTTCTAAGACTGAATTTTGGGCGAGTGGAAAAATATGCTTGTGGATTTTTTTGAAAAACAGACAGCAAGCCTCCTGAAAAGAATGAAAGCAGTAATAACAGACAAAGCGCAAAGTTACTAGATGCTTTAAAAATTATACTATATTTAGTACCACTTTTTGCTGGAAAATAAAACGGTTCATGAATGTAGCCGACATATAATGGAAGGGTTTCCAAAATGCATTACAGACCACTTTCAAAACTGAGGTTTACACCCTTAACAGTGACATCTCTATTTATAAAGCTTTATGTAGGTAGTAGGGGTGGGCAATATGAAAATATTCTAATCTTGTTGCAAAAAACGATCACTTTCTGGGTCAGCAGTTCTAGGATATAGACCACTGACTAACCCGTCATTAAAATGAGCGATTCAGTGGCTTAATAAAGCTCTAACCCTAAGCCTAGTACAACTACTACAACTTTGTAACTTAATAGAGCCTGTTAACAATGACCACTGTTGTCACACCAAATTCAAACTATTTAAGCGGACTACAGAGCATTATTATTATTATTATTATTAAGTAGTAGTAGATAAATACATTTGTGAATATGAAAAATGTTTGAGTTGTTCATAATCCCATATATGGGTTTTGTGCTCTCACTACTACATTACTCATATATAACTAAGTAATTAACGGAAATTACTAACAAGTCTTAATTCTTCCTATTCATATATAATCCTTTTTATTCATATTTAATATTTATTATTATTATTAAAAACAACTGGAAGTTTAAGATTCAAGGGGATAAACATGTCACTATTTATCCATTAGCGGTGACAAAACCTAAAAAAAATAAAGAAATAAAGAAAAAAAAACAAAGAAAATTATAAAGCAATTAAGTCTTTTTTATTAAGTCTCTTTTTGTTCACTCAGTTGAACACAACTTACTGATGCTCTGATCTATTGATTTTCTATGCAGCAAAGATGTTGAAAAACCCTAATGTACAGCTGGGGCATATTTTTCATGAAATTTAATATTCATTAAGTTAAGTAGATAATTCCATAGGTTGGACAAAGTAGTGCTACATATAAAAAAAATATCAAAAACTACTAATCCAATCCCAATTTCACACAAACAAAAAAAGGACCTTTTTTTATTATCCATCTCTCACTCTTTCACTGTTTCATTAAAGCAGTCTAACATACAGTACATGTATCCCCTACAATCACATAACACATTTGAACACCCCTGGTCAAATGACATGGATGCTTCAAAAGGAGTTCAGTTGCCAGTTAAGGATTTGAAATTTGGCATTTTTCTTTATTTATTATTCAACTTTTGCACAAACCCCCATGTTTCAGTTTTATCAACACGTTAAATTTGACAAATAAGTTGCGGATTGAAAAGTGCATCTCCATGCAGCACTACTGCAAAACTACCGCTAAACTGAAATCTAGCAAAAATAACTAATACAAAATTACAAAGAAAGTTTTTAAAAACTCCCCTATACTTTACTACAAACTACTTTCCACTGCAAAATGTGCATTCATATTTCAAAGTGGATTCCCAACCTTATCCACCTACAATCACAGCGTTCATCATAATACTAAAAACTGAAACACAATGAAAACTAAACCAAAACTATTTCTTTTCAGAAAATAAAAGCTAAACTACTATTGTAACCTTAAAACGTGCTGAAACTAAATCAACCGAAATCAAAAACTAAAATGAAAAAAAAAAAAAGAAAATTAAAAACTATAATAATCCTGCTCTGTGATGTGGTGACTTATTTTCACTTCAATATAAATATAGCATATTTAACGCTTTCTTGTCTTTTTTATCTGCAGAAAAATACCTTCATTTGGCTGTGAAAATTTTGTAAAAGCAAACATTTCAAAATATACCGAAGTTACTGAATAAATTAAACTACACCAAAAATTTGGCCTAATCAAATAGCAAGCTGACAAATCCTTTTATGCTATTTAACTCTAATACTTTGCTATTTATCCCATAATAACGACATTATAATGATTATTTAGTTATATGATTTTTATAGTTAAATTATTTTTATTCAAACTACAAACACAAAATTATGAAGAGAACGCACAATAACATCCTCAAGATTTCAAACTACTATCAGGACACAAGAGACAAGGTCAAAGGATCAATGGTTATCTGAGGAGTTAGATCAGGAACACCTCTGGATTTGGCAGTGCAGAGGTCATACAAAACTGGATATTAGATACTGTGTTCCACTAAAGCCATGAAACAAAAACAAAAGCTCTGATGCCATCTAGAGGAAAGGGGAGGTACTCACAACTGTTGCCAGGGGGCTGCAGCGGGTGCTTGGTCAGCTGGCACCAGCCTATGGGGAAGATGTCCCTGGAGTCATATTTGCACCAGTAGTCAAAGGCTCCTCGCCAACCATCGAACATGACAAAGATTTCTTGTCCACGCACATCGCCGATGGTGGCAGGGCAAATGAGGTAGGGGTTCTTCTTATCTACCGCTTCCAGCTTCATGCCCGGTTTAAAGTGGTTGTGCAAAGGCCTGAGCGGCTCCTACCAAATGTCAGAGGACAGAGAAACAGTACACAATATGAAAAACAGTCACCAATAAAAATCAAATCAAAAGAAATAGGAGTTTTCAAAACTAGAGTTAAAAGACGGGACGGGATCGTGCAAGACCTGGTAGACCACCAAAACTATCGCCGTCAGATCAACGGTACTTTAGCGTTTATCTTTGAGATAATTATCTTTGTCTGTCCTTCAGCTGTAACGCAAAGCTAAAGTCCTGAAAGGACGTATAGCGGTGAGATAACCTCACGAGAAACAGAAAATTCAAACAACTGGATGAAAGAGACTGAATTTTGGTGGTGTGAAAAAAATATCCCTGCACATTTCTTTGCACACATTAAAGACTGAAAAAATATATAATATTTAGTTGTCAAGGTTCTGTGTAATTTTCTGTTAAATATTTATTTGTCTGCTTTTCATCCTGACACTGAAAAATTATTAGCTTGTACCAAACAGCAAGGAATGGTGGGATTCCTAACTCTTAAACAATGATTCCAAACATTTTCATAGTGCTGTGCATGGAAGTGTTACATTCTGATAGCACAATATGATCGGTTGAAAACTGTTCTTCCTTTGCTGTTATTTATTATATACTGATTAAAATACATTTTTATATAAATGCATTTTTATCATCAAAAGAATAGTTGCACCCATAAGGAAGTGTGGGATTGCAGTGCTATTGGGAAGGAAGATAAAGGTTTCTAGGAACAATACATGTATTTTTATTTATTGTATTTTTATAAATATTTATTGAGCTACATATACAAAATTAGGAGGGCTGCCATGTATGTGTATATATTATAGATAGGATATATATATATATATATAGGCTGATATTACTGTTATAATTACTGTACCAGCTGACAGTCAGCCATTTGTTCTTATTGGTCCATCCCTAATTGTACCTGCACCAACTGCAAGCAAGATTAGCAGAACGTTTCAGATTTTAAACCATGTGTACATCTGCCAAGTGTAACAGGCTGATGTCTACACAAAGCTGAACGTTACTGGCTTATTTCTAAGTGATCTCATCCACGTTGATACACAGTTCATGCTCACTTTCTCAGGCCTAAAAGCATGTCAGACATGTAGGGACAACAAAAAGGATTTCATGATGATGTGATCCGACAATCCGCTTAGTTCTACAGTTCCTGTGTTTACCTTTTTAAAGGCTGAAGCCGGGGCTACCTCGGCTCCACTTAACGTTCTTAACAGGAACATAGGCCATGAGGAGGCATTCATTCTGAAACCTGGGTAAGAGAGAGACAGAGAAGTGGGCAGCACAGAAAAGTATGTAAGTTCACACCAGTATGATGGCACAGTTTCACAAGAACAAAGAATCAACTTTAAGGGCCCATATCATTACAAATCAGCTTTAAATCATGTTTCTGAAATACGAGTTTGATGTAGTTGATGTAGCAAACATTGTGAAGGTGTAAAAAATTATATTTGACAGTTTATATATGGGAAATGAGGTTAGTTATCGCATCAAGGGTCTCAGTCAGTTCCCAGTCAGTAGGTACTGTCTAAGGACGGACAAACCACAAACTGGCAACAGGGTGTCGGGTGTACAAGGGCATACTGGTGCACAAGGGCAACAAAGGCTATGCCATTGGTCAGTACCGACAGACAGACAGGAGCAACACACAGATAATCAAACTATACTTTGTATGTGTACCTGCTGACCCCAGTCCATCGTCAAGAACAACAAACAAAGGGTAGTTCAAGAAATCAAGGTGATGCACGGTCTCAAAATTCCTAGTCTGTGGGAAGCCCTGAAACAACAAGTCCGATCCAACCCGGCTCCACCTCACAACTTATAGGATCGGTTGCTAACATCTTGGTGATGGACACCACAGGACACTTTCAGAGGTCTTTTAGAGTACTCCCGATCCCATGTTAGGCAGGTAGTCATAAAGTTTTGGCTCCTGATTGGCATGTATCTACCTACAGCACTGTGGAAATGTTGGGTAACGACTGTACGTCTGTCAGAAATAAGCTATAGCCAGATGTATTAGCACTGAAAGACATAAGCAAATTTGGAAATTGTATCTAACAAGTTGGCCTTCACACGTTTTTCTCAGGAGTACCCAAAAACGTCTTTCTGCCTATGCCACTGTTCTTCAATTTCTGTCCAGGAGGGTCAAAGTCTAGTACAGTTGACTTCTCTCCCATGCAATTTATCTAACTACCAGGTTTAGTACGGGGAATCTGTGTAGGGAATACATCAAACTAGAGATCCTCAAATCAGTTACATAAAACACTTCAGCTAACATTCTGAGATTACAAAATCCAGGACCAGAGATTGGAATCAAGTTCCAGGCTTAAAGACATCTGCACCAAACTGACACAGTACCTCCAGAACTGTAATTAAAGAACCCTAGTCTAGAATCACCACAACGACATCTAAGAGAAAGAGACAATGGCTCTTATTCATCATAGTTGCAATAGTAAAACATGATCATAAAACGAGTGCAAGCAAATTTCATTGACAGTTCTAATATTCAACCGAGTGTTATTCAATATCATATTTGGCAGACCTGTACAATCAAAGTCTGGCAGCTTGATTTGCAGTTACGGAACCAAGACCACTATCATCTATGAAACCAAGAAGCTGAACAAAAACAGAAAATAACAGTACTGATGATTTGTGCACATGGGTATCCAGTATAAAAGCGGACATACTAATTGTGCATACACTACTTCAGATCTAACTCCACTTACGAACGCAGTCACTTACTCATGAGCTCCTGCTAGGCTGGCGCTAGATTTCTTGCACAGAAGCTGATCCATAATTTGCATACAAATCTCTGCTTGTTTACACATCATACAGACGTTTTATTATTCAGATGTAGGCTAGTGTGACACGTACCTAGTGGCGGCTGCAACATGTCCCCGCCCCTCTCGCATGTGCCCACAGGCTGAATATCAGAAGAGTCGATTAATCGCCAGAAGTCGTTCGTACTGTCGCTGCCATCTAGTCGCAGACGAAGTCGTGTGCCCACCGTACCCATCACAGTGGCGATGCACATGGAGGTGGAGTTTCGTGGGTCATGTGCTTCAACTTTCATACCCGCTTTAAAATCATTAGTGGGAGGAACCCTGGACTGAAGACATCGGAGACAGAAGATTCAATGGAGAATCACTACTAATGGCATTACAATTTTAAGTCATCTGAGAATGCTCTTACACTGAGATTGATGAACATGGCATTTAATTCAACATACATAACAGACTGATGACTGATGTGACTGATGGTTAGTATAAAGAACATTATTTGATATCTTCAAATCAGAAAAATCAGATGCTAAACAATTATATGCATATTGTCACTGTAGTGGCAAAACAGAGTATCAGAGATGAGGACTCGAGTTGCATGTTGCTTGACTCGCCCTTAACTGACTCGTTCAAGACTCAACTTATCTTTAAGATTTGTGAAACTTCATGCAGGGTAAAATGTAACAAACTCGTTCCAATTTAAATGCGTTTGGCCATTTTTCTACGGTCACGTGCAGCAATGCTGCAGCAAGCTGATGCGGCTTCAAATAATGAGCATTTCATTTCAGAAAAAAAAAAACACACACACCGTAAATGCAGTGTTCAAAGGAATGCAGAAAAACAACTAGAAATGGTTTGCTAGTTTAGATCACAGATATACATACACAAATGTCAGGTTGGGTTTAGCCAGTCAAGCCATTTTTGAGTGCTCAGTTAGTACAGCTCCCCAACAGCATTCGCAGAGCAGCAGGTACCAACTATGTTAAGAACACTGCACTCAGGATGTGTGACAGTATCATGTAACAGAGAAAATCAACACTCATGTCTGATATGGCCATGTAATTGCTGAAGCACAGAGTGTAACTGTTTTTCCTCATATTCAGTTAAAATTTCATCCGTATTTATGCTATTTTAAACAATGCTCCAGACCCATAAATGAGCCTTACAGAGCGCAGGAGAGGCAGCGCGAGAACATGACGAAAACACGCTGAGAAAAACCAAGCTCCTCTGGGATGGTTCAGACAGTGAAAGCTATCTGTCTTTATTAACATACCTGTCTAAAGCAGCTGGGGGGTGCTGGTACGGAGGAGGTCTCCTTTAAATAAGTATCCCAGCTGAATGACGCTGGGAAACACACACGGGAGGAAAGCACACACTCGATAAGCATTTGCCAGTTTACAATACATTAGCTTTAGACTAACCAGCCTTGCATTTGGGTAAACAAAGAGTGGAGTGTACCATTGTAAGCAGTCTGCGGTGGAGCTGCTGCATCACTGCTGCCCCCTGCCTTCTCACTTTTGCCATCTTTTTGGTCTGTGAAATTGACCAAGGATAAAAACGACATTAAAATGAGTGGACAAAGATCTTAAATAAACCAGAAGAAATGAAAAACTGTGAAACCGTTACCTTTCTGAGGTGATCTGCCCATGGTGACATCAGGCACTTCAGTTAATGGCACAACAGAACAGTCCAGATATACTTCTACTAAAGCACCTGCATCCTAGACATAAAATGGAAGAGATAGGAAATACTTAAGCACAGTTTCAACCCCAACTTTTGAAAGCTGCAGTCACACTCGATATTTATTTTTATGCAGAATTTATGCAGATATTTGCACCACCTCATGAAATGGGTCTGGCCAAGAAGGCAGGTCTGGAAGATGCACTTTTGATGCAGTTAGCAAGCTAGTTAGCTAACTCGCTAACTATAAAGGAAAGCAATTCAAAACTGAACAAAGTTCTATCGGTTAATTAGATACTTGCGAGTGTATGGTAAAGGTGGGTGGTATGGCAAAATAAAATTACTTTAACGTCACAATACACCAAAAAGTTTTCATGATAATTCACAATAATTTACCTTCCATTGCTACTAACCCAGCATATTACCTTCCATTGCTACTGACCTAGCATATTACCTTTCACTGCTACTGACCTAGCATATTACCTTCCATTGCTATCGACCCAGCATATTACCTTCCATTGCTACTAACCCAGCATATTACCTTCCATTGCTACTAACCCAGCATATTACCTTCCATTGCTACTGACCCAGCATATTACCTTCCATTGCTACTGACCCAGCATATTACCTTCCATTGCTACTAACCCAGCATATTACCTTCCATTGGTACTGACCCAGCATATTACCTTCCATTGGTACTGACCTAGCATGTTACCTTGCATTGCTACTGATCAGCATATTACCTTCCATTGCTATCGACCCAGCATATTACCTTGCATTTCTACTGACCTAGCATATTACCTTGCATTGCTACTGATCAGCATATTACCTTGCATTGCTACTGATCAGCATATTACCTTGCATTGCTACTGACCAGCATATTACCTTGCATTGCTACTGACCCAGCATATTACCTTGCATTGCTACTGACCAGCATATTACCTTCCATTGCTACTGACCAGCATATTACCTTGCATTGCTACTGACCCAGCATATTACCTTGCATTGCTACTGGCCAGCATATTACCTTCCATTGCTATCGACCCAGCATATTACCTTCCATTGCTACTGATCAGCATATTACCTTGCATTGCTACTGATCAGCCTACTGCTAAAGCAGTAATGTTCTTGGTTAAAGATTGTATCACCAGAACTGAAGTTAGGCTACAATTAACATGACTGAATAACATGGACAATACCTCAAAATCTACTGTCTTATAATAGAAGGTGCTTCAGCTTCATTTACCAAGCAAAATACTCCTAACTATAAATTTCACAAAAGTGTTCTACAAAACTAGATTTAGTGCAAATCTAAGTCTTTACCAACAGAATTCAGCCACTGCCCACAGTAAGGGAAAATTACAGGTGAATTATGGGTCACTAATTTCAGGGACACATGAGAAATGCATTATCTATATTTGTCTACTGTATGCTACAGATACAAGTAAAACATAAAGGACAAAATTAGGTTACAAACATTTATCCCTCAAAAAGCTATCAAATCAATTTAGAACTCCTGAAATTTCACACACAGTGGGAACATATCCAGTACATCAAGGAATTTAACTAACTGTGCTTTACTGTGTAATATCCATCTGCTTCATAGCACATGTTCTTTGGCTCTCTATAGTCGATTTCATTGAGAGCTAGACATGTACCACAGCTTTAGTTCACATTAGTCCATTAGCACACCAACTCAGAAACCATATTTCCAGCATTACGGAAGACGAGGATTATCCCCCCCTGCTGCTTCCGTCCGTTTTAACCCCATTCATTTGGCCTGCAAAGACAAGAGAGTCACTAAATCTCAAATAGCTGTGCCGAAATCAAAGCACAGCACTTTCCTGCGTTTTTCAGAAGGCAGACAGTAATAATTCAGTTAAGTTCCTGAAGAACGCAGACTCTCCGGATCAAAGCCTTGCTCTCACCAGTGAGTGATAAGTCGCAGGCTGTGGCTACGGTAAAAAAATTGGCTACAGCTGAGACAGCGCGAAAGCTGATGTGGACAGAGGAGCAGTCTCTTTTTCATGTGTTACTGAGGCCCAAAGTTTAGAACTCACCCCTGATTCAAAGCAGGAATAACGGTTCTGCTTAATTCAGCCCAGCGATGGTGGGACGTTTTGAGACGAAGAACAAAAGAAGAGTCTTCTTGTAAATGGCGTGCATTCATGCTGGAAAAGAGCTACACTGCTGTTACAAGGTGTTTGCCTCCTTGATATATTTTCCTATATCCATTTCAGATCCTCATACGGAACAAGGAGAACATTAGGAAACACAAAACGGGGAAAAGTAATCGCCCACCCACTGTAACAACTACTCATGCCACATTTAACAGCAACCAACTGGTTGCTTTGGCCCACTCATCTCTGCAGTACTGCTGTAGATAAGCCACAGTGGAAAGCTTTCAAACCTTAACTGCTGGTTTAAAACGCTCCTCAACTGCTACATCAGCTCAATGTGGTTCAAGTCAAGACTTTGAAAGTCTAGACTTCAAGTCTAAAACCTTAATTTTGTTTCTTTAGAGTCATTCAAAAACTGTTCTTGCGCTTTGAACTGTGGTCTGGCTGCATAACCCAACTGCGCTTGGGCATCAGATCTCAGACTGTTCACTGGACATTCTCTGCAAAAGAACCAAATTCATGGTTTTGTTAGTCACAGCATTTCACCCAGGCCCGCCACTATCACACTGCCACCCCCATTTTGACTGTGATGCTCTTATTGTGGAATGCAAATGTACCAGGACCGCTGTCTTCCAAAACGCTCCACTTTCAACTCATTAGTTTGCAGAAAGCTTGGCGGCCGTCAATTCAATTAATGAAATGATCGCTTAAAAAACTGCCACTGTAAATGTTTTTCATTTGCAAGGTCCAAGGTCAGTAGTGGCAATGGAATCATGGATTATCTTGTCTATGTAACACCTTCAGAAATATCTTCTGAGAAATGGATGATTTCCATTTAATGGCTGTTTTGGCTGGAAATTAAATGGAGGGTGTTCCATGTTGGGAACAGAGTACTTTAGATGTAGCGACAGTACTCAAATACAAGTACAGTATGTTAGTGCTATATGTGGTGGCGAGAACCAGGCAATTCAATATAATGTGATATATTTTGATACTGTAAGGAAAGTGACATATTGCCAATAAAAGGTACTGTAAGACTATTAAAAACATGAACTAGTCAGCTAGGTTTGCTAACAAGTTAGCACCCTTATGGTACTTATTTATCCTGGGGTAGAAGTGTACTGGTAAAAACACTGGGCTTTAAACACAACACAAAATGAACCACTCTCTGCCAACAATCACTGCATCTAAGTAATAATTCAAATTCTATACTTTGTTGTTTGTTTTGTGTGAGGGAACTAGCCGGTCTCACATTACTTATGTCATGAAACTCCAAAATAAAAAATATAACATACAATGTGGCTTGCAAATGTTACAGCACGTTTTATATTAAAATGCTTTATTTCTTCCAATGTGTTCTCAAGCTTCAAAAATGTATGTGCTATTCTATTGGAACAAACACAGGACTAGAGCTTAATTTACAGAAAATCATATATATCATTTATATTTAATATTTACATATTTAAACTACATTAAACAGTTTCAGTACTTGTACATTTCTAAGACAAACTGCAGTTAGCCATTTTTCCCCCATATCGTTCAGCCTTTTTAACTGGTATAGAACCTTTAAATCATGAGGAGCTTCTTTAAACTTTAAGAAGGTTTCTTACACATTTCAGTCACAAAAATGGGTCTTTAAAGACCCATCAATTGAAAGGATCTTTACAGATACAAAAGTGCTTCTGCTAGGGAAAAAGAACCATTTTTGGCATCTTTACACACTAGACAAACCTTTAAACCTT
>CM067498.1:19111293-19128242 GCA_034552555.1 Semaprochilodus insignis
ATCTGGTCGCTAGGTGGAACCGCACACCAGCTTTGGGCCTCATTGTGCGCTGCCTGTGTTGGCCTGCCTGATGCTCCGCATACAAGCAACGCTCTCCGCTCTTTTTAAAGGGGAACTCCGCCGAATTCTCAAAATCTCTACACAGTTCAGTGGTTAAGTGAATGTAGTATTGTCTAAGTTATCAGGAAATGTGTTTTGTAACCATTTAATGTAACAACTTTCTGTGTGGTTTTAGAGGCATTGCTCTATTTAGACGTCTGGTTCCTATGACTACCACTTTGAACTATTCGAATGTAGCATTTCACAGCAAACCACTATGAGTCCCTGACATCTTAGTCATTTAATTATGGATACATTTAGAAACAATATGTGGAAAGTCCCTTTGGAACTTTAAAGCAGTTTTAGCCTATTAAGTAGCAATATTCTTATTCTTATTTTTTAAATAAACAAGGCAAAAAAGAGTCTTAATATTAAAACGAATTAATAGACTATTGTTAGGTTTATAGCATATAAAATTGCAGATTTTTTTGTATTCTTCATCAGAACTGTGAATACATTTCCGGTGTATAAGTTCTGGTAGAACTGGCATGTTTTTCTTCGTTTCGTCTATATATATCATTTCAAATTGGCATATTTACCAAATTCTGAAACGAACATGTTTGAAAGCGTCTCCTCTAATAAATACATCAACACATACGGCATGATATAAAAGTCACTCAATCTTTTTTTAACCCTATCAGTTTAACAGAAAGGAGAAAAAAACCTGCTCAACCGAACCCCACCTGAAGTCCCACCCCTTTGGATCATTGTCGCCGCATTCTTGCTACGATTGGACTACGTGAGATTCGCGGGGCGTTTTGATTGGTCGGCAGCCGCGTCAGTCATCACGGCGCGGCTGTGGCTCTCGCACTGGTAGGTGGTGAATGGAGCGGAATGGAGGTGGATAGTGTTGCAGCTGTAATGATGGGTTACCATTGCAGGTAAAGGATGAAAACATCCCTCCGCGCCCGTGAGTGCGGAGTCAGCGCGCTGTCGTCGAGGACCTGAGTGAGTTTCATACCGTCGTGTTGTTGTTGTCTTCATTCGTTTAGGAGGGGGATATGTATGTTGTCGCGGCACCTGTTTTCCTCACAGTTCGTGGTTTTTCCACAGACGGAGATGAACGTTAGCACATCTGTGGCGTTGCCTGCCCACACACGGACAAGACGAGTCGAATACTCTCAACTCACAACGTCGAGGCTTTTCTGGGTTTTGTAGCCCTGTTTACCCGCAATGCTTTATGAAACGAGCCTGAGTTCCTCGTTAGCGGCCGTTACATCGCTCTCCGTATGCGCTGTGGCCGTTAGGGAGAGCGCGAGGATGGGTATGTCGTGCAACAAGCTTTCTCGCGCGCGTCCCCAATCGTCACCGTAATCACCTTCCTCGGCTTCATCCTCATCCTCACACTCGGGCCGAATTTCTGTCACGTAAAATATAACGGTTGAACTTTGATCCACCCACGAATGGCTCAAGTGCGCGCGTGCCCGCACGCGCACGCACGCATAATAACGCAGATGCACGCTCCCATTTACATGCGTTGAATGCACACAGGTAGCCGTTGGTGTACAGCAGCGCATCGCCTTCATGCGACGTGGATATGGCAGAGCTCTTCGTTCCACCAACAATCACTCCCGTCATCACAGCACAGTAAGGAGAGATGAGATGTTGTGGCCAAGAGGGGGAAAAAACTGTAGACAAAGCGTTGGATGCAGGGTGGCTATGACAGTGGACGCTGGAAACCTGATCACCCTGCCTAAAACCATGTGCAGAGTAAATCCTGCCCTTAAATAAAGCTGTCCGGAGTACCTGCTCGCCTGCTCCCTGCAGTGAATGCAGTTATCGTTTGATCTATGCAAGCTGGAAGACACAATTCTGCAGCACCTTGCTTTGATTAGCATCACTGCGCTGTGTTCTGTCTAATGGCTACGGCCTGAAACTGTGGCACGGTGCCTTCCAGGAATGATAGAATTCCTTGAAGGTTCTACAGTGAGGTGTGATGAAAATGTACTGATGCTCAGATTGCTGCCACTTGAGCATTTAAGTGTTTTCAGTAACGTTTGAGTCAGCTCAAGTGTGTGTCAGGGTGTCATATGATGCCATTAGGCAGACAGTTAATCATTTCACAATCGCACAAACAGTCAGTGGTCATTTCAGCAACTGATAAGATGTACATCTCTAGGTCTTAGAGTGCCATCATTACATTAAATCATTATTATACAGAATTAAAGCAAAATTAAAGTGACGATTTGACCAAAGCCCCATCTGTATTGGATCAGCCAAGAGATGTCTGATGTCTAAAGTTTGCCTTTATTGTTTTGCACTGGAGCTACAGGCAAATGTTGCTAACATATAACAGTTGCTTACAGCCAGCAGTTAGCTTTTTGATAGTCACAGTTTCAGGTGCTCCGCCCACACGGATATGTAGTGTCTGATGTCTAATGTACGTTAAGCTGCCTAAAAGTATCTGGATTTTATCAGCTTCGTTCTAATCAACTGTCCGCACGTCCGTTGGAACCCTCTTCCGTGCAGCAGGTGTTCTCCGTCCGTGTCCTGATCATTGAGAAAGAATCCTAAGAAAGATGTAGTTGCTGGATCGCACGTTTAAAAGTTATTCAGCAACTTTCATTGTAACATTTAGTAGCATTTAGGCTAAATATCCTCACATTTGTCGACACATGTTGGTGTGTTTCCCGCCGGTTTTGAAAATGGTGTACCCCCACATGTCACACTCAGGTACAAGACAGGATTTGTTTTTTTGGTATGCCGCAATAGTAAACATGCATGGTACTTTCATAAGCTCCTACTACTCTGTCTTTTTGCATAATATGGTCCCTTGAAGCTTGTATACAGTCACGGCATGGCTGAAGAAGGAGCAAACAGAGACTTGTATACCATAAAACAGGTAAAGAAAATGCATATGGTCATTTTATGTGGCCATATGTGGGGACGGGAGCTGAGAAAGTCGTTCAGAAAATCTCACTGTCAAGGCTGTCCAGGCTGGCTGCTTTCCTCGCACAGCACTCCGGCACTTAGAGGATGGCTTCGCTCTGCCTGCCAGCCCCACTATCCGTTCTTAGCAGTGGACTAGGAGGCAATAGCATAGTGATGAAGTCAGGAGGACCACAACATCCCAAGCATAGTGCCAGTGCTTCACAGAAGTGGTCTAACTCAAGGTAGGAACGACTTGAGTCATGGCCTTAGTAGGGGTTCAGGGTGGCTGCAAACGGTGGCCCAACATACTGGACCCTTAATAGGGCTATACTGACATCCTGCTCACTTGAAAACGGTGATGTCACACTAACATTTCCTAGCACTGCCTAGCACTGCATTAGCGTGATGTTTACTGCTTTGAGTGAGCAGGATGTCAATCATAACAGCGCACAATAAAATAGAAACTCCAAAATGTACTGACTAAATGCATTCTGGTGTCGCCATGCCGTGTGGTGAGTAGTTCAGTTTTTTAAAGAACAGACATGTTTTTTTGGGCTGTTTTAGGCTCATTTGTAGAAGGAATTTTATGTTGACGAGCCTGAATACGGGTGGAGTGGTGGGTTTTCCGGAGCAGAGCAGAGGGCTGTGTTTGTAGCTGTGTTTTTTTCAACAAAATTAAATAGAAATTATTGCTGCTTGTGTCATCAAAGTTTGTCTCAGGAACCCCAAATGTATTTTTACATAGTCTCTAGAGAGCATCCACACCCTTACCTTGCTAACGAACCCGGTTTTGTTTAAAAACCAACCTGGCAGGCTGCTATTGGGCTAACGGCGAATCCGGTAATATTTATATAAAGGTTTTGGTTTAAAATATATACAGAGGGATTGTAAATGAGGTTTAAAAAAGGTCGACCAGCTCATGCCTAGTTGTCACATTACAGCAGTGCTCATGGGTTGGTACTTTGCATGTCAGTCAAGTGGCATTTCCCACCAAAGTAGGCAGATTCTGGGTGTGTAAAGGAGCTGAATGCACCAGACTTTCTGAGGTAGAAGTTTGGCCTGTGATTCTAGCTTTGTCCAGTCTGCATGCCTTAATCAACAGTATGCAAAAAAAGGTCTGTTTGACTTCTTTTCCTCCTAACCAGACTTTTCTCTGTTTCATTTACAGGTGAATGTGCGTGTGTGATTGTTAGTTTCAGCGAGTGAGTGTTAGGAATATGGGACCAACAATGCAGCCAAAAGGGAACAGGGTTCTGGCTCCAGTGACCCATTCGAGTGATGCCTGTTGGTGTGTGTCCTGACCTCCCTGTCACCCCCCCTCCTCTTGTCGCGGACCCGCGCCTCTCCCCCCGCCTTTCGACTTCATGAAGATTCGTCTCATCGGTGATGTGATGAATAAATTTGAGGTCCTTGGGATTGTAGGAGAGGGTGAGTGTGACATGAATACTGTATTTTAAAGACCATGGAGCCGTCTTTTACTAGCTCTGGGCTGATCGTTGATATAAGTGAATGTAGAGATCATTTATAAACGAATGCCTGTATTATGCAAATGATCTTCCTTTCATTCTTTTTTCACAACTTTCACATATTTGTTTGTTGTTTTTATTGTTCAGATGTATGTGGTTAAATATCAACTTTAGATGCTACTTGTAAAGATTATAATGTAGATTTTCAGTCTGATAAAGAATGCTGGGAGACATGCACATTAACTAAAGGAACTGTGGTACATGAGATCTACTCTCGGGTGAAGATGAAAATGGACAAGCCTGTCCAGAAAAGGGTGCCAGAGCACCAGTTTGGTGATATTTTGGTTTCCAACCAAACGAATAAGGAAAAGCACAGGATTTTAACAGTCTTACATGCTGCCTGTACAGAAAATAGTCATCATTCTAAATGATTAAGGGTCGACGCATGTGTTTTTTTAAGGGCTGATCCCAGTTATTAGTAATCCAAGCACACCTGTAAGCAATATTTGGGGCCAATAATTATTTAACATAAATTTGTCGTTTATGGTGTGAAAATATACAAAAATTCAGCTCCTTAGATTAATTTAATCCCTTATTGATCCCACAGTGGGGAAATTTGTCTTCCGCATTTAACCCATCTGTGAAGTGAAACACCCACATACACACACGCTAGTGGGCCGTGAGCACACTTGCCCGGAGCGGTGAGCAGCCCTATCCACGGCACCCGGAGAGCAGTTGGGGGTTAGGTGCCTTGCTCAAGGGCACCTCAGTCGTTACTGTCGGTTCAGGGAATCGAACCGGCGACCCTCCGGTCACAAGGCTGGCTCCCTAACCTCCAGCCCACCACTGTATAGGCTGCAACACTGAAACATTTTAAAGTTATCGTAGATAATAAAATAATAGACAGATAAAATTGACTGAAAAAGATTGGCGAACATTAGTTTTATCCCAAACAATGTCAGAGCCTTGAGTCATTAAAGCATACCACAGTAACACACATCTGGAACTTCTCAGCTTGGTTGTCCATAACACACAATAAGAAAGCTGTAAATTGTGTTAGAGGCTCATTTGTGTGTTGCCATCTTTTGCTGTGTTAATGTTGCTAATAAGGCCAGTATTACAGTAATGATTAATAGCCAACATGTTATGCAGCTTTGCTTTCAGTATTAAATATTAAATATTATCTCCAGATGCATGATTGCTGATGAAGTTTAAAGAGACTTGAAGGTTGTCAGGCCATTTTTTAGTGGATTGCACTGCTTAAATAGGTCTGATGCATGCTTTTAAACTCCACAAATTGCCCTTGCTACTCTGCAACTAATGATATATGCTACATCATGAGTGATTTCCTTCAGTAAATAAATTAACTGCTAAATCATTAAATGCCTAAATGTTATATATGTGAATTTTAGTGCAGATAAAGCTCCACATCAGTAAAGTACTGAACTGAATAACAACATTTATAGGATAGTAATGAAGTATTGTCATGTTAAAATTACTTTTTCTGTGGTGATCTTACTATGTATTGTGAAAATATCAGCAAACTCAGTTGTAATACGATTACATAATAATACAATTTCAAAATTATAATGTGACAAGTTGAAGGGCAAAATGAATTCCTAAAACAGTTCCCAAAATAAAGCAAACTCGCCATAGAGGAATTCATGGCTGCATTTTCACTCTGAGGGTGTGAAGCCCGGAGCACATTTGTTCACACTATCCCACAACTAACCCCCCCATTTACTGGGTGATGAGGCGTGGATCTCCATGCTCTCTGTGCCCTGCTCAGTCAGCCAGACTGAAGTGTGTGTCCTCTACATAGCTCAGCCCCCTGGCTCCTCTCCAAAACGCAAACCAAGAATGCTTTACTTCATCAGAGCCTCTCTCCTACTTCATTATGGAGGACTGTGTGGTTGTGTGCAGTGGTGAAAGGCATGATGGCCATCTCTCTATCTCCTCTGCCTGTCAGTCTGCCTCTCTCTCTCTCTCTCTCTCTCTCTTTCCATTTCTCCACAGTGTTTCCATCCTTATTGTGAGCAGGACTTGTTAACAAAGTGCTTTGTTTCTACCCAATGACTGATATTTAACTTATCTTTTACACAGAATGATGCAACTGTCATAAATGCTCATAATTAGATTTTTGATCCCAGTAGTCTGTATTTGCTGTCATAAGCCCTGTTTAGAGCGAAGGACCCAAAAACACTGTTTTGAATGTGAAGGAAATTGAGAGAGAGAGAGAGAGAGAGAGAGAGAGAATGTAAGAACTATGGACACAAATGTTGTCCTTTATTTATTTATTTTTTTTACCAGCAACTGACTATTGTTAATCAGTGATTAAACATGAAACAGCAAGCCTACAATAAGGGGCACGACACTATGGATAGTTCCAGTCCTGAATTCTGATTGGCTGAGCCACATTCAAAGCTATTAATGCAACACATTAGTTTTCTACACAGAGCTGTAGTAATACTTGGAGACAGGCATAATCGTATATATGAAGTAAACAGCATGAACCTGCATTAAACAAACTCTTACAAACCTGGTTTTGTTAAACCAGGTGGCTGAGAGCTATAATGTATTCATAAAAGGTGAAATGATTGGAATACGTATTTATGGACCATTAAGAGTAGCCTACATTCTGAAGTTCTGAAGTTATGTATACCCGAGTTGGTTTTGGATGACTTTGCTTCAGTAGTAGCTGTGTTGTTGCTTGCGGATGTTTGCTTTTGACACGGTACATCATCCCCTCAAAAGTCCTAAACACCATTAAGTATGCTTAACTAAGGGAACCAGTTGCCTATTGCAGCTGCATGCATTCATTTAAAACATGTTCCTCAACTTTTGTAATAAACTCCCCTGACTTTGGTCAAACAACTGGTTATTTTTGCTGAACAGTTCATTATTTACATCCCTAGTAGGAAAACTAAGCTGTGATTGATGGGGGTTAAATAAAGTTGTGCAGAATGCGTGTTCGAAATGCAGATGCACAGATGCAAAATCCTGACCCTGTTTCAACCTGCAACGCTTTAAACCCTTACTAGTGCTCGCATACTGTTTCACTGGAACCAAAACATCATATGCTAACTTGACATGGCCATGGTACTTGGTAGATGGGATAGTCATTACATAATGTATGGCATGTGACCTACAACACTTGTACACAGATTAAGCCTGGAGACAGATGATACAGTTAGCCAAGATTGTGTATTAATTTTAAATTACAATTGAAGTACTTTAAGTCACCATTATCTAACCCTTAACTATATGAACATGTATTAATAACAATTTTAGATGTCATGCTGCAAGTGAAAAGTGGCAAATAATGTTTACACCGTACCCAGATGCAAGTCAAGCTGTTATTTCTTAACGCCATTTCTTCTTCTTTTGTCCTAGGTGCCTATGGGGTGGTTCTCAAATGCAGGCACAAGGTAAGGCATATTTTACGCCAAAAAGCGGTTTATTGTAATATTGAAACATTTCTGAGCATTGAACTGTACAGCAAGGCATTGTTTAGATGTCTGGACTGATAAATGCTGGTGATTTTTGTGATATTGCTCATAGTTGTTTGCAGAGACGAGGTCATGGGAGGTCAGTAGAATATCCAAAAGGAATTCCCACCACCCTGAAAGTGTTATCTATATCATACAAATGTGATTCTGACATATCATGGTGCGTTGTGTGGAGTGATCAATATTGTGCGTGCAGGGATTTTAGATTGCGCTTAGTCAAAGGGTCATTGCCTGAAAGCAATGATGGACTGTTGTGGTTATGCTTGTAATTGTTATAGTAATGTTATTCATGTGATGTTTGTTGAATCCAAGAACATGCTGCATAAGCTTACTGCAAATTATACTCATGTCTGATATAGTGAACACATTTTCAAGTGGTTCACAAGAAACTTATCTGGTTAAAACTGGGGCTTTTCTGCAGATGGAGGACTTGGTGGAATTTGTGTAATTGTTAGGAGTAAGCTTTTTTCAGCCAAGCAAGATTAGGCTAGATACATAGCTTTTAGCAATACTGTGGTATTAATGTTATTGTGGACATTTTGCAATGCCTTACCTGGATTCTAATCTATTTGCGGTTTCACAAGAATATTTTAGAGATGCTAGAGATGAGTAGAGATGACAGTAGCTCAGATGAGAGTAGCTCATTACAGATGAGTAGCTCAGATTTCACTAACTTCTAATAGGCTGTCACGCTCTGTTCATGTGATCCATTCCCTCCTCTGAGTGGACCGTCTGAGTAGCCACAACCTTCGTTAACAGTGAGTCTTTAAGTTGAAATAATTACTGAAAGATTCACTGTGAAGCTGCAGCAAGCAAACTTACCTGAATGTTACAAGCTTCAGTTGTCAAAAGTTTGTGAGTTTACTTAATCCAGTATTGAGAAAACACCTGTTAGCTTATTGATAACATTCAACGTATAATGAACATATGGAATATAATAAACTTCATATATGTGAGCAGAAATTTGCATTGCCGATACAAACCCTTGTTATACAGTGGTATGCATGACATGCTTATGATAATTATTTGATGAAGCAGAATATCCCATATTTATGGTGGTACGTGGTATGTTCCATACTGTATTTTATGTTGGAGCAGTTTGTGGATTAATGTTAATATTGCACACATATACTGATGTCTTTTTTTAATCACAACTTTGTGATAATATTGTCAATAGTGAAAAAATGCTAAATTCACAGGACATCAGATTGGAAGGAGGAGGAATCCTAGGGATGCACCTCCTCCCAAACTTATTTCATAACTTCATATTTCCAAGGCCTAAAATCAACATGAAATCAAATTGACATTTTTACCTTGTAGTTTGTGTCCCTGGTTATATTAAGCATGTAATCATTTAGCATTTAAGTAAGCTAAATAAGTAATTTTTTTTTTCACTGTGAAATGTCTTCTGAGTTTTGCTTACATCACCAGCAGGTAATTTATAATATTAACCAGTAATATCAAATTTAACCTCCTGTCCTACAACCCCAAAACACTGAGCTAGCTTAGAGAATACATTACATTACACTAGTTATGGTAGACTTTAAACCTTTAAGGATTATGGAACAATTGTGGCTATTTTTACTGTTTCATCTTCCCTTTATGTTACCAATAAAATATGTGTTTAATTTGTTTTATTTGATATGTAAAGAGCATTATCTAAAAAATGACATTTTGACCATAAAAATGTATGAATTGGAAGATGTGCCACATATCATTGTGTTGATGGACAAACGGATTGTGAGAGCGCTGAGCTAAAATCAAGGCGAGGTGGGTTATGGGAAATGGAGTCCGGGAGATCAGAGGTGAGACGAGAACCAGCAAGCATGACAGTCATCTGCATGTTATTGTTACTGGGGTTAAACAAATCTGTCATAAAGGCTTACTGATCAGAATTTTGCTCTGAATGACCATATATGCTCACAGTAGACAGGCCGTTTTCCAAAACAAATAAAATAAAAATCTCCAGCACAGCGTTTGGTAACACTATATTATCTGCTGTGCCTGCTTAAACTGGAGAATATAAACATGCTTTCTGGTCACAAAAAGGTAAGATAATTTCTATAGAGCTGCATGATATAAAAAAAAAAAAATTTATGTTGGTTTCTACAGTATATATATTGCAGTATGAAAAAAAATCCAGATATTTTCACCAGAAGGCTTAAATGGCTCTATTTCAAAAGATGATTTTTCTAAAATGGTGATTTTACCAGCACAGTGCATCCGCATAGAAAATAAAAATGGTAATTAAAAAAGCTGGAAAATTACTTTTTTGAGTGTGAACCATTTGGGTACAATGCACCAACAGCTTCTAAGCTCATTTTCTTACATTTAAACCGACAATTGCAATTTTAACATAATCTCAGGTTTCAGCTGGTGTCATATGGTCGGTTGCTTGGTAACAGGTGTAACCAATGATTGTTGACAGTAATCGCGTAATTCAGTTCGGTACATTATGTTAGACAGTCTTCTCTTGTAGATTAGTCAAGGACATGAGAACAGTGCAAGTTTTTCTTTTGTATTAAGTAGCACATATGACACAAGTCACATGAGATGTTTAATTTGCCTTTCCTGACATTGTATGTTATGTAGTGCATGTACACATCGTGATGGCAATTCTTAAATGCAGCCCTAATTTGGTAGTTTTTGCTTAGTGGGTTTAAAATTGCATGTTTACAGCAAGGAGGAGTAAAATTAAGTGAATTACTGTAGCTACGTGTCTTTTTATGTTTAATAACGTAAACATCTTTTGAGCCCCAGAATTTATGAGGGAAGACATCCTAGCTTGGCTAGGGATAAGATAAAAAGGATCTACAAGGCCGGTTACAGAATGTTTCGAATGTTCAGACAATATCAGGGTTGATTGGGCACCTTAAACCTGCAGATGTTGGGTTTTCAGAAATTGAAATCAGATATTAAGATGACTGACTGTTCTGGTAGATGGAAACTATCGGCTCAAGCGTAAATCTCTCAGTAAAGGAAGCCTTGTGCATGTTTTATACAATGATAGATATACATACATTCTACGTTCTGTTTGATACACTTAACTATGGGCATTGTGGACATGTTGCATGTGTTGTAACTCCTCTAGTTGCAAATTTAAACTCTATAACAGTATAAATGTGTTTGATTTAATAGGGTTAAATACCATACCATTGTTGATGGCGATTGCTAATTAAAACTATGCAAATACCTGCCATTCAAAATTTCCTCCTCACTGGGATCATCACCTCAGGTGCCATTCCCTGTGTCCTCCACGCAGGAGGGGACTCAAGTAAGGGAGCGCACATCCAGGACCTGCCTTCACGCCTGGCCAGGTAGCAGCATGGCGGCTGAGCGCCTGGCTGGATGATGGATGACAGCACAGTAGATCAGAGTAGTTAGGGCTCATTGCACAGCAGAACCACTTTACCTCAACACTGTCACCTTAGTGACAGCACTGAGGTCAGGAACGTTGTTCCAAACTTCACGCAATTATTCATCTGCTTTTTTATATAGAAACTTCAGAAGTTGCAGTTATAGTACTGATAATAAAGCCATGGTGTAATGTGATATTAAATATTCATTTGTAAATTATTATCTCATTAAAACAAGCAAAGTACATATGTTTAAAGCATAGATTCTAAACATTCAGTACCATGTTTGTGTTCAAAAGCGGAAGCTGACGTTTGTTAGAACATATAGTTGTGCATACAAAAAGGAAAGACCATTCTTAACATTTTGCCATGGTTTGTCATTTCTTGAAATTGCATTTCTTTGCATGACACAGTATGTAGTTTGTATTTGAATAGCGTAACTAAATGGCATAATTATGTAATTTTTAAGCAAAAAGCCTTAGGCGGTCAAGAAAATGATCTCGATCTTGGCAGTAAGCAAGTTTTTGTTAGGAATAACTCTTTTAATATTAGAGAAAATATGCAGAAACATTTAAATATAACAAGATTGTGATTTTCTTTCCTGTTTAGAAAAACACAAGTTTGCTTCCTGACTTCACAGATCCCTCTATGGATATGTAAAAATCCATCAGCAGCACTTCTGATTTAATTTAATGAAGGATTGATTGGGCAAACTAGGTACTGAGGGGGCTTCCTTGATATTACTGGGTCTTCTTGAGGAGAGCCTTGGAGCTAACACACTAGAGTCTGCTACCCCACCTGAGCCTGATAGGAATAACAAAACATTGGGTTTTGAGCCAGGTCTGGGCTGGTTTGCGTAGTTACAAATTCAGACTCCGGTTTATTTCATAATGAGTGATTTAATAATGAAGTACATTTGTTTTTTCATTCGATGGATGTCTTATGGAAATTCCTGTCTCTCGTGCAGCCTGTGTATAAGTGGTGTTAACTTTTTTGCCATGCAAATACTGTATTGAGAACTGTATAAAATGAGAAATGAGTCAAGGATGTCTTCATTAGGAAACCTTGATGGCATTACATCAAATAAAGCACATTGCACAGTGCGGATTTTTGTTGACACTTCATCTTTTCAGCGACACGTTGATTGTGACTGCAGTTGTTCTGCCGCAGTGATTGAGTTTGGTTTGAGTTTAGTGGTAGCAGTCAGGCTTAGATAGATTGGATGTTAAAGTCATGGTTACTGTTCAGGTTTGGTTCCTGTGCAGGTAGGACTGAATGATTACCTTATTTTAAAATCTAAATCTCGAAGGCTGCTGTTTTGAGTAATTGGGGTTTTTTTTCCAGAGCATTTTATTCACATTTTATACGAAGAGCTTTTGAACTAGCAGTCTGGCACATTTCATTCACTGTTAAATTCTGAAGTCCGAAAAACTAGATGTGATGTGTTTCTTAGCTAAACAGTCTGGAGCCTTATTTGTGGAAAATAGTCACACTTAAGTTGAAGAGGTAATATTGGATATAATGATCACAAATAAGTGCTTTTTAACAGATCTCTCAGGCATATGTGCAGTAGGGCCGGGCAGCATGACAATACATATTGTTATTGTGATAAAGTTACAGTACAATACAATATGCTTTTCTAAACATGAATGTGGATATCATACTTGTAGAATACTGACCAACTAGTACTGATCAACTATAAAGAGAGTAAACTAGTCCTGTTTAACTGAATTTAGTCCAACACAGTATGTACAAATATTGAATAAAACTCATCGTTGTCAGTTTTAATATGTAACACTACAGGTCATTTTTCTCTGTTCCAGCTGATCAGATTTTGTGATATGTTGTGAAAATTTCTAGAGGTAGTGCAATATTAGATTTTTGCCATATCACTCAAATACAGACATTAATAACATACTGGTACACATGGAATAGCAGTGTGTTGTCAATTTGCTTGTTTGCATTCATTCTAACAGATTTGTTTTTCAAAGAGATAACTATTTATCTTACTGCCAAGGTAAAAAGTTTTACAGATGCCCAAAACTTTTGTACAGTACTGTATGGTCTGCGATACGTGTCAGTTTTGTTTTCTTACAAGTAATGCAATTGAAGTATGGTAATTGCCCTTGTTAGTGTTTTGTTCCCAAAAAGTGACCTCCTTCTTGCCAGTGTGCAGCATGTTTTCATCATTTCTTCATATTCTGTATCATAGTGGAATATACTAAGCCGTAACTGCGCTGTAGCGATTAGCGCTAAAATTGGAATCATGGAAAATTATTTAATTTATTTAAATAGCAAAATTATTTGCCTCCATAATTGCTGGTTGGTACTCTAAATCCCAAAATTTGGGGATTTTCTGTGTATCATACCAAATGAGTAAAAATGGAGAGATTCGCTTGTTTTTCCTCTTGTACCATGTCCTTCCCATTGGGATGCTCAGAGAGAGCACTGATGTTTTGTTAATTGGTCAGTCAGCTCGTTTTTTCCTGCTCAGTTCATTAAACATGTTGAATATTTGAGCGGGAGACCAGAAAGGCTAGTTTCTGTGTTTTCGGTGTTGTGCCCATGGGGCCCTCATTAGTCTCCTTCACAAATACAGCCGTAAGCTATTTACAGGCATTCCGACGCAGAATTGCACCATTCTGGGGATGTGCTCTGCTCTGGAAAAATGTTCCAAGTCAGGATTACCTTCCCATGCCTGATTATGGAGAACATGTTTGACTCCAGGAAAAGTGATCCAAGGCATTTAACCCTAAGGCTGGTAGAAAGAAGCAGCTGTTGCTGCTAAGCATAGAGAGTGTATTTATTTTTGAGTATATATTTAACTTGCAGTCTCCAAGCTTACAGAAGTCACACATGTTAACGCGCACAGGAGATGATGCTTCTTATTTATGATTTAGAGATGATTTATTCCCAATGGATGTTCGCTACAGTAATGTCCTCCTCATTTGAAGTTCAGCTACCTAGCTTGTTCATTAGTTGTAAATACACTCAAGCAGATCTTGTATTCTTGTATTATGACATTTGTTATGACGTGTTCTGTATTATTATTATTATTATTATTATTATTATTATTACTGAATTTTGGTCAGAATAATACAACTAGTCTTTGTCTGAATAGAAGGTATGCATGTGAAACAGATGGCGGCATTAGCATTCAGTCTGAATGCCATAAAAAACACAAAAAGATCTGAAAGCAGAAAGAACTTTTGTGTGGTTGATCTTACAAGTAGGTTCAGGGAGGACTTGGCGCGATCTTATTACACACTGTCGAAGGATAAATAAAAGAAAAGCAAATGGATCAGACAAGGGTTAACCAAGCTTCCTATTTACCAGCTGCTTGTTTAAATTTTACCATTCTAGCCTAAATGGTGTAAAGCGGTTATTATTATTATGACTTCAGCATCATATTGTTTGATAGCTATTCACAGTCAAATTTCAATCAGTGCTTGGAATCCAGGTCCTGAAACAAGGATTTGCAGATGCCATTTTGTGTGAGGTAGGCTAGCCAAAACAAACCTTTTCCCTGATGAGGGGGAACTCCACAAATAAAGTTTAGACATGTAGCCAGATTTGTAGATTTGTAAGTTATGGAGTTAGGAACGGAGAAACATTAAAGATCAAGATGACCACAGGAGCTTTTATTTTACTGTTGAGTCCAACTGGCTTTAATTTAAGCACATAATTACTTGCTTTATTCCCAGTTCTGCCATTTCCCCTAATAAGTGCAGCCAAGTTGCAGAATGTTCTGACACTCAGTCCAACCAAGGAGGTGTATTCCAGCAATACTGTATTCCAAAATTAATTTAAAGCTAGACATGAATAACAACACTCCAATCATATTAGCTATAATGGTGGAAGTTCTGAGAAAACCAGCTTTATGCAATTAGCTGACAAAACAGGCTGCAGTCTAGTGGTTGATTAAAATGGAAAAATGCAAGCCACAAGATGCATTTTTAGTGACCAAAGTGTGAAATGTCATGAAATGTCGTGTCTAGGGCACTGGAAAATACGTACTGTGACCCCTGCATTGTGTTCTACTATTTGCGTTGAAGCAAATGCATATAAACAGATTCTATGACACACTATGGGACAACAGACAACCTCCTAACAATAACGTGTTTAGGAAGAAGTGCTCTGTAGATTAATTATTTGTCCTTTGTCACGACTTGCAAGTTAAACGTTTTACTCAATAAACTTCATTTGAACAACTTGACAGGAAAACGGAATTTCTGCATTAATTACTACTAAAATGCAGAAAGATTGTTATCTAAATCTCAATTATAGACAAACACAATCTAACTAAAGTTATATCACACTAACAGTCATACTTTTCATGTTTTTCTGTTGTGCAGATGGAGTAACATCCTTTCACAATGATACTCAGTGATTTATGTCAGTTAATCTTGAGTTCAAATTGTTCATGATCGTGACAGGCCTAGTTGTAAGAGGGTCATCTTGTAAACAAGCACTTTCCTGTAGATTTTGTTGGGTTGTTCTTATTGTTTACCCCAGTCAGACATGTTGAAGCTGGGAATACAGCATACTGTAACTTCAAACCTTTAGAATACCCAGCTCTTGGCTACTTACTGAGAGAGTCATTGTCTTTGCTTATTGGCACTGACTTCTCCATTGTCATTCTGAAGCCTTCTCAAGCAATGCTATCCCACAGAGCTACAGATATGAATGGCCTATTGTCAGGCCCTGTAGAGGGCACAGGTTACTTGTTGCCTGTCAACTATGTTTGGGTGCTTGCAATATTTGGTTTGGACAATAAATGTGTTGCAAAAAGGACTGCAGATAAGCTTCTTAACATTTCAGTTTTATTTAAAGTTGTTAAGAAATATGTTGCAAAGCGACAAGCAACTTACCTTACAGTATTTTCCTCTCTTTTGATGATAACATTATCATCAATATCATAATAAAGTAATGTTTCTGGATTGCTTTTTGAAAGCCAACCCAGCTCCCATGTCAGAAGTAGACCAAATATGTATAGTGTTTCCCTTTGAACAAGCATAAACAAATTCTGTAAGAGATTACCTGTACAACAACTATACAGTTTTATTCAGCCTTTATTTAATCGCACACAAGCCAGCACGCTTTTTCAAGGCTGCTGGGTAACCCCAGGAGAAGCTTAGGGTTAAGTGCCTTGCTCAAGGCTACAGTGGCAGCAGTCAGAGTGAGGACAGGGCCATTAGAACCTCCTGCAATCTGAAAGTTATCGCTTTCGACAACCCTGCTTTCCCACCTGGGATTGAAGCCAAAAGCCTTTTTTTTATTCCTGCTGTGGCGCAGTTGTCCAGAAGGCCCCTGATTGCTGGCCAGTAGCGGAGGATCTTTTCCTGGTTTTTAATGAAATCCAAATATACTTTCTAGAAATATTACGATTCCATGATTTAGGGCTATCACAAATACTCATTTATCATCGATTCAAATTCCTGATTCTTGATTAATCAGCTGTAAATTCTTTATTGATTTGCATTTATTGAAATGCAGTTATAATTTTGATAATATTTTGATTAATATTTAAAATGGTCCTGCTGGTCTTCATTACGGTATAAAAAACACAACTGATGTGCTTTATCTATCTGTCTATCAATCTTTATATCTATCTATATATATCTATATATCTATATATATATATATAT